>JAWZYV010011793.1:0-405865 GCA_038373885.1 Cheiracanthium punctorium | reverse complement strand
ATTTTTTGAAGGGATTTGAAGAAATGTTTCTGAACTACTAACAATTGACTGTGATGTTGTATCTGTTAATACCTCATAAAAATGTGGTATCATTCAGAATTTGGAAACTGAAACTTTTTGCAATGGACTATGTGTCTCCTTCATTTTAATGAACAAAATGTAGGGGAGATGGGGGTACAGTGGGACAATTTTTTAATATAATCCTAAAACTATTTTAAATACAGAATATTAAACTAATGCATTATGTTCTCTCTATTGGTTATCCTAACTAATTTTAGTTCAATTTTAAGAAAAATTTTTGTACAATGAAAAACCATTTTTCTTAAGTGCTTTTTGTTGACCCATTGTACCCCATAAAGGGGTACAATATTTATTTTATAATTTATTACCTGACAATATTTAGTATTAAGTTAGATATTATAATAGCTCAAAGATTATACGGCAAATGCTAATTTTAAGGTTCTAAAAAACAGCACACACTAAATTTGTCCATAAAATTATAGAAAAAGGTATTAGATAATATCACTTTGAGTCCTATTATGTTTACAAAATTTTCATTTTATACTTATTTTTAAGATATTAAATAAAAAACTGTTATTTTACAATAACTATTAGAAATTATATAAACTGAATCTACAGAAAAGTCACCTTTGTCACTGTTTTCTCAGTTCCTTGCTATACATTTGGTTTTGGCAACTTTCTCACAATATCTTTACTGTCTGCTGTATAAATGTCTGCCTCATCAAAGATAAGAGCATAACCTGGACGAATTTCTTTCATGTAGTGAACTTCAAATTCATTTTCATTTTTGCCTACAACTTCAGTGTTTAAATCTGCATTTTTTCTTGCTGTAAACCTTGAATAATACGAAATCTCCAATGTCAACATTAAAATCTTCATCTTCAAATTCCAAATCCTCAAAGTCATATTCACTAGAAAATTCTTTTTATTCTTCTTCTTCTTCAGTTGAGCTATTCTTATAGTTGCTTGCAAATTTCTTCTTCATATCATTAGGTTTTTTTAATTCTTCTTTTTTTTCAATCATTTCATTTTGATTTGTAACTTTCAAGGGTGTATCTGTAAGAATTCCAGATTTTTTTAGGTTGGCTCTCAGTTTTTTCTGTTTTGAATGAGAGTTGGGTTTGTGTTTGTGGATTAAGGCCCACTAACTCACTAGGTTCCTAGGCCTTTAGGGGGAATGCCCTCTGTGGAAGACTTTCTAAGGGATCCTGGCCTGTATTTACATGAGGATTTGGAGAAAACCACATATCAGAGTTAGGAATTTGTATATCTTTTACCATCTCAGGTGTTATTTTTTGTTTTACATAATTTTCATGAGAAACTGATGATTCTGTGGCTTATGTGGGACTTATTAGATAAATTTAGATCATTCAAACATTAAAGAGTAAGAAACTTACAGAAAGACAATAAATACACGAATGGGGACAGAATGAGTCACTGTCCCACAGTACCCCATTTCAGGAGACCCAGTGTGCCTCATATGAGCCAATGTATTATTTTTCACCTCAAAATTCCAAATGGTTAAAATATTCATTTAAATACAACATATTACAAAAAAAGGTAACTTAGACTACATAAACATATCACATAACTCATTTTACTTGACAAATTTCATGCAGATGATCAGAAAACAAAATGGCTCTTTCTTCCCGTCACAGTCAGTGAGATGTTTAACTTTTTCCACAGAGTTAAGTTGTTTGATACCCACTTTAAATAATTTTCTCATTTTGAAACTATTCACTGAACTAAAAATATCTGAAATCACCCACTGCACTCTGCTCTCCCCTATTATGTCATAGGTTTGAAATATTTCGATTGACAAAACAACAAAAAAACACATTCATGCTGTGCTGGAAATTTATGACTTATAAGTGAAACATTGTTAGGGACCATTTTCGAAGTTACTAAAGGCAAGTTAGTAACAACTGATGAGAGTTATTTAAGCAAAGATAAAAAGTACGTATTAGAAAATACATCAAATGGTTCGACTGGGTAATTATTTTGGTGACCTGCATAGCGTAATCTTGTACCATTATTGTATTCCTACTGGTTGATCCCTGTGGAAACAGTTCTGACCCTATATATTAGTTCTCCAACGCATTGAAATTGAAGCAAATCTCTGAATTTGTCATGAAAATTTATTTATCAAACTGGTTTAAAATGAATTCTAACCATTTGCTGAGGGATGGGGCTAATTACAAATGGAACACTATTTCTAGATTTAGGTTTTACCTCCAGATATCAAAAATGTCATTGATCGATTAAATAATTTGTCGTCATTAGTAATTTATACACACTTAGAATATCTTGCTGTATATGTTGACTAACAAACAACCACACAATTTGCAGATCTTTCTGCAAGTTGTATAATGAAAACTAGTTACAGTACAGGGAGTCATCTTTCAATGTAAAAAATTTGTTACTATTAGTTACTATTACTTCTTCACAATTCCATGTTGTATTTCTACAGGTGAGAAAAACCCAAACTAAGACACCTAAACTAAGACTTCATTTACTTTCCATGTCACACACATTGTTGAAAGGTGTGTGAAATTAGTGCCAGAAGCATTTGCAAAAATTTGGTGGAATCAGGCTGTAAAGCTTTAAGACCTGGACTTTTATTGCTTTATTTGCACAAAAAAAGTATTTGAGTGGAACATAAATTTCCTATTATAGTTTTGTGAATAACTAATTGATGTTTTTTAATAACACACAAATGGGGGAAAAAAAGAAATTATTATTTTATACATGATTCATTTATGAAGAATAGTATTTTATATCTGAAATCGACTTAAGAAATATGACTTGCATTCAAGTACTTTTTGAGAGGATGTAAATCACATACACAAATGTGTAGGTCAGAGCTTAAAGTGATAGATGACTTTATCATATCCGCCTTATTTTCTTGACCAATTATTCCTGATTTGATCACAAGGTTTTTTTTTTGCCTCTCCCTGAAATTAAGTGCAAGTAATCTTTTCACATCAGTTTGATACAACATTTTATAGTGCATACATACCAAATATTGCATTGTAAAGTAACACACAAGATGTTATAGGTAAGAAGATAAGTACGTTTCGGCCAAAAATTGTTTTGGCCTTCCTCAGTCCAAGCCCTTAGTCATAAGGAACACAGGGAACTGAAAAGAGATAAACAAGCAAGCATGTTGCCACAAGGGGCAAAGAAAAGTCGAACATGCTTGCTTGTTTATCTCTTTTCAGTTCCCTGTGTTCCTTGTGACTAAGGGCTTGGAGGCTGAGGAAGGCCAAAACAATTTTTGGCCGAAACGTACGTATCTTCTTACCTATAACATCTTATGTGTGTTTTTTACAAAGTTTTTTATTTACTTTATTGTTTAACACCAGTAATTTGAGTGTTTTTTCCATTGCATTGTATTGTTTTGTGGGAGAAAAATGTCTTACATCCAAGGTATTCCTTCCTTTGTAAGGTAGTGTTAGTAGGCTTCGCTTTAACGAAAAATAACTCTGAGGTAATTAGCAATTGTTTAATAATTCTCCAAATATTTTTTTATATTATTCATGAGTAATGAGTGTCTGTACTATCTATTTTATGTTTCATCGCCTTCCTATAATGCATGAAAAAGTGTATTTTTTGTCAAATATTGCAAAATTTCTAGTGCAATGCAAAGGCAGAAGATATTTAATAGGAAAAATAATTTAGGCATACCTAATTAAATCCAATGGACTCTTTTCTTGCTCTATTAGAGTAATAACAGTGAAAAATTATCTTTTTTATGTTCAGTAAAAAGTGTCTATTTTTACCCGAATTCCGAAAATTAAAGTCTGATGCGGGGGCAGTAGATATTATCCAATCGCAATAATATTTTAGAATGTTTTTATTGAATCCAGAGAGAACGCTTTCCGTGCTATTAGAATAGTGATTTAAAAAAAAAAATTTTTTTTGGCCCACTGTAATGACCATGAGCTCCCCTTTATGAACCTCTGAGGCATCTGCTGGAGATGTACTTAATTCTTTGGTGGCCAAATAGAAACCACTTTGCTTTGCACTGTTCAAATGTATATTGAAAATTGGTGAAAAACTAAAGACAAAGGGCATCCCTCCTGCTCATTCAGTAGTGGGAGCTCCATAAATAGCTTAACTTCAGAAACTGTTGCGACACTGGAATTAAATAAAGCAAAAAAAAAAAAAAAAAAAAAAAAAAATATGTTTCCATTACAGAAATTCATGGTGGTGAATATTTTGTTTAAAGGAAAAGCAAAAATATCAAATTAGATGGCGATTTCAATAGAAATTTATCTTTTTTCACTCTGCCTTGTGTTACAGAACATACACCTTGCAAGCAAATTGATTTTTCTCATATTAATTTTCCAAGTGAAATAAAGCTTATGTTTCCAATATTTCACATTCATAGTAAAATTAATGCATTATCGAGAGGTGAATTAATTTTTGAATTACTAAAAACAGAAAGATTTAGATCCTATGATGTTCCTTTTTATTACAAAATATTGTGTTCACACCTGGTTACAAGATCAGGGGTGGCACCAGCATGGAGACAATGGGGGCCATGCACCCCTTGTCAGGGATTTTTTTAGAGAATTTGTTGGTTTAGAAAAACGAAAGAAATTTTGCAACCATAAAAAAATTCCATTAAAATGGTCTGACTTTACGATTTCACCATCCGTAGAGGTTTGGTTCATGTCCATTCTCATTCTGCTCGAAATTTTACAATGTTTATACTGTTAGTCTGATTGATTATCTGCAGCTCTGAATTTGTTTCTTGGGTTTCGAAGGAATCAGCAAATGAGATTGACATTTCTAGGATGAGCAGGGTCCTCTGATCTGCTGCCAATTGCCTTTGTAATGAACTTTTTAACTACGATTTTATCACTGGTGGAAATCACTGGACTTTCCTGTTAATCAACACCATAATTAATGACCTTAGCAGCTTCATGCAAAAGGAGATGGGGTTCTCGTACCATAGGTTTTTATGAAAGACGCTTGAACTCTAAAAGCTGTGGTCACTGTTTGCCTATGTGACACCAGAGTAACATCGCACTGATTAAAATGCACTCAAATTTGTTGTTTTGTTTTCCCATCTTCACTAAGTCCTATTAGCATATCGCATAACTTGTGACTCTAGTAGGTGGTCTTCTGTCTGTATTCCATTCATCTCCCCTACAGTTGTTTAAAGATAATTGATGACTACCCCTCATATTTAGGGTCGCGCAATATATAAATAAACCTTAAAGGCATCATCTCCAGTAACCAAAAGCTAAAATGAGCGAATCTTATAACATGATCTTTTGCTAAGCAAAAATCCAAAACAATTTTTTTTTTCTATTTTTTCTCATAAAGCATTGTAGTTGATAATAGATGTGTTTGAACACAGCAAGGTAAACTTCAATTTCAGTATCGGATTTATTATTAAGCACAATAGGTCCCTAACGGTTCACGGCAAAAAGCACACTGTAGATATTGCAATTTCAGAAAATTTACTTACATTGAAATTATTATTTCACACATTGATTGTTTATGAATGGTTCAAGCAAGAGTTGATCGAAATTACACTATTTTCTATTATAACTAGGAAAAAAATAAACTGAAACAAATAGTTCTTCAATTAAATTTGTGAATGGCAGGTACGTAACACAGGGAATCTGTTTCCCCCGAAATTTGGATTTTTTTATTATAATGAAGATTTTTTGTGCAGAACTCAACCTTTTGCCCACTCTCTGCCTCGAATTTTTTATTCTGGCTGCTTATCTGGCATTAGCAACAACAACAAAAAAAAAAATTCTTAAGCAGTTCAAAAACACCACTGGAAAAGAAAAGGAAAGACACCTCAACAGCACTTAAGTGTTCTTTATTGAAGGCAAATGTAGGATCCAAATGTGAAAGAACGATCGCCCCTTCCTGAGCACACTTAATCTAAATATCTCTCGAGTTGTTAGGGAATTTAACTCACTATTAAATCTATGTTTACTCTATTAGCCATCTTCATTAAAAAGATGCAATGGAGAAGACTTCCCTTCTGTGACTAGTGCTTCTTTCCAGCATAGGTCTTCGCTTTTATCAATGTTAGAGGCAATGGAGAAGACTTCACTTCTTCTACTGACCCGGCAATTAGTGTTGCTCCCTAGCTAAGGTCTATCAATGATTTCCTTTGGGCCCAGAGGAACATTCAATGGAAGATCCGTGTTGGGAAGCTGGTCACAAAAAGAGAGTCTTTTCTGTTGCGTGTGTTTTTTCAATGGTGAAAGCGAACAGTTTTAATTTGGATTTAAGGTTGAAAATGACCAGGGAAAAAAACAAATGACTCATGGCTGATAAAATACTTTATTATATATACTTTCCACCCTTCTTTTGAAAGTTGTCTGAATCTGCCATCGGGGCATGGAAAGTTTTCATTTGCATTAGAAAAAAGAAAAAAGAATATGGTGGGGTTGGGGATGCTCAGGGATGAATTTTACTCGAAATTGATAGCGTGACTGAGAAGAGAAGGTTTTAAGGTCCCCCTCGATTGCTATGGACCGTGGACACTAAAGGCATCGGATGGATGTCAAATTGGTTGTCGCTTCAAAGCCTCACCCCCATTGACTTTTTGTGAAATCCAGTAGATCAATTTGATTTTTGATGGTTTTTCCTTACTCAGACATGAAAGGAAGTTTTTATTGGCTTTATGACTTTTTACGAGCAGGGATATTTTGCCTCCTGCAAATATTTCGGTGAAAATTTTCAGAGGAGTTCTGACTTAGTAACGCTTAATTTTCAAGCATGGGAATCTTCTGCTTTTTTATAGCTTCTTGGTAAGTGTTTTTCTACCTTTGATGTACTACGTGTTCAAACGATACCTCTGAGAGTGCCAATCCAGGTGTTAGGTCTCTTGTCTGGAAATGATTCCAAGTTAGCAGACCACTGGACTAGGCAACATTGGAATGCCTATTATGTGCCCTGTAATGAGATGACCAACATCACCTGCTTTTGTAACGTTCAAGCCTACAGTAGGCCGCTGACCCGGACATAAGAAAGAAAACAAAATTTGCTACTCTGTTCGAGAGCCTATTGAGCTAGCTGTATTGGGTACAGAAATTCAAAATTTCTATATCAACATCCCCCTTTCACTTTCTCCCTCAGTGTACTTCATTCATATTGATGCAATTAAAAATTTTAAATACATTGATATGAAATTTAATGAAATATTTTTTGTATTAAAACCTCTAAGCTACACTGCTCAAAACAATTAAAGGATATTACGGTTTTAGGTGGATCTTGTGGCTGGGAAACTTTTTACCTGATTGATACATGGTCGACAGACGTAGTAGGTTATATGAGAATAAATTATACATGTTTGGCAGAAAAAAATGCATTTTATTGCGCATTTGTGTAGAAAAGGAAAAAACACAATTTGTGCATATGAGAAAAAAAGAATAAGCAAAGGTGTTTTCTTCAAAGGAAATAATTTTCAGTAGGGAGTATGGTTTCCACGGACGGCCAGCAACGTTGAACACCTTTGAGGCATGTGGAGTCAATGAGGCTATTAATCACGAGTTGGGGTATTCTGTCCCACTCTTCCAGAAGAGCTCTTTCTAGTTCTGGGAGAGTTTGTGGGGGTGGTTGGCGGCCAGCAACTCGTCTTCCTAGAGCATCCCAAATGTGCTCTATTGGATTCATGTCTGGAGAACATGCTGGCCATTCCATTCCTACGATTCTTTCCTCGAAAAGGAAATCCTCCACGATGTGGCCTGCAGTTATCGTCCATTAAAATGAAGTCATCTCCAATTGCTGCAGCGTAAGGGACTACGAATAGGTCTGAGGATCTCATCCCTATATCGGCGACCAGTCAGAGGTCTATCTCGAATGACGTAGAGGTCTGTGCGCCCGTCAATGGAGATGCCACCATACACCAACACTCCCTCACTGCCAAATCAGACACTTTCGTGCACGAAGGCAGGATTATTCCTACTGCCACGGTCCCTCCAGATGAAAATACGCCTATTATCAGGATGAACTGAAAAATGGGACTCGTCAGAAAAAAGAACATTGCTCCATTCATTTCTCCTCCAGTTCACATGCTCTGTTGGAAACTCCCTGCGGTCGATACGATGCCTTGATGTTAGTCTAACACATACCATCGGTCGTCGAGCATACAGACCTACACCATGAAGCCGGTTTCGGACAGTCTGAGTTAAAACCGTGGTGCCAGTAGCCTAGCGAAGGTGTTGTTGGAGAAGAGTAGCATTCATATTCCGGTGTCTCCGAGCCATTAACACTAAATTCATTGGGCATTGTTGGCCGTCTACGACCTTGCCCTGGTCATTCTCGGCCCTGGCACCTTCCAGTTCACCAAAAAACTCGTTTATCCAGATCCTGGAAGATCTATCATCATTTCTTCCAATTTTCGGCAAAAAAAAAAATTCGGCTTATTATCCTTTATCTTTATATATAAAACTTACAATATCCTTTAATTGCTTTGAGCAGTGTATTATACTATAGCCAATAATACACGTATAACTGTAAAATATATTTATATTATCCTACAGTTAAATTTTATGCAAAAGCAACCAAAAATACAGTGGTTACACACGTTACATAGCGCTAATTAAAGCTGCTTAAAGGAAAACGTGTCAAATATTATTTAGTAAGTACAAGATGAAAGCCCCCCCAGGCCAGCCATTGTTGTTATATGAATAAAACATGAAATGCATTGTCCTCTTCAGAGGGGGAAATGCACAACCCCGAACCATAGGTTTCAGACTCACAGCCTGAGGTTTTGCCAAGGAAATGTGTTATAGTAATGACTGTATTCAGCAAAGATTAATATAAATGTATTTAAACAGTTTAAAAAGTAGTTACATGGTAATTAAATATATAAACTGTATTAAATAAAAAACTGTAAATGCATTTCATGTTTTATTCATATAACAACAATGGCTAGCCTGGGGGGGCTTTCATCTTGTACTTATTTATATTATCATAAATAGATTTTACAGTTATGCATAATATACACAAAATTATATTTAAAAAATACTTTTGTTTGTGTGTGTAAGAATATATTCATTTTTAATAATATCTGAAAATGTGTGATTGAGCCTATATCATTGTATGGCAGGACTAGCCACAGGGAGTGAGGGGGGGGGGAGATACATCTGTTCATCCATTACTAAGCTGTTTTTTCTGTACTTAGACTAATGTCCAATCCATTCTTAAACCTTTCATTCAGTGGTGTAGTCGAAGGGGCATGCGGGGGGACGGCGTCCCCCTACCTTTTCATTTCAGCCCACACGTCCCCCCACTTTTTATTCTCAGGGGGGACACTCATTTACAAGATCTTTTTAAAATTCTGTGAAGAAATTAAAATTTTCGTTTTGTTCGCGCGAGAGCAAGTATATCAGTATAAAAATCAAAAGGAAACTTTTGACTGTTTGAATAGACTTTACAAATGAAATGGTTTCTTAAACACTTCAGTAGTGAAAACATATCCTTAAGAATAGAACAGAAATCTTCCCGAACGCACTCTTAGTAAAAAATGATTTTCCGAATGGCCGAAAAGTGACGAAAATCGGTGTAGTGAATAGTCATGTACCAATCCAAAAGAAAATCTGTCACTTTGACTGACATTGGATTGTTGCTTCACCATGGCACAGTATTTATGTTACTGTAAATGGCAGATGAGCGAAGTGTGAAGGTCCCAGGTTCGGGTCCCATTGCGTGTCCATCGACCTAACCGTTCGGAGTTTTCCGTGGTTTTCTCCGAAACTTTGCGTAAATGAGGGTTAGGACCCCTTAGAAAGACCCCGACGGAGGGCACCCCCACTTGTGTGGTCTTTCTGAGGAGGATTTATAAGCGGTCTTTGAGCCAAGCACACAGATCCGCTATACGTGTTCACAATAACAACAACAACAATGGATTGTTGACAAATGCAAATAGAAAAAATTAAGTAGCTCCCATCGCGCGTCCATAACAGTTCGGAGTTTTTCGTGGTTCTTTCCGAAACTTAGCGTGAATACGGGTTGGGACCCCTTAGAAAGATCACCATGGAGAGCATCCCCCCCCCTTGTGCTGTTCTTCTGACGAGGGTTTATAAGAGAAATTTCAAGCCAAGCACACAAATCCGATATACATGTTCGCAACAACAAATTAAGTAGCTTACACAGTTGATCAAAAAGACTTAGTTTAGATTATTAACAAGTAATCAATAATTTAACAATGAGCTCAATTTATTTAACTAATAAACAAATGATGGTTAAATTAGTTTTATTGGTTGTTTAAGGAATAATTACATTTTATGAATTCGATAATTTTAGGTAAAATTTCGTCAAAAATGAGCGTCCCCCCACTTTTTTTGTTAGGACTACAACACTGCTTTCATTGCTTCATTTCTTTTCTAAAGCAGCACTGATCAGATTTTAAAAGATTAGAAAGTTTGAAACAATACTTCAAATTCATCTGACATTCTAAATTAGAGAGCAAAATCACCAAAAATGGCACCTCATGAAATAGAAAATTTATTCATTAAATGAAATGAAAAATTGCTAAATTTAGCAACAAATTGCCTAAATTGGCAGCTCTGACTAATAAACTGTCTGCTATTAATAGACTTAATGCAGAAAAACTTTTCAAACATACATTTTAGTTAATTTGACTTAAAGTATATAATTATTGATTCTATTTAAATTGTTCAGAATAAATTTGACATACGCTTTAAGTCATTTCCCCCCCACACACACACACACATACACACTTGCGATTGTGATATTCTTTTATGAATAGGTTGGCCAACAAAATATTTATATTTTATTTTAATATTAATTATTTATTTAATTAATGTCACTCTCGTAAGACCTCCAAAGTGAAGAAATTCATAGTTTCTCACATTTTTTTTTCAGTATTAGTAATGCAGGTTAACTAAAATGGAAGATAAACGGCTCCACAGGTTTAACATGCACATTCAATGCAGTTTAGACTCCAACCTTATATTAACCATGACCAATCAAGTGGTATTGGTGGTGTTTTAGTTCATTATTAATGTTTGCTTCATACAAACTGAAGTCTATTTATTTATGAGTTTTTTGCATCTATGTTTGGAGGCCCCAAAAAATGTTTTCAACCGGGCCACTTCAAACAGAAGGTCGGCCCTGATTGTTCGGGCAAGTGATACAAAGTGCACAATAAGTAGAAGATAAAATTTAATAATAGAAGAGATTTAAAATTAGTATAGCATGTTAATACTTTAATTTTGTTGAAGAATTAATGAAAATTTAAAAAAATCATTTTTACATTTAGTATCTTGCTGAAGTCATGTTTTTTTTCATAATATGATGTAATTAAGAATATCCTTATTTAATTAGTTGTACATTCGGTACATATCTCTTTTAAATATTTAAAATGTCAAATAATTCAGCCGAATTTAAAAATTTTTGTTACTTATCTTTAATATCTACAAAGTAAGTAAGTTTTTTTTTAAAGTTTCCGTAATGTAAACATTCACAGTAAAGAAATATTTGTATTTAAAATAGTTCGTGCTATCTAAACTTTCCAAACACAATAAATTTTTATACAGAAACTCTCAGGAAGCATCCTGTAAAAACTAATTTACTTAAAGCGTTAACAAATGTTCGGTTAAAGCAATCAGACTGAAGGTCTTACCCAGACAGCACATAAGTTTAAATCAAGCTTGACATTTCTTTGAATTTGACGTATTAATACAAGCTTGACAGTTCAATCCATTTCAAGCTTGCAGCAAGCTTGGAGAAGTCATTTGAATCGCGATATTGAAAATTTTAAAACGTGTGCTGTTTTTAAGCTTATATTATGCTTATTTCCCTATTACTAGAGTCTCTAAATCACACATAACATTATTTTAATTTTGATTTATCCCATGAAAAATAAAAGAAACAGATCAACAGGCCAAATCAATAGTGGAAGATCGAGAGCGTCACTTTATGGTGGTACCCTCTATGGGCGACGTAGGGTGCTAATCTTCAGTTGTTGGCTGGTGGATTTTTTCTTTCACCATTCTCGGATTTTTCTCAATCTCCTGTTTTTGAGGGTCACTCTGTTTCTTTACAACTTCAACATTATTTTCGATCGACACCCTGTTTTTTTTTTTAACATCTTTATGGTCTCAACTGAGCAACCTGCTCAATGAAGTCCGTGTTTTTTACACTGGGGGAGAGCGGGTCAGTTTTCCTTTCCTCTTCTCCTTTTGATTTTTTGCAGCTTTGCTGCATTTTTTCTTTTTTTTTTTCGATCTGCCACGATTTAACATCTGTAGGCATTGTCCGACTTTACGAACTGTTTCCGATTTCTCCTTTTGGAGTTTTTTATTTCATTTTTCAAAAGACACTCTTTAATGACACGCTGCGGATAAAACCCCAGTTCGGTTCGCCAGAAAACGGCGTGCTAACGATAAGTCATTTGAAACTTTAGCCACTCGAGCGCAAGTCTGGTTGGCCGAGTGGATAGGATGCTGTCTTCCTAACCATTAGATAGCGAGTTCGAACCCAGCCGTGGGTAGAATTCTCCGCCGGTGGTTTCCGAAATCGTCGGTGGTTAGCTGCCGACTGGGCAGAACCAGTTGTTTGGTTACCGACTGCGCTAACGATTCCGGAGGCCATCGTGAGGTCTTTTAGCCAATCACATGAACCCCTTGACGCTCCTCCCTAAAACTCCACCTCAAGGCGGGGCAGAGTTAACGACTGCGAAAAATTAGCGACGAGCGGAGAATCCAGCTCCGTGAATGCTTGTTGCAAACAAGTTAAACAACTTGAAATTTCAGCGAGATGAGGGGGAAATGCGTGGGAAAATAAAATATGTGAGGCGAGTTCGCCGACGGGCGCCCCGTGTATTTAGGAAATTTTTTTTTAGGAAAATTTTTTAAGCTTGAAATTAAGCTTGCTATGTCAAGCTTGATTCAAGCTTGAAATGTCACACTTAATGCAAGCTGGGCAAGTGTAAACTAGAACACTTGATTCAAGCTTGCATTAAACTTACACGCTTGAAATTTTCAAGCTTAATTCAAGTTTATTGACTTGATAAATCAAGCTTGCTGCAAGTTTGATGCAAGTTTGCTGTGCTGTCTGGGTATAAACTGACGGTAACAGTTTGATTTTTAACAATTGTATTTTGATAGATAAGATTCTGTCAGTAGTTTTTACAAAAGTGTGATACATTGCAACAGTTTTTAAAAAAAATGCAGAATGCTAAAAATAGTCATGTTCGTACTGAAACATAAAATTTTGGAACTTAATCATTTCTCCCCCCCCCCCCCCCCAGGGAAAATCTGCCACCACCACTGTACAAGATGAGTGCAAAATTAAAGTTCATCTTATTTTTCGGGATGAATCGATGATTTACATATGCTAGTTAAGGGTTCTTTGAATTAGAATCCCTTCCTGGCGATATAGAACAAGTACTTCTGATGAATCCAAAATGCTAGGAAAGCAGTTTTGTGAAGAGCACTTTTTCGCTACTCATAAAAAGGATGAAATTGGTAGATATATTGTGCAATTACTTATACTTGAGTAACTGCAATATATCTACCAATAACATGTAAAATATATTCAATGTACCAATACAGTATAAACGATGTACTTTAGGAAAATCAAGAGAAATTGCAGAAAAAAGATACTTTAAAATAAACCATAATAAAACAGTAGCACTTTGTATAAAGAATTTATGGACAAGTTTTTTTACCATTAGAGGAGTAAGCTTTTGTATAAATTAATAATTTTTTATGTGATATTTATATTGGTCAAAACATGACATTACTTTTGGCATTAGGTTTTATTTCTTTCATTATTATGCAGTGGTGGGAGAAACTACTTTTTTTTTGTAGCGCGCTACAACTACCGCTACTTTTCGAAAAATGTAGTTAACTACAACTACTTTTTGACAAATGTAGTTAGCTACACTACTTTTGAAATGTAGTCGCTACTTCGCTACTTTTTCGCTACTTTTAGGAGACAAATTTTGCTAACAGATTCAATTTGCATTACATTCATATTTAAGGATATTTATATCCTAATTAGAGAAAACTATCGATATCTAAAGCCGTGGTTTTCTACTCGCGTCCAGCGTGATTAATGAACTCAGCGCGTGTCTCTCGCGTCCAAAGAACGCGTTTATTAAAAGGTGGTTTCCTTGTAGCGTTGAGCGCCGCAGATTTGGTGGACGCACGAAAGACCCCGGGCACCTTTTCGCCTTTAATTAGAAAAAACTATTGCTCTAATAAACAACTACCAGGCGAGTATTTGAGCAGGGGGAGGCGGGCCCCCTCCGAAAATGTAAAGCAATTATTAAAAAGGAGCTATTTTGAAACATTTCTTTTAACTTTAGAACAATAAAGTTTAAAATACCGAATCGTCCCCCTCCCCCCGAAATGGAAGCCTATATATACGCTACTGGCAACTACTGCTAATTATTGAAGTATTGCTGAAACTAATTAAGTTTTAATACCTCTATGATAAAAATAAATTGGGAAAGTGAGCTCTGAAAGCATGAGAAAAATCATGAGAACTAAAAAAGTTTTTAAAAATATAATAATAAAATGGATGTCTGAACGGGGAAAAAAGGCCCGTTTTGAGACCCCTTTCATGTTGTACAAACATTCTAGTTTCTTGAGCACAAATCAAAATTAATGAGTATAAAGGCCTTTTTTCATGACTTACCAAATTAGTGATTTATGACGAATGACCCGTGTGAACCATGTAATATTGTATAATTGTTTTAATTGAAAACATCACATATGATATGCATATTATAAAATAATGAAAACAATTACTAATTAAATTCATGATATATCTATTTAAAACATTGCATTAAAAAAATCCTCTATATATGTTAAAGAAATTTTAAAAGTTATTATCATCAACACAACTTTTTCTTTGTGTTAGGTATAAAAGAATTTTATAGAATTATATTGTTATTTTAAGGCTAAGAGAGAGATAAGTCTCTAAGGATTTTACAAACTATTAATTATTAATAGAAATTCTCATATTTTCGTATTAAATTCTGAAAATTATTACACAAAAAACCTAATAATTTAAATATAATAGACACTTTAAAATTTTAACGAAAGAAAGCAGAATTTCAACATATTCATGGAAGACTGCCATGCCTCTAGTATAAAATAAAAACCACATAAATTTATTCAAAAACATGTTTATTAAATTTTAACAAGAGCTGGATCTCAAAATTGTTATCCGCCAAACATGATCGTCGAGGAGAAAATACGTCCGATGCAATCGAAAACAATCTTTGTACAGATGCACTGGACGGCACGCCAGTGTTAGTTTTTTTGAAGGCTTCTTTCATATACGTGTACGCCGAAAGCGAAGATACGGGTTTAATTGGCTCTGACAAGAACCTTGTAAGTTCTTCCTCGTAACTATTTCGAGTGCATGCGAAAGAGAAATTAAAAAAACCAGAAAAGTCATCATCCATGGGCTGATCCTCGATACTGATATCTGAAGTTGTCGGAAACATATTTTGGAGGTATTCCTCCATCCATTTTTTTGGCTTCGGTCTTCCTCTCCTCCTCAATCCAGAATAGTTTGAATCTGGGATGGAAACAAGCTGAGAGAACAGTTTCTCTGTCCCACAGCAAATGACTAAATCTCGTTTCCACCTGACAACTGAAGATTTTGCGCCCCCTCCTATTTTTTAAAAATGCAACTAGGTAGCTTTCATATACCATTTAGCGCCCCTTGGCCGATGCTGCGCCCGGGTACAGTTGACCTTCCTTGCTCCCCCGTAGCCAGGGACGGCCCGACACGGTAAGCAAGGCATCGGAGCGCCATATTCGAACTAAAAAACTAAGGAAAACTTTATCTGGAGCATAACACGGGGCTTCTTTACGTTTGCAGGGAGGCTCCACGTACCCTAGATCAGCTCTTGCACCTAGCTACGCCACACATTTAGCTATAAAAGCTTTCAGGTGTTAAAATGAGGCTTTCAACTTCAATAATATACGGACTGTCAAATATGCGTGGTGCTCTGAAACTCATTGGCAAAAAGTTAAAGAGTGGTAAAGGTAAATAAGACGGTTATGAATCACGTAACAATGTAGGGTTTGATAAGTCGTCCTCGAGTACCTGTTAATAATTTATTTTTTCACAGAAAGTTCACTAAAATTCACTATTAACATGATTGATTACTACTGTACATTGACTAAAAGATTTATTATTAAACAATTATTAACAGGTAAATGAAACCATTTCCGACATCCACAGTGCTATATTATTCTGAACAGCCTTGGTAGAGATGGTGCCCGGTGCGGTCGCACCGTTCGCTCTACCTTAGGACCGGATCTGAAAACTGTCACTACAAACGAAGAACACTGTAACCGAGGTCAGCAATATTTTTAGCCCCTGAAATAATATCTTGGATGCATATGCTTATACCTTTTGTCCCTTTTCAACAAACTCAAAAAAGATAAGGTTATCAACTCGTCAAAAAAAAAAAAAAAAAAAAAATGTGTACAATTTCTACATATTTACTTTCTTTTTTTCAGTTTCAGGTTCCACGAAAAATGTACTAATCAGTTTTTACACTTCTTTGAGACAAAAAACATTCCGAGTTGTAGAACATAATCACGTGATTAATTAATGTTTGAAAAGCTACAATACTGCAGAACTGTCATTACTCTTGTGGAAGTTGAACACACCACCAGGACACAAGGATAATAAAGAGTGCCCAAACTCAAAAAAGTGCACTGTAACGTCGAAAAATGACCAAACCTTAATATAAATAAACTTAGTAAAACTAAGCATAAATAAAATTGTTGTTCAATGCATCGATCATAAGGAGGAGGCAAAGAGAAAGTTAAAAATGTCGGTGACTCTTCCAGAAGCGGTCTCGATGCTTTCAAGAAAATTCCTGTGAGAAAACCGTAAGTTTTTCTCACGCTTCGTAGTTTTCCGTAGATGGTGAGTGAGAGGATGGGGGGGGGGGGCTCGCTAATTGCGAGGACTGACTATATATCATGTCAGATTTGAAAGGATATCGCCTAAAAGGAAGTTCACGGAATACTGGACACTGAATAATTGGCAATCATCCTGGCAAGTGGACACTACACTGTATTTATGGGTGCAATAAAAAAAAAAGATCAAAGAAAATTAATGATGTTACAAAAGCATACAATTTACAGATATGTAAAATTCATTTTCGAAAGCAAAAAATACTCATTTTTATGTTGATTTATGTTGCAAACACGCAATAGCAGTCAAAAATATGCAGACCCTGATCAGACATAGAAGGGGCCTCGGGGCAAAAAAAAAGGTTCTTTTGGGCCCCTATACTATTACAGACATTTTAACTTATTTGTGATTGTTTTCTATTTTCCCAGCATAAAAATAAAACATTTCAAAATAATTCTAAAATTAAATTAAAAATTACCCATGTATTTATACTCATTTAGAACAAGACTATGCATTTAAAATTGATTTTAATATTTTTTTAATCCATTTGTATTATTAGCGTATGTGTGCGCTGAGTTCCACCTGCCAGAAAATTTTCTTTTCTTCATCATAATATTTAAAAAAATGCTAACTAATGGATATTTTGTGATAAGTACATATGGCCATAAATTTTCAATAACGCCTTTAATTTCTATTTTATTGATCTAGTCTTAGAAACCATTATCATTGTGTTAGAAAGAAGAACAGAAAATAAGTCTCGAAGCCTTTTTATTGTTACACAATTATGATATAGATAAAGGAAATTTAGCTTAATAAAAATTATTATTGCAGCATATATAAATTTAATATACAATAAATGGAGAGATTTGCGAGGCCTTTATTTTTCAGGGGCTCACGGGCCCACACGCCCGTGTGATAATGAGACTCTCGAGGCCCCATCAAAATAACCTCTGTTCAACTTTGGACCACTCTTTCCTTCCTTTTTTGTCCTCTTTATGGCAGATTGGTGATTCTACAAATAATACTGAGAACGATAAAAAGAAAAAAGATGCACAATGTCAGGCTTCCGCTTCAGGCAAAGCAAACCCCCTCCCCCCCCCTCGTGTGCGTGTGTCCCCTGGGAGGGGGGGGGGCGGGGGAGAGATTGGGTGTCTTTCAAGCATCAGTTTCAGTTATGCTTGGAGTCAGAAGAGAGAGAAATTGCACCACGGGATCAATCGCCGGAAATGATGACACGGCAAAAGTAGCTTCCAAAATTCGCTACAAACTACTGTTTTTTTGTAGCGCGCTACACGCTACACTACTTTTTAAAAAAAGTAGCGCGCTACACTACAAACTACAAAAAAAAGTAGCGGCTACTGTTGTTTCGCTACAAGTAGCGCGCTACTCCCCAGCCCTGTTATTATGTATGTTTTCAATTTTGTTTTTTATATCTTTTACACTTTCCCCAACTTGTACCATTTCTCTATAATCATTCCAAAAAATGCAAAGCTGCAAATTTGTCGATCTTAACCTGAATGCATTTTCAGGGTCTCTAAGCAATGCTGTATACTATGCCAAAGCTCCAAGTCTTGATTCTAAAAAGTTTATGTGAAAATTGACCGTTGTGTCGTAATAGAAGTAAGAAATATGTAAAATAAAACCCATAGTTAAAAACTTGTTATAAAATTACCTTTATCCATAAGACAAAAATTAAAAAACAGCAATCTTAGAGTAGCATTCTCAGCCATCATCAAGTTTCAACTGTCGAGGCTTTGTCTTTGTAAGGAAATTCTGCCAACGTTCCTCTAGTGGCACATGTGTCATGTCATTTGTTGTCATTCATATCATAGTGAAAATCTCCAAAGCTTCACAATAAAATCCTTAACTTTTATTTTTAAAATCTGCTAATTATTCTATAATATTAAAATCTATTGCTATTGGTTCTGTAAGGGAAAGACACGAGAGAGCCTCGTGTAGATTGTTTTCCAAACTTAATGATGTTGAAATCTCCTTAATTTTTTTTTCTTTCTTTCCAATGGGTAGGCGCTGATCACAAGCCTTGCCACAACTAAGGTCCAAACTACTGGCCATTTTATTATGGGGACACCCTATGGGCAACCAGTGTTACCTCTATGCAGGGCTGGGGAGTAGCGCGCTACTTGTAGCGAAACTACAGTAGCCGCTACTTTTTTTTGTAGTTTCTAGTGTAGCGCGCTACTTTTTTAAAAAAGTAGTGTAGCGTGTAGCGCGCTACAAAAAAACAGTAGTTTGTAGCGAATTTTGGAAGCTACTTTTGCCGTGTCATCATTTCCGGCGATTGATCCCGTGGTGCAATTTCTCTCTCTTCTGACTCCAAGCATAACTGAAACTGATGCTTGAAAGACACCCAATCTCTCCCCCGCCCCCCCCCTCATGCAGGGGACACACGCACACGAGGGGGGGGGGAGGGGGTTTGCTTTGCCTGAAGCGGAAGCCTGACATTGTGCATCTTTTTTCTTTTTATCGTTCTCAGTATTATTTGTAGAATCACCAATCTGCCATAAAGAGGACAAAAAAGGAAGGAAAGAGAGGTCCAAAGTTGAACAGAGGTTATTTTGATGGGGCCTCGAGAGTCTCATTATCACACGGGCGTGTGGGCCCGTGAGCCCCTGAAAAATAAAGGCCTCGCAAATCTCTCCATTTATTGTATATTAAATTTATATATGCTGCAATAATAATTTTTATTAAGCTAAATTTCCTTTATCTATATCATAATTGGGTAACAATAAAAAGGCTTCGAGACTTATTTTCTGTTCTTCTTTCTAACACAATGATAATGGTTTCTAAGACTAGATCAATAAAATAGAAATTAAAGGCGTTATTGAAAATTTATGGCCATATGTACTTATCACAAAATATCCATTAGTTAGCATTTTTTTAAATATTATGATGAAGAAAAGAAAATTTTCTGGCAGGTGGAACTCAGCGCACACATACGCTAATAATACAAATGGATTAAAAAAATATTAAAATCAATTTTAAATGCATAGTCTTGTTCTAAATGAGTATAAATACATGGGTAATTTTTAATTTAATTTTAGAATTATTTTGAAATGTTTCATTTTTATGCTGGGAAAATAGAAAACAATCACAAATAAGTTAAAATGTCTGTAATAGTATAGGGGCCCAAAACAACCTTTTTTTTTTGCCCCGGGGCCCCTTCTATGTCTGATCAGGGTCTGCATATTTTTGACTGCTATTGCGTGTTTGCAACATAAATCAACATAAAAATGAGTATTTTTTGCTTTCGAAAAGGAATTTTACATATCTGTAAATTGTATGCTTTTGTAACATCATTAATTTTCTTTGATCTTTTTTTTTATTGCACCCATAAATACAGTGTAGTGTCCACTTGCCAGGATGATTGCCAATCATTCAGTGTCCAGTATTCCGTGAACTTCCTTTTAGGCGATATCCTTTCAAATCTGACATGATATATAGTCAGTCCTCGCAATTAGCGACCCCCCCCCCCCATCCTCTCACTCACCATCTACGGAAAACTACGAAGCGTGAGAAAAACTTACGGTTTTCTCACAGGAATTTTCTTGAAAGCATCGAGACCGCTTCTGGAAGAATCACCGACATTTTTAATTTTCTCTTTGCCTCCTCCTTATGATCGATGCATTGAACAACAATTTTATTTATGCTTAGTTTTACTAAGTTTATTTATATTAAGGTTTGGTCATTTTTCGACGTTATAGTGCACTTTTTTGAGTTTGGGCACTCTTTATTATCCTTGTGTCCTGGTGGTGTGTTCAACTTCCACAAGAGTAATGACAGTTCTGCAGTATTGTAGCTTTTCAAACATTAATTAATCACGTGATTATGTTCTACAACTAGGAATGTTTTTTGTCTCAAAGAAGTGTAAAAACTGATTAGTACATTTTTCGTGGAACCTGAAACTGAAAAAAAAGAAAGTAAATATCTAGAAATTGTACACATTTTTTTTTTTTTTTTTTTTTGACGAGTTGATAACCTTATCTTTTTTGAGTTTGTTGAAAAGGGACAAAAGGTATAAGCATATGCATCCAAGATATTATTTCAGGGGCTAAAAATATTGCTGACCTCGGTTACAGTGTTCTTCGTTTGTAGTGACAGTTTTCAGATCCGGTCCTAAGGTAGAGCGAACGGTGCGACCGCACCGGGCGCCATCTCTACCAAGGCTGTTCAGAATAATATAGCACTGTGGATGTCGGAAATGGTTTCATTTACCTGTTAATAATTGTTTAATAATAAATCTTTTAGTCAATGTACAGTAGTAATCAATCATGTTAATAGTGAATTTTAGTGAACTTTCTGTGAAAAAATAAATTATTAACAGGTACTCGAGGACGACTTATCAAACCCTACATTGTTACGTGATTCATAACCGTCTTATTTACCTTTACCACTCTTTAACTTTTTGCCAATGAGTTTCAGAGCACCATGCATATTTGACAGTCCGTATATTATTGAAGTTGAAAGCCTCATTTTAACCCCTGAAAGCTTTTATAGCTAAATGTGTGGCGTAGCTAGGTGCAAGAGCTGATCTAGGGTACGTGGAGCCTCCCTGCAAACGTAAAGAAGCCCCGTGTTATGCTCCAGATTAAGTTTTCCTTAGTTTTTTAGTTCGAATATGGCGCTCCGATGCCTTGCTTACCGTGTCGGGCCGTCCCTGGCTACGGGGGAGCAAGGAAGGTCAACTGTACCCGGGCGCAGCATCGGCCAAGGGGCGCTAAATGGTATATGAAAGCTACCTAGTTGCATTTTTAAAAAATAGGAGGGGGCGCAAAATCTTCAGTTGTCAGGTGGAAACGAGATTTAGTCATTTGCTGTGGGACAGAGAAACTGTTCTCTCAGCTTGTTTCCATCCCAGATTCAAACTATTCTGGATTGAGGAGGAGAGGAAGACCGAAGCCAAAAAAATGGATGGAGGAATACCTCCAGAATATGTTTCCGACAACTTCAGATATCAGTATCGAGGATCATGACTGGATGATGAGGCCCATGGATGATGACTTTTCTGGTTTTTTTAATTTCTCTTTCGCATGCACTCGAAATAGTTACGAGGAAGAACTTACAAGGTTCTTGTCAGAGCCAATCAAACCCGTATCTTCGCTTTCGGCGTACACGTATATGAAAGAAGCCTTCAAAAAAACTAACACTGGCGTGCCGTCCAGTGCATCTGTACAAAGATTGTTTTCGATTGCATCGGACGTATTTTCTCCTCGACGATCATGTTTGGCGGATAACAATTTTGAGATCCAGCTCTTGTTAAAATTTAATAAACATGTTTTTGAATAAATTTATGTGGTTTTTATTTTATACTAGAGGCATGGCAGTCTTCCATGAATATGTTGAAATTCTGCTTTCTTTCGTTAAAATTTTAAAGTGTCTATTATATTTAAATTATTAGGTTTTTTGTGTAATAATTTTCAGAATTTAATACGAAAATATGAGAATTTCTATTAATAATTAATAGTTTGTAAAATCCTTAGACTTATCTCTCTCTTAGCCTTAAAATAACAATATAATTCTATAAAATTCTTTTATACCTAACACAAAGAAAAAGTTGTGTTGATGATAATAACTTTTAAAATTTCTTTAACATATATAGAGGATTTTTTTAATGCAATGTTTTAAATAGATATATCATGAATTTAATTAGTAATTGTTTTCATTATTTTATAATATGCATATCATATGTGATGTTTTCAATTAAAACAATTATACAATATTACATGGTTCACACGGGTCATTCGTCATAAATCACTAATTTGGTAAGTCATGAAAAAAGGCCTTTATACTCATTAATTTTGATTTGTGCTCAAGAAACTAGAATGTTTGTACAACATGAAAGGGGTCTCAAAACGGGCCTTTTTTTCCCGTTCAGACATCCATTTTATTATATTTTTAAAAACTTTTTTAGTTCTCATGATTTTTCTCATGCTTTCAGAGCTCACTTTCCCAATTTATTTTTATCATAGAGGTATTAAAACTTAATTAGTTTCAGCAATACTTCAATAATTAGCAGTAGTTGCCAGTAGCGTATATATAGGCTAGGCTTCCATTTCGGGGGGAGGGGGACGATTCGGTATTTTAAACTTTATTGTTCTAAAGTTAAAAGAAATGTTTCAAAATAGCTCCTTTTTAATAATTGCTTTACATTTTCGGAGGGGGCCCGCCTCCCCCTGCTCAAATACTCGCCTGGTAGTTGTTTATTAGAGCAATAGTTTTTTTCTAATTAAAGGCGAAAAGGTGCCCGGGGTCTTCCGTGCGTCCACCAAATCTGCGGCGCTCAACGCTACAAGGAAACCACCTTTCGTTCTTTGGACGCGAGAGACACCCGCTGAGGTCATTAATCACGCTGGACGCGAGTAGAAAACCAAGGCTTTAGCTATCGATATTTTTCTCTAATTAGGATATAAATATCCTTAAATATGAATGTAATGCAAATTGAATCTGTTAGCAAAATTTGTCTCCTAAAAGTAGCGAAAAAGTAGCGAAGTAGCGACTACATTTCAAAAGTAGTGTAGCTAACTACATTTGTCAAAAAGTAGTTGTAGTTGTAGTTAACTACATTTTTCGAAAAGTAGCGGTAGTTGTAGCGCGCTACAAAAAAAAAGTAGTTTTTCCCACCACTGCCTCTATGAAGGAACGGAAAATATAATACCCAAGCCTCTGCCGGTAATCGAACTCAGGCCGAAGGCATGATAGAATGGTTCTTAAGCTACTACACCACTTGGGCAGCTTAATTCTTTTTTTTTTTTTTTAGCTATGCCTAAGTAGCATTCTTGGATATTGTCATTTTCAAAAAGTAATTTCATAGTCCTCCTCCCCTGAAACACTACAGATTTTATAACAAGGTTTTAAACTATTGACCATTGTGTTTAGTAATCATTTGATTTATTTTGAAGACACAAAACTTTAAAAGCTTTTTTTTTAAACTAAAAAAATGAAAATTCATGTTTTTGGCATAGTGGTAGGGATGTTATAAAATAAATCATCTAGGACATCTCTTATATTGTGAAAAAATACTTTATATAATAAATTTGTATTTTAGATCTAAAAAGAGAAGCCACAATATGCCACATGTTAAAACATCCTCATATAGTAGAACTACTAGAAACGTACAGTTCAGAAGGAATGCTGTACATGGTTTTTGAATTGTGAGTATTTTTTAAAATTCTTAATTTCTTATTTAGTTTGGATCATTTTTACTAGTTGCTTACCAGTTTTTTAAATATTCTTTAATGTTCATTTTTAAACTATTTTTATAGCATGGAAGGTTCCGACTTATGTTTTGAAATAGTAAAACGAGCAGTCGCTGGTTTTGTATATAGTGAAGCAGTTGCAAGGTAATTTTTTCATTTCAATCTATGCGAAATAATTCTGTTTTAAATTTTAATGCTTTACTTATTTATTTTTAATGGTAATAGAGAATTGGATATGACATTTTACTTTTAACTAACATAAAAAAAGTTGTGGAAAAAAAACTCAAAATATTGGTGTTAAACAATAAAATAAATAAAAACTTTGTATAAAAAACACACATAAAATGATACTTATAGAAAGATACGATCATTTCAACTGAAAATTCATTCAGTCTTCCTCAGTCAAGGAAGACTGAACAAATTTTAGCCGAAACGATCGTATCTTTTTATAAGTATCATTTTATGTGTGTTTTTATACAAATTTTTTATTTATTTTATAAAAAATGTTGGTTCTGTCTTTAATCTCCCCCCCCCCACTTCTTTTATATGTACATTCACTGATTCCTATATCATGGAATAGTTTAACTAATTTGGATAGTTAAAACTGTATTCAGATATGTTCTGAGATAATCTCATATATTTTTCGTAGATATGAAACATACCATTTTTCAGAAATTTTGAAAAAAACATGTTTATGAGATTGTTATCCATGTATGCTTTTCATAGATTATAAAAAAGAGTTTAGCGTGTTTATCATTATTTCTTGAAGTTGGTCGATTTTCAAAGAATTTTTATATTTGTTAATTATAAAATAAATAATATATAGGGAAGAGCTGGGTACAGTGGGTCATTTAAGATATTTTTAGTTCAGTGAATAGTTTCAAAATGAGAAAATTATTTAAAGTGGGTATCAAGCAACTTAAGTCTGTGGAAAAAGTTAAACATCTCACTGACTGTGACGGGAAGAAAGAGCCATTTTGTTTTCTGATCATCTGCATGAAATTTGTCAAGTAAAATGAGTTATGTGATATGTTTATGTAGTCTAAGTTACCTTTTTTTGTAATATGTTGTATTTAAATGAATATTTTAACCATTTGGAATTTTGAGGTGAAAAATAATACATTGGCTCATATGAGGCACACTGGGTCTCCTGAAATGGGGTACTGTGGGACAGTGACTCATTCTGTCCCCATTCGTGCATTTATTGTCTTTCTGTAAGTTTCTTACTCTTTAATGTTTGAATGATCTACATTAATAAGTCTTCCACATCAGCCACAGAATCTTCAGTTGCTCAAGAAAATTATGTAAAACAAAAAATGACACCAGAGACGGTACAAGCCTTTTCCTAACGCTGATGCAAAAGAAAAAAAAATAGAGAAGCAACCAAAAAAAATCAGAAATTCTTACAGATACATCTGCAAATCACAATTCAAAATGACATGATTGTAAAAAAGAAGAGTGAAAGACCTAACAATATGAAGCAGGAGAGAAAAAAAATTACAAGGAATGACTAGAATAGCTCAACTGAGAAGAGAAAGAATGAAAAGAATCTTCTATACATGGGCAAACCTAACCTGATAGTCAGGGGCGTAGCCAAGGGGGGGGGGTTAGGGGGGTCATAACCCCCCCTCCCCATGAGGAATTTTTTGCCATACAAAATATATATTCTTCACTCCCTTATCACACACATGTATGCATATATGTGAGTTGCAGTAGTCGTACACCCCCCCCCCTCCGACATGAAAAATTTCTGGCTACGCCCCTGCTGATAGTGGAGGTAAATCTATGGACTGTGTGATTCCACCATTCTCAAATAGTTCTTTTTGTTTACCTAGCTTATTACAAAACTAAGACATTTTTCATCTATTAAGTTCTAAAATAAAGTGTATGTTACAGAATAATTGTATATATATGTTACTTGAATGCAATAATTAAAAGGATTAAGAAATTAAGTCAGAAATCAGATGTAAATGCCTTCCCAGACTCTTGATCAATGATTAGACCTCTTTTGTGCTGGTGGAAATTGAGTACTGCGGATTTGCCTTGTGACTGGGTTGCTTTGTGATGTTGACAGCCAAATAATTAGAAGGATAAATGAGTGTCAGAACGATACATGCGGAGAGTAGTGAAATTGCACCTCTAGTCTTCTCCTCTGCTATGAGGTTAGGTTTGCCCCGAGTATACAAAAATCTAAATTTGAGGATTTGGAATTTGAAGATGTAGAAGATTTTAATGTTGACATTGGAGATTTTGTATTATTCAAAGCACGAAAAAATGCAGATTTAAACACTGACGTTGCAGGCAAAAATGAAAATGATTTGAAATGCACTACACATAAGAGGAATTCAGCCCGGTTATGCACTTATCTTTGATGAGGAGACATTTATACAGCAGACAGTAAAGATATTGTGAGAAAGTTGCCAATGACCAATGTAGAAAGTTTCCAATTAACTGAAATAACAGTGAGAAAGTTAACTTTTGCCGTAGATTTTCAGTTATATAATATCAAATAATTAATGTAAAATAACATCTTTTGATTTAATGTCTTAAAAATAGCTCTTAAACCCAAATTTTGTAAACTTAATAGGACTTAAAGTGATATTATCTATTGTGTTTCTCATTAGCTGACCCACCGTGTCCCACTTGTATCCAGTGGGTCAACAAAAAGTACTTAAGAAAAATGCTTTTTTAGTTTAGAAAAACTTTTCTTAAAATTGAACCAAAATTAACTAGGCTATCCAATAGATGAGAAAACGTAATACATTAGTTTGATATTCTATTTTTAAAATATTTTTAGAATTATATTAAAAAATCTAAAAATTGTCCCACTGAACTCCCGTCTTCCCTATACAGGGTGATCATATAAATACTTCCTTGATATATGGACCTCTAGCTGCCATTCCGTTAAACTAATTGAGATGAGATTTCAGACATAGTTATTTGGAGACATGTGCTCAAGATTGGGATTGTTTAAAAGAAGAGCTCTCACGGTACAGTGAAAAAAATGTTTAAATTTTCCAACTGCAACACGGACGTTTTTTTTGAAAACGTTGCTCAGTGCATTGAAAAACCATAAATGGCATTGTAAGGATACATGTATGATGACAATGGTGGCATAAAACATTTGCAAAGAAGAGCATTGCAAAGTATCAAAATCATCACAAGAGAGAAAATGCATTGACACAGTTTGCATTAATTCACTGGAATAGACAGTACAAATGTTAAACTAGCAGTAGGGCACTTGAAAACTTTTAATTCCAATAAAAACACTTTTCCTCTCCTCTCTTGGGCTGTCATTAGTTCGTTACGATGATCTTATTTGCAAATGTCTGCCACCAATTTTTGTCATGTGTGTATTGTTCTATTGCCATTTATGGTTTTTCAGTGTGCTAATCAACTCTTGTAATAAAAAAGTGGGTGTTACCAATGGAAAATTTAAAAATGTTTCACTTAAATCGTAACTGTGAGAGCTTGATTGTTTGAAACAATCTTAATCTCAAGCTCATACTTCTGAATAACTTTGTCTGAAATCTCATCTAGATATGTTGAATGGAACAGCGACTGGAGGTCCATATATCAACTAAGTTTTTTATGACTACCCTCTCTCTCTCTCTCTCTCTCTCTATATATATATATATATATATATATACAGGGGCGTAGCCAGGGGGGGGGGTATCGGGATATATCCCCCCCCCCCCGAAATTTTTGGATTAGTGATGAAATTCCGTCTATTTATACATATATAAGTTCATATCCCCCCCCCCCCCCGAAAAATTTTCCTGACTACGCACCTGTATATATATATATATATATATATATATATATGAGATGTACGATACTGGGCAGGAGAGGCGGATTGGTCAGAATATGGGCTTTGAGCCTGGAGCTGGGCATTGTTGAGATGACGGGCCGCCCGCTGCTAGGACTTATAGCCGATGAATAGATAGGAGGGTCCTTGGGCTGTAGCTGTTGACTTAAATTATACAATACTTCGGGTGCAGAACATATTTTTATTTCAACAGCTTTAATACTGACTTTTATGGAAGCTGAGATCATGAAACATTGCTCTCTGAGCTGCGTTTCAAATTATATAAGCACAGATCATGTGGTTTATACAGTAATCAGATTTCCATAAAAGGTGCATTTCTTGGCTATTAAAATGCCTGAGTCTCATAGCCCTAAGAAATTCTTGCAAGGTTTGTGCCAGAATACCATGTGAAAGAGGAGAAATGTATTAATTGCATTTTTAATAAACTTAGGTAGTGCTAAAAATCCTTTGTTAGAAAACCAAAGTTGCTATGCCTCTGTAGAACTTTGAAGGAAGCTGATAGAAATTTTGAATTTTGAGATGGTATTTAATTTTACGTTATTATTAGGGCCCTATAAAGTATGCAAAAATGTGGAAATTGCATAATTTTGCATAATTTACAACTTTCTGCATAACACCCATTTTTCGGCAAAATTTTCACTTAATTTTTTCTCAACATATTTTCTTCCAAAATCCTTTGTATCCCAATTTGGGAACCTGCTCTTCTTTGAATAACATGTGGCGTATCGCTTATAACAAGGTTATCGGCTTGCGATCTAAATTACTGTTGAAATCGGAGGTATCCTATTCCCGTACAGCTGCACATGATTCATGACTGCAGGAGGTATTTCACAAAATAGTAGCGAAATTGAACATTTATGATTGTCCAGAAATGGACGTCTCCAAAAAGCAAGGAACTAAGTTATCCCAACGTAGTTTGATATTCATGAAAAGGTTCAAGTGTTTGACCCAGACCAATTGCCCAACATGAATTTGTCCACAACCAATTGTCTAACATGAAGAAGTCTTCAACAATATTCCAGCATTTGATGATTCGCAAATAAGGCTTGAGTATGCTGCTTACAAAAGGTATGTCAAGGAATGTTCCACTGAAAACTTTGTAAAATTTTGGAATTCAGAGGCTGTTTTACAGACGTTTCCAGTACTAATACACAAAGCAAGTACTCTTTACCTAATTATGTAGACTATAAAAAAACAATTTCATTTTGTGGCCAAATATTTACAAAACAAAGTCAGAGTTTGAAGGAATCATCAGCTGCCGGACTAACATCACACTTTATTTTAATAAAATTTAGTGCAAAAGTAAGACGTACTTATTTGTTTTTGATTGCAAATTAAAATAATGCTTTTTTTAACCTAGTTATCGCCCTACTCATCCGCATTATTTCAATAAATTTCTATAAATAACAAATAATTTCGATAAACTACTGCAATGATGCCGCATAATTCCTAAAAATTTTCTGCATATTTTGTAGGGTCCTAATTATTATATGTAAATTATGTTATATATAATGTTATATGTAAATAATATTATAAAATAAATACTAATTAGTAAAATTGAAATGATTATTTGTAAAAAGTTAAGTAATTTTAACATAGGTTTTTAAATCATTGGTATTAAGGTGTTGCATGGTCTTCGTGTTGTAATCAGGTAATTAAAATTATCAGATTTATAGAATGAATTTAGCATAATGCAAACTACTTGTCAGACAGGAATCAAAAGTATTGACTAAAATGAGACTAATGCCTCATGTCTGTTGCACAATAGGGTGGAGCGAAAAACACTTTTTCTCGAAATTCACAATGCCTGAGTCGTTAAATGGTGAGAAACTTATAAGAACAAATTGTTTCCAAATTTCAGCTCAAAATATTGCCATCTTCAGGTTCCACACCTCAAATGAATATATTCCCAGTGTCTTTTTTAGTCTTTTATGAATTTATATTGAAATAATTACATTTAATTAACTAATTGAATGATTAATACTCCGATACAGCTGCTCTATCAAGAACAATGGCTAGTTCGGGCATTTGGCCTGTCTTAGAGATTTAGGGAACCTCATCGTCAGTCGTTTTCCGACATTTGGCTTCCTGACTAACGAAATCGTCATAATTTTCTGAGATATATTCCATTTCTGAATCCTAAATCGGCGTCGTTTGCTTCTAAATCTACAATTTCCAGCACTGACACGTGACAATAACGTATTAATAAAGCAATTTAATAACGAAAAAATAACTAATTATTTAATTAATTATTAAACATTATTATTTTAATAAAAATAAGTCAGAAATATATTCGCTTGAGTTGTGGAACCTGAAGATGGCAATATTTTGAGCTGAAATTTGGAAACAATTTGTTCTTATCGGTTTCGCACCATTTAATGACTCAGGCAGTGCAAATTTTGAAAAAAGGTTTTTTTCGCTCCACCCTATTGCACAACCAGTTTAATAACATAAAAAATATTAGGGTTGGCATCAAGCATGTTAGTGTAATAAAAAGTTTGGGTACGTAGAACTAATACATGAATTGAAATTAGAAAGAGTGAAAAACATGTGCATTTTGGCAAATGTTTTTTTGTTTACTTTTATGTGCATATAAAAGCATTTCATTCTCAAATTTTTAACGTAAGTTTACACTCTCAGGATTCTGTATCCAATGACAGATGTCTCTTCTTGCTCACTTTCTAGCTACACCACTGAACATCTAGTCAACTTTTTACTCTATATATTCATATTATCTCATTTTACATTTCATTCTTTCAGATTAAATTTCACTTTCATTGTTAGCAGTATACATGTGCCAAATATCCCAATCATAATAAACACTATTACATGTGCATAAAACAAAAATCTGCTAATGTGTCCCCGATTCTCTTTCATAACATGCAGTCATCTAAAAATTCTACATGTTACTTTTTGGTGTTTAAGCTTGTCATTGACTTATCCATGTCTCCTTAAATAGTAAAATCTAAAAAAAAAAAAAAAAAAAAAAAAAAAACTTTTTGTTTTAGGTTTTTTTTAGGTTTTGTATTCAGTAAAAACTTAATTATCTGGAAAGCTCAAGTAAAAGCTCCAGAAAAACTTCAGTTGTTCTCTCTTCTCCCTCCCCTATCTCCTTGTTACTCTCAAAAATGTATCTTCCTGTCCCAGCCCCAAAGATTGATTTACTTATATGTTGACCCATAGCTGCCCATTGGTGGTACTATTCCCCCCTTCCCTAAAAAAAGAGCCACAGCATTTTACATTTGCATTGAAAGTGAGTAAGGAACACTGTTTTTCTGCTCAGCAGAATGATCTATAAATTGAAAAATGTTACTAAATCACTGAATACACATTTGTTGTTGTTGTTGTTACCTACAACTCTCCCCTTTACATTCTAAAGATTTAACAGCATTTTATCTCTGTACAGTAGCTTGAAAGGAATAGTGGTGGGGTGGCAGAAAGAAAGAGACAGAAAATGACACACACTTTCAATTTTATTTTTCAATCATCCTGCTAGTCTGTAGGAGTTTGATTATTTTCTCTGTAAACATCTCTCTCTTTTTCCCACCCAAGTGCAACTTTTCACATATTGGCATTGTTTTCTGTACTTTCCAGATACTGTAAAAGCACTTATTTTCACGAGCCATAATTTTCACAAAAATGAATATATCTGTGATTTTGTGAACTGAAAATTTCAGGAATTTTATATTAATAGAACCGAAAGTTGAAAAATCCCAAAACTACCTAATTATAGAACCCTTTTTGCATGAGGCAGTTTAAGAAACTTCCTTTTGTCCAAAAAGTTCGTCCCTCACCCGGTTTGAATGGCTTCAAAGAAGCTGGTATTATTGTTTTATATTCAAGAAATAGTTGTAAGAAAGAGTTGTCAAGAAAGAGTTTCTAACTGTGCAATAAATCATAAATTTGAATAAGTGAAAAATTTCTGATTTTTTATTATTTAAAGCGGGGGGAAGGGGAAGTTTTTTCAAAAGGCTTTATTTTTTGCAATTATGCTGGAATTGCAAAAATAAGTGCTTTTACAGTAATCAGGCTTTTACTGTACTTTGCTTTAACTATCATTGTATTTATATATACTGCTTGATTTGTTTAAGGTAGATTTTTATTTTATTTACATTAGAAGCAATAATATGAGAGAGCAGAATTTATTTCTTTGAAAACTAAGCCTTTTTTGATAAAGTTATCTTTTTTTTTCAGCCATTATCTTAGACAAATTTTAGAAGCTGTTTGTTATTGCCATAGTAATGACATTATTCACCGTGATATTAAACCACAGAGTGTCCTTATTGCAACCAAAGAGAATTCTGCTCCAGTTAAATTAGGAGGATTTGGAGTAGCAGTCCAGCTTTCTGGAAATCAATTGGTTAATCCAGGTAATTAAATATATTTGTGCCTATAGTATCCTGATAGCAAATTAACAAATTTCTATGGCTAAATGCTAAAATGCCTCCCCCATGTTAATGAATTCACTATATCCTAAAATAATAAAAAACTTTGTAAAACAGCACCATAAAGGCTACTTGAACATACATACAGCTGTTTCAGTCAAAAACTTTTTGATCTTCGTCAGTGACATTCATCTGAAGTCAGGAACAGGGAACTGAAAAGAAAGTAAACAGAAAACACAAGCGAGGAACAAGCCATTGCCAAGCAGAGGAAGAAAAAAGAACCAAGGAGGGCAATAGAAAAGGGGAGAAGGAAGGTAGAAAAATTAAAATATAGAAAAATACATAGAATATAGGAAAAATGAACAAAAAAAGAATAAATAAAAAAGAAGGCGGTAGTGCTTCTCTCATTATTGGGATAAATTTCATTTGCCAATGTTTTAAAATTAGTTGCAATAACCTTGACTAATTTTAATTTGCAAAGTAACTCTTATTGAAAATCTTAAATTATATGATGAAAGAGTCATTAAAGTATGTATTTATCATATAAACTTAATTCTAATATTAATATTCATCATTTACCTTTTTTGCACTGTTTTTGGCCAAGATCTTTTGAGATATCTGCCTCATCTTTAGGACTAACTGATGTTTATTCGATTTGAGTTTCTCCCCACCTCTCTCCTGCTTGATTTCACTTGTCTCATTTTCTTCTCAACATCTGGCTCCATCTAGTGTCCAATATTATGTTCTATTAAGTATTAATTTTAATACAGTTGATTCCCAAAAATCCACTATCTCCAGAAACCTGCACACACACGTAACAATAAATAGCAAAACTTGCAATTAACGTCTTGAAGCCAGCGGTTCAGCAGTTGTACCAAAAAATAAATTGGACTGGAGGACGGCGCTGGTACAAATGCCTTACTCGAGATTTCTTTCCCCTCTTCTGCGGAGAAACCCATTCACCCTTCATGGAAGATAGATAAGGAATGGGGTGGGAATCTCTTTTGTTATACTGTGAGAAAGTGGGGAAAGTCACAGGGGGGGATGTGGTAGGCAGTTGATCGTGATTTGGCATCCAGATTTGCATTTTGTTTGGCGACTGGTCAGTGATATTTTCCCCTTCTGTTATTGTGGTTTCCACATACTACTACAAAACAATTTTATTTTTTCTCATTCGCGCTTTTTTCTAAAAGTATCGAGGCTGTCTGTTTTGCGTTCTTCTTGTTTATTATTTTTGTTAAATATTCTTAGTTATTATTTCTAGTAAATATGCCTCCACGAACGAAAGGCCTTAGCATGGAAGAAATTCAAAAATTGATGACTCAGTTAGATGCAGAAAATTATGCTGATAGCGACTCAGAATGGGAGACGGAACTAAATCAGACGGATTTAAAAATTACTGAATTCGTAGAAGAAAAAGAGACAGAATTATTAAGCGCAAATTCAGACGAAGCAGAAAATACAAGTTTCAAGTACGATTGGAAAATTCCCGAAGAAACAAATTCAGTGAATATTTTGAATTTCACGGGAAAAGTTGGGTTGAAACCTGAATTTCACAATCTTACGAATGAATATGATTACTTTAGATTATTTTTTTCTGAACAAATGATAGAACTTTTGTGCAATGAAACAAATAAATATGCTGAACAGATTTTGCTTGTGCGACCAGATGAATCTGGAAAACGTAAACATGCACCTGAATGGAGTCCTACAAATCCTGAAGAAATGCTCCAATTTCTTGGACTTGTTCTGTTAATGGGACACATAGAAAAGGATTCAATACGAGAGTACTGGAGCACAGATGAAATAAACGAAACACCGATTTTCCGAAAAACTATGTCTCGTGACAGATTTCTTTTCCTGCTAAAATTTTTGCACTTCTCGGATAACAACAAAAAAATTGACAGAGACGCACCAAATTATGACAGGCTATGGAAAATACGAGACATTTTTGAAATGCTCAATTATTCTTTCAAGGAAGTGTATGAACCGACCGAAAATATGGCAATAGACGAAGTAATAGTAAAATTTAAAGGGAGGGTAGTGTTTAGGCAGTACATACCAAAGAAGCGTAAACAGTGGGGAATTAAAATTTATAAATTAGCGGATAAGACTGGTTATACTTATGACATGAAAGTATACCTGGGAAAAGATGCTGCAGAAAATAAAACTTTTTCTGCAGCATACAATGTAGTTGGAAGCATGGCTGAATGTATAAAAGATAAAGGCCATAAACTATTTATGGATAATTTTTTCAGTTCTCCAGAACTTTTTAGCCATCTTATGGAGAAAAAAATTAATGCCTGTGGCACTATTCGCCAAAATAGGAAGCATTTTCCGAGAGATTTATCTCAAATCAAATTAAAAAAAGGTGAAACCTCTGCTAGGTTTTGTAAAGAAATGACAGCGTTTCGCTGGAAAGACAAGCGCGATGTTTTTATGCTCAGCAATATGCACACACCCCATCATAAAACATCTGATACAGAAAATGACAAACCAAAAATTGTGGCTGATTACAATGAGAATATGGGTTACGTCGATTTGAGCGACAGAATGGCAAATAGCTACGGATTTGCAAGGCGTACATTCAAGTGGACGAAAAAGCTTTTCTTCCACTTGCTGGATTTAGCCGTTTTAAATGGATATCTGCTTTCAAAATCCAACAAGCAGAGTCACAAGGACTTTCGAATGAACTTAATAAAATGCTTAATTACACCCAAGAGCAAAGCAATGTTACACAACATTACTGCCGTTAGTTGCAAACAGAGTGTTCCGAGCCATGGACATTGGCCTTTTGATATAAAAAAGAGGAGGCGATGCGCTGTATGCTCTAAGAAAGGTATACAGAAACGATCAACAGTTATATGCAAGCTCTGTAACGTAGCACTGTGCATAGATCAAAGCTGTTTTGAAGACTATCACAGTAGCTCATGATTTGCAACACTAAAATTAAAGCTATCCTTTAATTATTGCCACCACTACCATATATAAATATATATGTAATATATCTGTATGTACATACTTTTGTAAACTAATCTCCTGCTTTTATTGTAAATTATCGTAGCTTAAGTAAAGACCATTTTGACTTTTAAAATGTTCAGAATTTTTCTTTTCTTTTCTTTCTTTTTTTTTCCCTTAAAAAATATACGTTTAATACAAAAATTAAAAAAAAAAATTATATAAGAAAGAAACAATTATCAGTTTCATTCTTTTTATGGCACATGGTGATCTAATTATTAATTTTCTTTTATTATTGTTGGTTTTCACAAAAAGGTTTCGAGGATGAGTAACCTCTCTTCCTCTTAGGGAAAGGATTATATAAAAGCCTGATTTTTCCCTCTTCATACATTTTTAATCGTGGACCAAGGTTTCCTTGTTTGTCGAATTACGTCCGATTAGCTAAGCGTGGGCTCCAGGCCGAGGGGTGGGATGCCCTCCGTGGGGGTCTTTCTAAGGGGTCCTAACCCGTATTTACGCTAAGGTGAACCAACGTTTAATGTACTCGGTCTCGTCGTAGAAAAGGTACAGTGAAGAAGAGTCGACTTTCGTGACTAGTATTTTTTCTAGCATTAGTCTTTGAATATTCTGCTAGGTTCCAGCATCTAGCATTGCGTTTTCAAAATTCAAGGGTTTTGCATAGCATTCAATGAGCGTAACTGCTGGATTCCGCAGAGAGTTCAAAGACTCAATCTAGAAAGCAACGCTGTTCACGTAAGGGAAATATTTTTCGCTGTGTCTTTTTTGCGTTGTGAGATTTAGCAGGTTATATCTGTGCTAAATGGTGGGATTAAATCCCCTAACAACTTTAAAAATTTCACATTGAACTGTGCTCCTGATAATTGTTGGAGCTAAATAATTTTTATTAAACTAAATATATTTAACTGAATTCAAATTTAAGATGCTAAAAATTTATTTTGCCCAATTGTTTTCCCCTGGCCTTGCATCAGCCATCTATTTCATCAAGTTTTTTTCATGTGCCAATTAGGCTTAAGTTTTGTTTATGTTATTCACCCATGGGTTAAACCTATCTTAATTGTATGAAAGTTCAACTAAAAGTAATTAATATCAGTTTAAAAATAAAATTCAAATGGGTTTAAACTTCTTCATAACCCTAAATAGTAGTACAGTAGAAGACCCAAAATCCGCATAGCTTGGTTCCAGACCTTGTGCAGATTTTAGAATTTTGCGGATTTTGGGTCATATTAGGAAATTTATTCTATATCCCACCCAGAAAAAAAAAACAATAAAGATCATATGTTATTTATAATCGGAATCATGATATAAAAATACAGAGGGATAATACAATATACAAAATTATGAAACTATAGTACAACTTATTTAAACATGTATATTTAATAGTAGTTTAGGACTTTGAGATGTTCTAATTATAGTTTTTTTTTTTTTTTTTTTTTTTTTTTTTTAAATCATTATTTCCTGTTCTGTAACACAGTTTGCTGCTCTACAAATCTGAGATATTTCTTTCTCAGAGCCTAACCTTCATTAAATGTTATTTTGTCAACTTTTTGATCATCCTCACTTGTTACTGTGCCAGAGTTTGTGTCATGTAACCATAATTGAGTGTTAATTATGTCACTGTCAGTCATTAGAAGGATATCAATGTTACCACCAGAGCTCACAAAATCTTAAATTACCTTTTTCAAGTGGGAATAGCTTATTTAGTTTTACTTTGTAGTTATAGTATAGTTTTCTGAACTTGCAGCTGACAGGGCAGACTTCATTGTTTACATTGAACAGACAGTGCGGATTTTAGAGCCTTGCGGATTTCGGGTCGGCGGATTTTGGGTCTTCTACTGTATCTCTAATAAGTTAAAAATGTAAAGAAAATAAAACCCCTACTTCTTATTGAAAAAAATATTAATTAAATAAATAAAATTGAAATAATATACTTTTTATTCATTGAAGACCCAAGACAACTTCAAAGTAAAGTTTAAAAACCTAAGCTCAATATTTAATAAAGTTCTTGTGTTTAGTTGTTGACTACTGCTGCTGGATGGAAATAGCCTCTGAACTATGGCCCAGTAGTTTAATGATGTCATGCTTCCTGAAAAATAAGGGTCTTCCTTTTGACAAATAGATGCTTAGGTTCTCTAAAGAATCATGGGGGTAAGAGAATTAGTTCTGGTTAGGGTAGGACTTTTAACTAATGTTTAAACCATGGGTGAAGAGTGAAAAGCCTGAAGTGAAAGGCAATTTTCTGAGGTTGTTTTCAATATGCAAATTTATTGAGCTTTTATTTTATGCAAATGTTGCATACTTTTTTATTCTGTAACTGTAAAATTAACCTGTTTTATATATGTATATAAAGTGTCTGCTTTATGCGAAAACACAGGCCAGGCTGCTGATACAGCTAGAAGGTTGCCCTAGTCATGGGAAGGGCATGATGTATTTCTGCCAAATATATTATAAAAGGCTTGCATTGGAACTGGAAATTTTTCCATTTAAATTTATTGCAGATGGCCTAGTTTATCTTAAAATCTGAAATTGTTTTTTAAATTTTTTTTGTTTTGTAAGTGTTCTTTTTGTGCAATGTTTAAATAAATTTAAGTAGAGAAAATATAAAGTGTCGTCAATTTTTAAAGCCTTCACCTCTAGTGGTACAACTCAAACTGTGGGTCATTTTTATGACATACTTGGCATTTCATCCACGGACCCAACAATAATCACGATAGCCCTATTGTCTCTCTCCTTTGAATAAACCACTAGATCCATTTTTTAGAAAAATTTATCGAGTAAATCTAAGAGAAAATTTAAAAAAAAAAATTAAATTTAGACTGTCCCTTTATTTTTTTAAAACTTTATATGTATATTTAAACTAATGTAATTACATTTGTTCATGTAAATTCCTCCTACACCACTGGTATAGAAAATTCACCAGGGAAGGAATCATAAACTATAAAATTCATTAATGCAGTTAATGAATATGCTATATCATTTATTACACATGAGTATTTATTTCTTTCCCCTTGCACACCATGTTTATGTGAGTTAGAACACAAAAAAGGACCAGCGGGATATGTACATGAAACAAGTGGCTTAACCAGAAAACAAATATATGCACATTATGCGATCGGCTATAGCTCTCATAGATTTAGGGTTCTAAAAACAGTGATTCAAAACAAAGATTTTAATCTCATTGATTTTAACCTATTCCACTGCAAGGACATGACGAACAGGGTTTACGAACGAGCCCACACACTGTGCTACAACAGGTGCATTTAAAGACCCATGTCAGGAAGCAACGACGGGTACAGAAGGGATAAACATTTTCGTCACATTCTTTCGGCGATTGGAGAGAAGAGGTTAATCATTTATTAAAAAATAGCAAGTAAAATCGTTAGTAAAACTTTTTCGTATGATTTGTTTTACTTGTTTCTCACCACAGCGCATTTTCAATGAACTGGTAAATCATGCAATAAATAAATTTACGGCCCTTTTCAAGTATCGCCTATGGCACATGCTCAACCTGCCTTATCCTAAATATGTCACTGACTGGATCGTCAAATAAAAGCTTTTTATGTTACTGAAATGTGCGAATAAATTTACTTTGAAATGAAATTACTCAAAAAAGTAATATTGCTTCACATTTAAATTCATTTTTTGTATTAATTTTAAAAACAAAGAAATGGTACTTCATAAATAGATACTAGTATAAATTGGAGCATTCTAAAGAGCAAGTTTCAGAAATATCTGCAAATAAATATTAAAAGGAAAAAAAATCATCCATATGGCAATATTTTAGCCAATCTGTCAGCCCTAATGAATGAATCGGATAATCTCCATTATATACAACAACCTTTCCGGGGGGGGGGAGGCGAGGGAAGGGAGTTTCCACTACTCCCTTCCTCTCCTCTCACCTACCAAACAAAAGACATGGTATGCTAATCTGCTGAGAAGGAGGGGGATGAAATCTCAGAGATTCCGCCGTTTCCTAGGTCGAAATGTTTCAGGAGTGAGCCGACGCGAGAAGGTTAACTAAGATTATAACTTAACAGTGAATGTGACGTCATTCATCATCATGATGAGTTTTAGGTTAGCAAATTGTTTGTTTTACATACCATATCTTTTTTTAAATAATTAACTGGTGGGAATTTTAGTGACAAGGTAGTTAATATGTGGTACAATTTATGGTCATCTCTATTTATCGACACTGAACATGATGACTATGAGTGGTCTGGATTTAGCAGAAATTCTGCAAAAGGCAAGGGAGTTACTCCTGTATGTCAAGAAAAAATTTGAGGGTGAATCAGTGTATGAAGAACACCGTTGACTGGATGGGGATGAATCTGTCAAATGACGAAGAAATCATTGAGTGTTTAAAAGGTAAACACTCTGTAAGGTTTGACAAATGAAGAAGATTCTGATGCAGAAACTGATAAAATTTTCTTTGGTGAGGGGTTAAAATTGAGAAGAAATAATTGAAATTCCTTGCACAACAGAAATATACTACTGACCAGTAAGTTATGGTGTTGCACAATGTTAAAAAAAAGCTCTGACTAGAGCATCCTAAGGTTTTAAAACAAACAAACATTAACACAAATGTTTGCAAATAAATAATTTAGGTGAAAATTTCATTTGTTCCATCATTTTTCAAATTTTTAGTTTACTTATTCTTAAATAAGTGTTGTTTTGTAAAATTTAGATTTTTATGTTAAAAATACTCTATTCTAAATTCTATTTCCTGAAATCTACAAAATCCACAAATCTGCACAAACCCTTCTCCCATGCTGTGTAGATTTCTGGGAGTCCACTGTACTTCATATGAAATATGTTAACAGAGCAAACAATAAATGAGATCAATTACTACAAACAATATATGAATAAAATTATGAGATCAGACTAGTAAAAAATTCCAAACTCAGAATAAAGAATAATCATTCGCATAACTGGGTTGAGATTTCAGGTATTTATAGGCTGAGCCTTAATCTCTAAATTTCCATCTATTCTTGCAGTAAAAATATCTAGTTTTTCCACACTGGACTTAAATTTTTGTCTACCTTATCCCCCAACCCAATTATGGCTGTAGGAAATATCCCAATTCCAGTCTGACAAGGATTTTTTTTTTCTTTTTGACTTTTAGAATTCTATAAAAAATGTATCTTAAATCCTGATAAAATGATGTATTTAGTTATTGATGTTATTTTGCTTAGGTAATTATAAACTTGCAATTATAGTTATTTCTGCCAATTAGCATAAGTATGTAATTAATGAAATGATGTTTGAGGATCTTGCACATTGTTTTTAAATAATGTTTAAATTATGTATATCTGTCAAATATGATTTGTTTGATATAGTAATTTATTTTCTGCTTATATTCATACTCCACAATTTTTTTTTTAAATTATTGATAGCTCTTCCTGTTCTCAAAATAGTGATTCCATATTTCAATAACTAATAACAAAAGTAGTGTGGAATATTTGTTGTAATCAATTAATAGTTGTTCCTTTTCCACATTAATTAAAATTTATGATAAAAAATAAAGTATCATATATTTATTTTTCTTTTTATAATATGTATTTTAAGTAATTTTACTCATTGCAAACTATGAAACTGAGCAACATATATTAGGTTGTAACAAAAGTTTTCCGCCACTGGAACTATTGTCTGCACAAACAGTTCGCCTTGGTGTCTTTGCCAATATTTTGTCAAACGATTTTTGTTATTTAAAGAAAAGACTTGTTTTAGAGCACTGTGTTGTGAAATCTGCAAAACAATATCTTTATGATTAAGTATAAGGTGTCTGAAATGGAACTATCACGCTACCTGATTGAACCATCATTTACTCTCAGTTCTGTTGCAAAAAGTCAGCAACATAATGACACCGAATCATGTGTACAGCTTAAGGTACTACTGTTGTATCCTACGACATTGTGAAGATTTGGTACCGAAAGTTCAAAAACGAGGACTAGGACATTTAAGAAGCAGAGTGCTGTGGCCGGCCTACTGATAATGATGAGGCCCGCCTACGAGAATTTGTGGAAGAAGATGAAATATTCATCCACTCGAGAGCTAGCTAGAGTTAGACTTTAGTATCATGTCCATTATCGCTCAAGCCATGGTATAAACTTGACATATAAGATCAATCGCTCGGTACCGCATGAGCTGACTCAAGCAAATCTGGCAGAAAACTTTCATTACAACCTGATATTAACACATTGTGTACCACATAGAAATCTGTAAGACATACACCAGGGACTGTGTGTTTTGGGGCAAACTTATAGCTGCCAATCCTTACAGAATATAATTTAACACCATGGATCAACCAAAGATTTTAAAATCTTTTGGAGCCAGCAAAAATGTTTAGAAGCTACATATATATTGAATTATATTAATGAAAGGGAAAAGCTAGTCACACCAATTGATACTTTTTAGTCGCCTAGGCAACCAGGCGCCTGTGTGTGTGTGTGTGGGGGGGGGGGGGGTTTCGAACCTTGCTAAGCACTTTTCATAAATAGTATTATCTTTTAAATATTTTTTTTTTAAATAATCATCTAGCACATCAAACTCAGAAATTTTGCTATATTCTAAACCTAAAATTACTATTTATAAAAAGTGGTTGATTATATTTTGTAGATGTTAGCAGCTATGCATACTGCATGTTATTTAAATCTTCATAAAAGCAGATTGTAATGCACTTTAGTTGATTTTCAATAATAACATTTTATTTACAATAACAATAAAACTTTTAAGCAACTAATTAAAGAATTAAAGTTTCTAGTACTTTTTTAACATATAGTACTGCTTAAACAATTTCCTCGATGAAGAGGGACCAAACAAAATGTACATAGGTATCTACCTTTCTCCATGGGCAGCACAAACTCTGCAGGCTCTCATAGGAAATTTTTCCTTGCACCTTCAGGAGAAAGGTGTCTGCTTCCAGAGAGTCTTCATTATCTTCTGTTGTCCAGTATTTCACCCCTAATATCAGAAAATGTTTATACTTCATTTTTGCTTGCAAATTGGGGACTCTAAATGAATCGAAATGTCCACAGTTTGTAGAGTTTAGCACTATTTGTTCATTGTATAATTTCCCTTAGAATGGAACAACACATAAGGAATTGATCTGCATGGTCAACTCCTTTCATGTAGGCATTGTAGTCCTTGATGCAAGTAGGTTTTACAATATTCTCTAGTTTTCTGTTTTTTTTTCCTGTTGTCGAGACAAAAGTGTCATGGATCATATATATCATTCAACAACCTATACTCGGGGCAAACCTAACCTGATTGTGGAAATCAGAAAATCAGAAATGGCTGAATGAAAAAAATATTGCTTGGGATTCTGACATGTTGAAAGTCGAACTCTTGAAACGGGTGGCTCATAAAAGAAAACTTTATGAAGCCTACAGAATTGATAAAATTGCTGAACTTCATGGTCATGCTGTTCTTCGACTACCTCCATACCACTGTGAACTAAATCTCATTGAACTTGTATGGAGTCAAGTTAAGAGACACATCACGGTGGAAAATTGCACATTTAAAATGGAGGAAGTTATGAAGCTTACTCTTCAAGGCATTGAAAAAGCGGCATCTTCATGGGTTACATGTGTCGAGCATGTCATCGAGGAAGAAAAAGAATGTGGCTTTTAGATGGCTTAGCCAAAACCACCATTGAAGCCATTCAGTTTGATATAGGTGATTCCAATGACGCTGATATTGACGGTAACCTTAGCAGAATAGATACCTTAAATTCTTAGAAATCGGTCCTTTTCAGGGCTAAAAACAGACCTTTTAAGGTCTAAAAGCCCCTCTTGGGGCGAAATAATATAAAAATAGAATCATTAAAAACACACCTTAATAATGTTTGCCTAACATGCAAAGTTTCCAAATTTGCGTGTCAAGGACTCCTGAAGTTGTGCAAATGCCATTGTTGCTCCCTGACATATGTACTTGAATGCGTCGCCGTGGTTACGGGCAAATGCAAACATCTTGGGCCATAGAGGGAGCATTTAAAGACTCATGTCTGGATGCCATGATATCTGTTTTCTGAAAAATCTCTGTTTTCGCATCTATGAAACAATAGCAGCAAACAGATTAGAGTAAATAAGATACTCTTTTTTTTTTCTCCCCCTAATGGCCGGCTTGAGCCGTGAAGGCTTTGACCTCAACAGGCTGGAATTGTTGGTCACTTTATTATGGGGGCACCTAGTAGGTGGACCAATGTTGCCCCTATGAAGGGACTGATACAATGACAACCACGCCCAGTCAGGGATCGAACCCCGGCCGCCGGGAGTTGAACCCGAAACCGGAGTACAGTGCTTTACCTACCATACAACTTGGTCGGCGCAAATATGATACTAAAATAGTTATTTTTATTCTCTATCCTTTGAGTTTTTGATTTGAACCTCTAAGAACTCTATGAATGTTATATGTACAAATTTTAATGAAATGTATTCTTTTATGATTCATCTCTACAGTAGAACTTTTCAAATCTGGTCTTCTGAACTCTGAAATTTTCTATAATCCAGATGAAATCTGGCCTTAAAGTAATAATAATAATAAGTAGGATTTCAACCAAAATATTTTTTAATATTTAGTAGAGATATTAAATTAATGACATCTTTCTGTTCTGTAAATTCTTCAATAAATGTGTTTTACATTTAATTTACCATAAATTCCGGCGTATAACGCGCACTTTTCATACAAAAAAAAAGGTCGAAATTTAAGCGTGCACGTTATACGCCGATTATAAAAATGATAAATTTAAAAATTAGGAAAAGGTGAGCATAAAAAAAGATTTCTACATGTACCTGAATGTTGTTTATTTAAAAGAAATGACATACTTTATGAACCTCAATTTTCATTATCAGACAGCATAAAAAGTTCATTGTATTCATCTTCTGTTATATTTTCAGGCACATGATCAAATTCAGTTTCATCTTCACTATCACTGTTACTTTCATCCATAAATAAATAGTCATCTTGCATTCCATCTAGATTGTTCAATGTACAACATTTCTTAAATGACTTTTTAATTTGGTCAGGTTTAATTTCATCCCATGCTTCTATTATCCACTCACACACTATTTCTAGACTGGCATGACGCATTTGACCTTCTTTCGTAAATGTTTTTTATCTCCTTCCAACATCCACGTATTCGAAAATCGTTTTAACATTCCTTTGAATGGTTTAATAATACACACATCTAAAGGCTGAACTAATGGCATTAATCTGCCTGGAATAACTGCCAAGTCTGTGTTGTTCTTTCATTAATTTCTTTGTTTTGCCTATTAAATGGGATCTGAACATATCCCAAACTAAAAGACTTTTTGGATTACATAGGGCACCAGGACACTTTTGCCAAACATTTTTGCACCAAAGTTTTACACCATTTTCTTCCATCTTTCCCAGTGGCGGCTCGTGGGATACAGCAAGTACAGCCGGGCTGCACTTGAAATTATCAGCACATACTTTAAAATAATTTATTCTACCAACTTTCTTAAATTGAGACTAGAATTATGGAATTCCTATGGTAAATTAAAAAAAAAATCTAAAAAAACCCCCAAAAAAACATATTGTAGTAACAGCCCGATTGCTCATTCAGAAAAAAACCCCTTTAATCTTCCCGCAATTCAACTGCGAAAGTCGTTAGTACAGCCGAGGCATCCGAGAGAGGACAAAGATTATTTCTCCTCTCTCGGAGGCCTCGGTACAGCCCTCCGCGCTGATTAAGGAATTGGCAGCACCGTTGCCATGGTAACGAGTACGTAAGCAGTTTCTCCGTCTTAGGATAGCATAGGGTGTTTTAGCTAAGACACAGCCGAAGAAAGGTTTTCTCATTTTTGCTGCAGTAGTGAATTAGACGAACTGATTGGCTCGAACGGGAAGTGAGGGAGAGAATAAAGACACAGAATATATGTTCTAGCCCAGCGTTTCTCAACCTGAGGGGGACGCGCGCCCCGCAGAACACTTGCAGGGGGGGGGGAGAAAAACTATAGAGCAAGTAGTGATGCATGTTTTTAAAAAATCATCTTATTTATTCTTATTTTTACTCAAAAATATATCCATTTTCGCTTAAATTATTCATTATTAAAGATTAAAAAACTCAATGAATGCTGAAAAAAGTGAGGGAGGGGCGCCACTGTAAGTTAGCCTTTGTTGGGGGGGGGGTGACGTTAAAAGGTTGAGAACCGCTGTTCTAGCCCACTCTAACGGAAACAATAGTTTTTTTTTTTTTTTGTCTGGGAAGGTTGAAAGTTTTTAGCATTATTTGTTACTGTGTCCATGTGTTATTGGAATCTATGATTTAACCGTTTTGAAACATGGAACCCCGTTATTATCCAGTTTGCGTCTTGTTTGAAACTCCGTTTAACACATGGAAAGAAGATAATAAACGACAACCACTAAAAGAAAATAGACCGACACCAAAATTGTCCATTCATAAGAAAAAAGCAGGTTCGTCTCAGCATGGTTGTAGCTTCCATTTCTCATGATATGCACTATTCTTGTGGCCATGGGGCAGTTTTTATTTTTTAAAAATGTTTTGTTCGTCATGTTTAATCGTTGAGATAAAAAAGACCGTTTGGAATGGTACTGGATAGGATGGATTAACCACCATCACACGAGCACGTAAAACACATGAAAGCTCAATCGAGCATTTAAAAAATTCTTTAAAATTTAAGGAGTTGATAAGAAGTGGGAGCTAAATTGCTGACGCATTAAAGGAAAACTCTCGACTTTATATTGCTGATTTTATCAAGAAGGTAAGCCTGAATAGGCGCTTCATGCAAGTACCCATCAAAGCAGTATTGTTTTTAAGTAAGCAAGAACTGGCATTAAGAGGACATGGCGAGCGAGAAAATTCTTTTAACATGGGGAATTTTAAAGAGCTTTTAAAATTAATGATATCTGAATTAAAACAACACCTCTTTATGAGGACATCACTGACTGATTCGCAAGTTTAAAAGAAAAGAGGATTTTTTTTACTTATAAAAAATAAGTAAGTTTTCTTTTCTTCTCAAGTTATCATTACAAAAGAAAATTCTCAGGAAACTTCGAATCAGACACGGATTAATGAAATTTTGAGGATAGGAGCGGCTGGTTGAAATTTATGTCCATTTTATGGAAGTAAAATAGGATCTCTTACATTTTTATGTAATATCTTTTTTTTTTATCCTGGGTGAGGGCTTAATCCGCCAGCTTTCGAATTCAGTAACAAAGATTTCCTAAGGGGGGGGGGGTGTCACATGTTTCCGGCTGCACTAACATTTTTGACCACGGGCCGCCATTGATCCATCCTTTCTCGTGAACATGAATGAAAATACCGCTAGGGAAATAGCATTTAGGGATCGTCTTTCTTTTAAAAATAACCATAGGTTTTAGTTTTGTTCCATCCACTAAGCAGGAAAGTACAACGGTGAAGTGAGATCTTTCGTGACCTGTTGTTTTTATTTGAACTGTTTTTGTTCCTTTGATGTCAACGGTTTTATTCCCTATCATATCAAACATTAACGGAGTTTCATCCATAATTCTGATATGGGACAGTGAATAATTTTTCTGTTTTCGTAAGTCAATAACATACTTTTGGAAACTTATCAATTTGTTGTCCAAATCTTTCGGTAGCTTTTGCGAGATTTTTGTTTTTTCTCGTAGAACTAAATTATTGTTGGAAATGTACCCGAAAGTAATTCATTAGTTAGCAGATTAAATGTAGCTTATGCAGAATGGAAAAGTTGCTGGAATTTAGCCCATGTGCCTGAAATAAAAAAGGTGTTTTGTTGGGAACTCATTAAAGAGACTCAACTAACAACATTTTTAGTTTATTAACATTAAAAATATTCAACAAAAACAATTACAGAAAAATGACTAGATGGATGTATTAAAAATGCTATTAAGTTTTAAGTTTAAAAATATACAGTTCATACCTTTGGTTAAAGATTTCAACCCTAGCTTATTTAGGGAAAGGAGAAAAGTGAACCATGGCCTTTACAATAAGCTCAAAGATAAATAACACTCAATACCTCTCAAAAAGAAATGCTGGAGTGCTTATCAGGAACTTAATTACCACTTAGAAATATTACTTTGAATTTCATCTCTTTTATATCACGAAGTAGACACAGCCCTTTTAATCTCGTAGAATCGACATAAGATGTCATTCAAGAAAAAGCTGGCTTCATTCAACGTAACATCACTGCCAAATTTCGATTAACTGGAACATTATATTTATAAATGCATCTTTTATTGGAAACATGCACCGAACTCCGGTGCTCCGGACTAACTCCGATAACGAAACAAAACTAAGATACGGACATCACCAAAAACTACACAAGACATGAAGCGAAACAAAACTCGAAACTGATTTCTGCTCACAAGCACGCAGCTTATGTACGCTCCGGCTGGGATCCGCCCACTAGCTACGGAGCAAATGCTTGAGCACAGATGCGTGCGGCTGCCGGTATGACACGGCCCGAACACGACGTCACTTAGGAGCGGGCGATTCGTTGTTGACGATGTGACGTCACTACAGCTCCGTGATTGCGTCACTCTTGTTCAACATGGCGATTCTGCCGACTTGCGTTTTTGGCTGAGCTACTATTTAGATTTAATATGGAGTAAGTAATAGTAATAGATTTAAATAGTCTTCATTTGAATTTTAAAGTTATAAAGGTGACTAGAATAATGTTTTTAGGTACCAGTACATACGCTGGTTTACATTGGTGAGCATTACTTATGAATGTAAGGTATTGTTTGGGGTTGTACTGAGTTAACAATTATTCCATTCCATAAATCGAGTACATCAACTACAAATTGCTTTAAAGTTTTTGCTTTCATTCGTGTTCTTTTTTGCCCACTTTAAGGCAAATGAACGTATGCTACTTCTTGTTACAATTAATCCATTCTGATGATTTTCTAAGAACACTTTCTTCTAGGATCGGCCATTTCGTTATGCCTTTACACAAAGCACATTTACTCTTTAGCGTATTAAGTATTGCGGTTTCTTTTTTCTTCCACTCACGTATGGAGATTTCACCAACACTAAACATCCTTGCTGCAGCACGATTTCCATTTTCTTTCACAAATTCGATAACTTAACATATGAAACCAGCACTATGTTTCGTTTTCGAAGGACCCATTTTAATACTCCAGCGAACACTAGATCAACTACAGCCACCCAAATGGGGAAAATCTCGCCGATAGCTTTTGCTACTGCGTCACCTAAAGGATGACAGGAAAGAGAAAAACATTTTTTGCTGAAATGCCCAAGCATGCGCAAAGACGGAAAATTGTACTAAAGAGAGTGGCAAAAATTCTGGCAACACCTCGGAAGTACATGCTTACCCCAAATAGTGCAATCCTTTTTCTCAGATCTGCATTGAATACAACACATCTCTCAGAATTATTTACTCCCTCAGGCATTTTCCATACACACATACTCCACTAACACCTCATCAATCAGTCAGTCAGTATTGTTCCCTTTTCCCCTTACTTGTCCGTTGAAATCCGTTGAAAGATAAGAGCTTCTCAAAAGTACATTTCAGGTTTCGTTCAAGTCTGAATGCATAAAGGGTGCGCGTTATACGAAGGATATACATAAAAATCAAAGAATGAAGTTTAAAATTATAGGTGCACGTTATACACCAGTGCATGTTATATGCCAACATTTACAGTATATATTTTTTGTTTTATTCAAAAAACTTAGTCCTTAAAAATCAGAGCTTTACCTGATTATTAGGAATTTTATAAGTTTTATACATTAATTATTATTACGGGGTTTCTATAATACAGAATCTTTATAGTCCCACAGGTTCTCGATTTAAGAAAATTTTACTACATTAATTTTGTTTTCTTTAACAAAATGTCTCCCAAATGCACTTAAAATAGACCTTATTGAAAGTCTCTTAATGCCAGGGTCATTTCAGCTGTGTGAACATAGGGGTGGATGCAGACGAAAAATGGGTCCGTTTCATGGCCCTTTCACAAAATTACAATCTATTAAAATGGCTCCTTCACAAAAATACAATCTATTAAAATGGCTCCTTCACAAAAATACAATCTATTAAAATGGCTCCTTCACAAAAATACAATCTATTAAAATGGCCCCTTCACAAAAATACGATCAATTAAAACAGCCCTTCATTGACATTTTACCCTACATTTTAATTTGTTTTATCAAATATTTTAACAAAAAGGAACTTTTACACAAAACTGGTATGAAAATTCACAAAAATAAGTGTTGAATCATAAAAATAGTATTGAAATTCACAAAAATAAGCAATTTCCACAAAAATGGGAACATGGAAAAAAATCCTGGATCGACCCCTGGTACAAGGTGGACCCTGCACTCAGGTGGCCAAAATTTACTCACTGTTTTTTTTTTTTTTTAAACACTGTGTTTATATACATATGTATGCTATGTCAGATATTCCAGTAAAGTTTCAGAGTTAAGATGGGTAAAATGGTTTGTTGAACATTATCTTTAAGTTACAATATAGAGTGAGAAGAGGGGAGGGGAGACGGGTACAAAAATCCGCGTGGCTTAATCAAGCAGTACTAGTGGCAGAAGTCTTTCGATTTTCAAGGTGCAGGCATATTTACGCTCACTATATTATGTAGGTTGCTAAGACATAACTCCGCCTCTCTCTCATCTCTAATCAAATTACATACATTTATTAAAATAACCTGCATCTAAGGTTACAAAGGCGTGGGAACACGTGTACACTGGAAAGAACCCAGAATCGACTACCTGGTGTCTGGCAATTAACTAAAGAAATAAAACATAGCTCCAGAGCATGTGTGGCAAGTATGACAGGAAAGCAAAACTTACAGTGAAAGTACCCGCTTGAACAATACCCAAGCTAGTAAAACCCAAACTACCTTTTTATACATCACAATATTCCCCCCCCCCCCCCCCCCGGCAAAAGAAGTCTGACAAGCAATATCATTGAGGTGGCCAGTATCTCACTTGCGAGTCAGACGTCCTTGCAACCTAATCTTAAAAACTGCGAACTAATCTAATTTTCAAGTTTAGACACCTTAAATTTTTCTGACTAGAATTCTGGAGTTATATTGTACAACTCTTAAGAAGCATGATGCAGTTTCTAAAATTTGACAAAACATAATGATGGAATAGTACCAAAATCTTACAATAAACAATGAGTGTGCACAAATTTTTCAAAAATATCACAAGTAAAATATTTACAACCTAGGTGGACTACAATAATACTGTACAATAACAATATAGTAATATAATTAAACAAAATGGAATAAACATTAGAGATGAGACGGGCTCAGCCCGAGCCCGGGCCTGAACTGGGCTCGGGCTCTGTAATTCACAATTGCGTTCGGGCTCAGGCTCGTGAAAAATTTCTATTTTATTGAACATGCTCCTTGAAACAGATTTTTAAAAAGTGATTCATATGGAAAATAAAAGTACTTATAAAAAAAAAAAAAAATCTGGAGTGACTCCACTCGACTTTCCGAACGTTTACGATTAAGATCTTTACCAAGCATTTAAATAAATTTTAATCTATGAATGATTCAGGCATACATACCAAATTGAAACTATATCGAATGCACTGTTTAAACGCTTGCACACTTTCAAAATTTCTCCCCATATGCCATTATGCATAATATAAAAGAAATCTTTGTCGTAGCCCTATAGAAAAACTATAAGTCCTATACACACCAAAATCAATACCGGTCTTAAGATGGTGATTTATAACATATATACCCAATTTGAGCTCAATCAAATGTACCATTTAAAAGCTAGTGCACTTTCAAGAATATCCCCCCATAGGCCATAATGTTAAAGAAATCTTTGTCGTAGCCCTGTAGAAAAACTATAAGTCCTATACACACCAAAATTAATACCGGTCACTCGACGGTGGTTTATGACATATATACCCAGTTTGAGCTCAATCGAATGCCCTGTTTAGGAGCTAACGTGTTCACTCACATGCACATACGTCTCATAAAAATAGCATAAATGAATTTATGAGATCTCAAAACGTGTAAATGCATCAAAATCTCGAAGTCGAATTTTTTCATGATTAAAATACTTTCCTTACATGGTACATGTTCGGAAAGTAAAAATAGCGGCACGGGTGCCTAGAAGGCGCGTGAAGCTCTTTTGGGTATTTGAGAACGGCGGCTCATATTGCTTAGTTAGTCATGAGATCCGACATTATTTCATAAACATAGATATAAAGAATTAGAAAGTGCATTAAAAATTTGCAACTATATTTGTCTTTAATTTGCAAAATTTATTGTATTCTATCAAAGAATTACTTCTTTGAATTTTATTTATCTTTAGCTGAATTTTCGGGCTCGGGCAGACTCGGGCTCGGACTTAAATAATATTGCTCGGGCGGGCTCGGATTAAAAGTCTTCGGGCTCGGGCGGGCTCAGGCTTTAAAAAGTACTCATCTCTAATAAACATGGCTCATATTCATTTTCTTTGGTGAATATTTATGGCTTTGGCTTGCATGGCATAAAGTGAATGGAATAAAATTAAATTTGATAATTTGCAAAATGGAGTAAATTTATTTAATGTAAAAGCAATGTAAAAAAAATGTGCATAGTGTGTAGAAAATATCGAAAACCATAGCTGTGAAATAGCAATACTAACATAAAAGTTTGCTAGAAGAATTCGTCAAGGTAATACAATAAATGATAGCCTGCATGAGGTACTGCAATTATGTGACCTGGCATTTTTATTTCTAGCAATGTCTTGTTGTACTTTCTTATTTGGTTATTACTAGTTAACCATCTGGGCAAATTTAAATTTTTATTACATATAAAAAAAATGGTTGGCATCGTTATTCAATAAAGGAAATAAAATACGATCATTTTGACACACAAATATTTCACACAGTAAATATTCAAAATAAAATATCCACATTCAAGCAAACCTAATATAATGCAAGAATTTTTTTTTTCTTTTTACATTGACACAATAAGTATTTGTTGTTTTCGTTTAAGTGATCGTACCCGGGTACATGAATTTGTCATAAATTTTCAAGTGACTTTTCAGTGAATAAAATGACATAATCTCATGTAAATTAGAATTTGTGTCAAGTTAAGAGTCGCAATCGGTAAGTCTTATTCAGGTAAATAATCAAATTAATCTAAACCACATCATAGTATGCAAATAACAAAAATTCAAATTTTCGGGAAATATAGGTACTACAGTAGTAATTTAAGCATTAATTTAATAATACTAAGACCTATATAAAACTTCAATTGGAATAAAATATTTAATAACACAATTCAATTGTAAACTTACTGTAATGAAAATACTATATTAATCAAAACAAATGCAGAAACATCAATAAATTTTTTATATCGACATTAAAATATCACTTTTAAAATAACACACGCAATTCATAATCATTTAAATATAATACTCTAATGTTCACTTCAACTCTGAAAATATAAATCACTTACTTTACTTTTATAAAGAAATTAATATCCACAAATTGAAATTGTCATTCTTCGACAATAAACAAAACAAAAAGAAAATATCTTCTCTTACAGGTTCAAGGCAGGCCAGAGAAGGAGGTCGGCCAACATAAGTTGTATATGCGCATCGCACAAAAACAAAAATTTTTGGCATTGAGAAATAAGAAAAATGATTCACAGTTGCACACACACTTCTCCTTGGGAGGCCCTCTTGGGGTACAGAAACACCAGCAAAATTTCGGTACCTCCATAATGATGACAGGAGTTTCTCTTAGTTTGCGGCAAACCCCAGCAAACGTGATTTCGTGGATCCATCGGATTTCCATAAGCAAGCAGACTTGCGAAAAAAAAATGAATAAAAAGGCGCAGATTTCTGGATGATGAGAGCTGCAGAAATACGACATAGGCGGTTCACCAATGCAGACATTCTTCTATTTTGGCATTAACAGCATAGAACTTGCAGGACGTTCTATGAAGGACTTCGGACTATAACCTGACTCAGCAGTCAGTGTTGAAAACTCCAAGAGCAGGGCTCGACGAAGTTGACCAGCGGCGGAGAGCGGTATTCATTCGCGGAGCTGGTCATTGGCTGGTCGGCATGCGTCATCGTGCACTGTACCCTGTCTCCCGGACTATTTGCTTTAATTTTTTACAATTTAAACTTTTCAACTGGCACACAGGCAATCATCCTGTCGGCTTTTTGAGTGTCAGATTTTCCAGTAAAGTTTCAGAGTCGAGACGGGTAAAATGGTTTATTGAACATTATCTTTAAGTTACAATATAGAGTGAGAAGAGGGGAGGGGAGATGGGTACGAAAATCCGCGTGGATTAACCAAGCAGTTCTAGTGGCAGAAGTCTCGATTTTCGAGGTGCAGGCGTATTTGCGCTCACTATACCACGTGTGTTGCTAAGACATAACTCCGCCTCTCTCTCATCTCTTATCAAATTACATACATTTATTAACATGACCTGCATCCTGGGTTACAAAGGCGTGGGAGCACGTGTACACTGGAAAGAACCCAGAATCGACAACCTGGTGTCTGGCAATTAACTAAAGAAATAAACATAGCTCCAGAGTGCACGTGGCAAGTATGACAGGAAAGCGAAACTTGCAGTGAAAGTACCCGCTTGAACAATACCCAAACTAGTAAAACCCGAACTACCTTTTATACATTACATACATACATACATACAAACATATATATATAATATACATACATACATACAGGGTGTCCAGTGCTAACGCTGTCTAATGGCTATTTCCTAAACCGTTAGTCAGAGACACATAGTTCCAATTGCAAAATTGCTTTAAATTGTATAATCTATTATATGAGAAACAATCGAAGTCAATAAATCAAATCCTATAAAAATTACCAAATGTAAATTTTTATACGGTCCCCCGGTCCTATCAGTTATATTTAGAAAATTTTTTCTTCATGCAATTTCATGCACATTAAAAAAAAAATCGTCCTTCTACGACCAAAATTCACTGAGTTACAGCTGCTTAAAGTTAGAGCTCTTTTCAAGCAGTGAAATAGGGGTTGTATACAAAATGAATTTGAGAAAAATTAATGTACATGGCTTGAGCTTTGTAATATTTATTAGCAATTTCATTCACTATTTTATGAATATAGATTGCAATAAAGAAGATTAACGTTTAACAATGTGTATCCAATAAAGTAACATAAAAATATAGCTTATGCTGAAAGTAGAATTTTTTAAATAGGTTTTTTAAATAAACTGGCATTAAATAACTTCCTTAGACTGCAATCTGAATATGCACCCGTACAGAAAATTCTTCCTGTACTTTGCGTAGCACACTCTTATGTTACACATCTTCATGCTACACATATACGATTTAGTAAGTCTCACCTCAGATAGATTTTAATAGAGCTTGACTATAGCCCTCTGCTTGCAGGGGCCCATTATGACCAACAGGGCCTCCGGGCATTGAAGGATTTGGGGGCCCCTGATCTATGAAATTTGTTTTATTTTTTATAAAATTTTGATATAAAAAAGAATATTTCAGAACAACATTTGAAATTGGGGGGGGGGGCCTTGGGCAAAGTCCCGATTTTCCCATGCGATAATAAGGCCCTGTTTGCTTGAAGATCAGCACTCTAAAATTAGTTTTGCTTCTTTTTTCGCATTATGCCAGAAAATGAAATTAAAACCTATAATTTAAAATTTCAGTATTTATATGTCCCTTAACAGTTTACCATAAAGGAACATTTTTAAGCGTGGAAAAGTGACTTAAGTCACAATGTTTACTGCTTCATAAATTGATGAATTTTGATCATAGAAGGACGAATTTTTTTGCATGAAATTGCATAAAGAAAAATTTTCTAAATACAACTGATAGGACCAGAGGACCGAATAAAAATTTAAATTTCTTAATTTTTATAGAAATTGATTTATTGACTTGGATTGTTTCTAATATAATAGATTATACAATTTAAAGCATTTTTGCAATTGGAACTATGTGTCTCTGACTAACAGTTTAGGATTTAGCCATTGGTCAGCATTAGCACTGGACACGCTGTGTATATATATATATATATATATATATCTTACTTAGTGTTATTCCATAGGAGTTCAATCCCGTACCATGGATGCAACTAATATATTTTTATGCCATTTGATAAAGAAATAAAATAAAACTAATATAATGTTATATGGTATATGGGGGGGGGGGAAAGCATGCAAATACTTCTTGAGAATTCTCTCAACATTTTTATGCCAAGATATATTTTGCTACGAATTTGCATTAGCCAAAATAATGTGGTCATGGACAAATTTGTCAATGTCTAATTTTAATTGTTTTATGAGGCTGCTCTTATGAAAGTACATCATACACATGTTTACCTTCAGCATTACAATAAATATACCGGAACACTACACCATTTTTTTTTTTTTTTTTTTTGTGAGTCATAATAGCACTCTCAAACCTGACTGCCTGTGTAGAAGAAAAGAAAGGTCGAAGGCAACTGGACGACTGATCGGAAACAGCTCATCAGGAAAATTGTTTTGCCGAGTCAAGCTGTCTCCCTTGATTAAATGCCAAATGTGTTTACCCTTGTGTTAGTGACAGCCAAATACTTGGAAAAGGAGAAATGAGTGTCGGAGTGTTACATGAGGAGAGGAGTGAAAAGCCCCTCTAGCCTTCCACTCCACAATCAGGTTAAGTTTGTCCCGAGTATACTTGTCTTTGCCTGTTAGGAGAAGAATATTACCTTTTATGGAAAATGTTATGTCAGCTTTCTTCATTCTTAGTGTTTTCATTTTCAAATTTGGCAGCAAACCTCCACTCTCTCTAATAGTCCCACAGTCTCAGTTTTATTCTGTTGCATCAGTTCATCAGTTAGATGTGTAGCATTGTAATAATTATCCTGGTAAATATGGTGTGATATGCTGAGATATGGTCCAAGGACTGAAAGAACAGTTTCTTGCAATTTCTTTCTTTCACCAGTGTATATCTTCATATTGCAGATACAGCCAGTGTCACTCTTTTACACCATAAGAACAAGTAAACTATATTTTGTTATGGTTTACATGCAAAATCTTAAAGGTCCTCTCCATGGAATCATTCCCTCATTCAAAGACAACTGCTACTTTGTTTGTATATTGTTTAAATTTATGCTGGAAATAATCCATCATAGGTTGGATCTTGAAAAGTGTCCCCGAATGACTGCCCATCCGAGGTAGCACAGAGATATTGCCCAATATCAAAATTACAATATTGGGCAATATTAAATGGACCCCCCCTAAATGATATTCCTGAATATTATTTTTTGACATTCAGAGATATCAGTTTCCAACATTTCTGAATATTTTTTTTCAGATATCCAGGAATATCTTTTTCTGATATTCGTAAATATTATTTTTTGACATTGAGCAATATTGGTTTCCAGCATTTCTGAATATTGTTTTCAGATATCCAGGAATATCTTTTTCTGATATTCCTAAATATTATTTTTTGACATTGAGCAATATTGGTTTCCAACATTTCTGAATATTGTTTTCATGTTTCTCCCATCAGGGAAAATATTGATTGTAAAAGAAATTGGGGGGAGGGGGGACTTGACTAATTAATATTTCACATGTAGACCTTTTTTTTTTGTTTGAAATTATAACTCAAAGAGAATTTTTTAATGCTTTAATATGAAATGAAAAATTTTCTGTAGTAACTACAGAAAATTTTTCATTTCATTTTAAAGCATTAAAAAATTCTCTTTTGAGTTATAATTTCAAACAAAAAAAAAAGGTCTACATGTGAAATATTAATTAGTCAAGTCCCCCCCCCCCCAATTTCTTTTACAATCAATATTTTCCCTCACAAGTAGGAGCCCAAACATACAATATTGACCTGATGGCTGATGCTTTAATAGGTTAGCTGAAACATGTCTTCTTTTTTTTTTTTTTTTTTTTAAATGACTGGGAAAAAAATTTTTGTACATGAGTTTTCATTTGATGGTGCTAAAAGATCATTCTTCACGCAGATTCTGACTCACCTTTTGGAGAACGTAAAGGCCTTTAATACTGAAATTGTGCAGCAATTTATATTGTAGAGTACAATTAAAAGCTTGAACAAATATAGTTGAAGCTTTTACTATAGAAAGATATTTTATAATCACCTATAGAATATAAAATTTACTTTGGATTTTATAGTAGCCACTACTCATAAAATCCACAAAGACAATATATTTTTAATTAATACAGCTCTGCTATAACAACCTCAGTGTTAAATCAAACTGCATACTCTTTTCTTTGGTCAACACAGTTTATCTAGAATTTTTCAGAAAGATTGTGGGAGTTATTACCAATTTCAAAGTATACAATAAATGTTTGCCATATGTGTAAAGGGAAAAGGGAGGGGGCAGGAAGTATAAATAGAGCTTTTCTTCGAGTAAAATAATAGCTATTAAAGAAAAAAAAATTCCAGTAATATGCTCATATTTCTTTTTTTTTTACTCTGTACTTACCTTGAAACGTTTCCCACAAAATGTAATTTGCCATTGGAGGTTATTTCCCCCCTCCCTAATTTATATTAATTTCAATGAAGCACTAATGCATCTTAGATACAATGAATTCATTTTCAATATATTTGTATTAAAAGTTAATCTCTTAAGCCTTTGGATTTCATTAAAAATTACAAGAGGGGTGAATGATAATTCCAGTTACGAGTGATTAAATACATTTCTTTATAATGTTTCAAAGTACAGTAGAACCTTGGTTATGCAATGCTCCATGATATTCAATGTGACACCTTGGTTAATGTAAAAGATTCATGATCAGACTTCGGATGATTACACATCCATCTGCAATTGATTACAAGAATTGATAAGGATTACGACTATGGCCAATTCCTAAAAGGATTATGACCGGTTACTGTTAAATTTGCAAAAAGGTAGTAATCTTGATCTTAGTGAAATCAAATATTCCGAAAATTCTGAAGTAATGCAATTTTATTACACTATTTCTGTAGAATTTATAAAATAGCATTCTTATAGGGAATTACATTTGACTGTAATCGTTTCAAAGTCTGGACATGATCTGCAGTATGTTTAAAACTGTAATTGTGATTATGATTGTCAGTGTTATCCGAGGCATGTTTGATTCTGACCACCTTGGATAATCAGGGTTCTACTGTAACTTGATCGAAAAGCAAATATTATTGGTTGTAAACAACAGAAGAAGAAAATATTAAAATAAATAAATTTTGATTTGAAATAAATGGATCAAAATCTTTTTTGGGCTACATTTTAAGATTTTCATTAAATTGGAAATGCTATTAAAATTGAGTAATGCTTAAAATTGCACAATTGTGAATTTTAAAAACTAATTTAAGTTTTAATTCATGCAAAACAAAATGCGCTTTAAACAGCTTACTGGAAAAGGATTAACACTGGTAAAAAATTAGTAATGTACATTTTTAATATTTTAAATATCCCTAATTATAAACACACTTCAAATTAAGTTTTCTTTCCAAAAAATTACATGAAACTGATTTTCATATTTTATTTTTAAAAACAAAATTATCTTTATAAGTTTTCAGTATAATTGTCCACAATATCAAATGTTAAGGAACAATCTGAAGCACGAATCTTTTTTTTATTCTAATCAGATGCTTCAGCTAAACTTCGACCAAACATATTTGCCAAAACCTCCTTGTCCTTCTCCTTAAACTTCAAAGCAGCAGCAGCTACAAAAGAAAGAAAAAAGAAAGCTTTTCAGACATGTAATTGCTACACGATAAAATTAGCTAAAATATTTTAACCACATGGTTTGCTTAAAGGTTTAAATTATCAGAATGAAATTAGTAAGTTTCCCCCATCAAAATCAGGAAATTTTGCATTTTTAAATCAGTGATGTCGCTAGACTTTGGAAGAGACGGGTCCTTGGGACCCAGGACTCCAAAATTTACGGGTCCTTTTTTCCAAAAAGTGGGTCCTTATCGATATAAAAGCATTTGGTTAATTTCACGACTGATGTTATCATGTCTCACCCATTTTGGTGTGCTAATGCGTATGAATATCTTATTTATAAATAACCTAAAACTTATATTTCAAAAAATAAATAAATAAAATGGATTATAATTAATCAAGAAAAATTTGTTGTGACATGCATGTCATTTACTTTGCCTTCACCGCAAAGCCTTCCTGATGACGTCCTGAATCCTAATAATAAAATCCCCTTTTGTATGTACAGTAAAAACCGGGAGAAAGGCTGCATCGGTAGAAATGTTTAAGAAAGTAAAATGTACTCGCAGAACAGCCGCAACATCTTAAATTATTAAAACTACAATAAAATACCGTTCAAGCGCCCCTCCATCTTATATTAATTTCAAAAAATTATTACTATGTATTAATAAATTTATCACAAGGAAAATCGGAATATATTTGAGGAAGGAAAGGATATACAACAGTAAAATATGGACCCCCCCCCCTTTTCTCTTCTAGATTGTTTAAAATATTTATCGCTTCTATAGCTTATAGATTTCATTTCTAAATAATAATTGTCAGATTTAATATAAAACAAATCATTGTTTACATTTACACAAGCGAATATTAAAAATAAATAATGAAAAAACTTTATTCAATTCCGATAGTCCTCTAACATGAAAACGGAAGTGTGGGGGAGGGAGAAAAGAGAAGAACGTCAAAGTAATCCCCTTTTTCCTTCAGCGTAACTACGTGTGCGCACAGCACTATATATATCCTGGGTAAAAGCAGAGTATAGGAGAAAACTCGCAATGCATCATGGGAAAGCGAACACTCCTATGCCTCCTTTCGACTAGGGATCTTTCTACCCTGCATTTTCCTCCCCATGTAGGGAAAGCGTTACTCCGCATTTGTGTGCATGTAAACGGGCCCACAAAGCCGTTCACGATGTCAATCTCCCCGAGTAAAACACGAGCAGTTTGTGTTTTACTAGAGATTTACCCAAAATTGGCAGTCTGAACGCACCCTCCCTCACCTTTTTTTTTTTTTTTTTTTTTTTTTTTTCAAAATTTTGCATGATGGAAATTACGCGTCCCGGGGGACGCGTTTTAACTTTTCTTTTGCGTCCCATCATCGATTTTTTGCGTATTTGACGCGTTATTGCGCGTAAGCGGCATCACTGTAAATTAATAATTAGCGGAAGAATCAGATTTGACTTTTTGTTACTCTCTTTTACTCTTAAAATAATTGACAGTAGAAAAAAAATAAAATTGATGAATATTTTAAACCATTGATATTGGAAAAAACTATTAATTAAAAAATACATTGCTCATTTCAAAACATATCAAAATGGTATAGTATGCTGTTTTATACTAGTTTTTTAATTAATTAATGAAACAATACTAACTAGCAAGTTTGATCCCCAGATCCAATAATTTTTAATTAGATTGGGTTTTAGTTTGAGTTAAGTATTATTAGTGGCACCAGGGGCGTAGCCAGAAATTTTTCATAGGGGGGGGGTTACGACTACTACAACTCATATATATGTATACGTGTAAAATTTCTCATGGGGGGGATGACCCCCCTACCCCCCCCCCTTGGCTACGCCCCTGAGTGGCACCCAAAATTTGCTTAGACTTGGTAGAGAAAAAAAAAAGTAATAACAGATAACAGACTGTTAGTGATAAATTTTAGGGTACTTACGTATTATCCCGGCAGTCTGCCAAGACGAGCAATTTTTTTTTGGCAAGAGAAATGCTGGACATATGAAATTATTAATGGTTTTGAATACGATTGGGGCAACAGTTTGGCAACTCGTTTGACGGAAAAATAGTTTGGCTGGAATGACCACCGGGATAATACGTAAGTACCAATTTTAGGTTGGCCATGGCAGGTAAATTTCCATAAAATTGTTTTTATAGGAAAATCTAGAATTTAAATATAAACAAATGACACTTTTATGGCATAACAGTGACTATTCACCACAAATGAATTCTCATCCCTAATGAATAAGCATATTGATTACTTTAGGAGTTAATTACCTTAATGTTATGAGTTTTTTTTTTTTCCTGATTACTGTTTCAAATTTAAATCAGTTAGTAATAGCACAGGTTAATGCAATGTGTCATGATTTAAGAAAAACTGAAAAGCAACAAAATTCAAATTTAACATCTGAGTGTTTTCTCTTACATTAAAACTAATTTCATTGGGATATTGTTTTTTTTTTTGTGTGTGTGATTGTGGAATGCTACGTTAGGACTATCTGCCAAGGATGGGGGTGCCTTGGTAGGAGGACTTTATACGGGTTTCTAACGCTTATTCACATGTGATATTAGTAACAACTTGAATCAATTTAGTACTATGGTACTATACTATATCTTTCATTTCTGATATAAAAAATATGTATTTGTTTACTAATTGGGGAATACTTAAATTTGTTTACTATTCGGTTGTCGAATATTTAAGTATTTGGCCGAACCGTCACGGTATACAGTCGAATAGGTATACTGCCAGTATACCGAATATTCCGTGCATCCCTACATTGTACATTACCATACATAAAGAATTTGTTGATAGCTTCATTACAAAATGAGTAACACATGGTATTACTAAAATTAACACTTACATTATTGGGTCTTTCGGAAACCTATGATATTGGCGTTCAGGTTCTTTCACTCTAGCTGTGTCATAAAGGACACACGTAACATGGGAGGACTTCTTTTTTCTGTAGAAAGAAAAACTAATTAAAAAGGGGGTGAAGTCAAAACAAAAAGTTTTACAAATGACAATATTGAAGCAAAATAGCCCGTACATTAACATGAAATATTTTTACAAATAACTTATCCGCAATGTCTGTAACTAAGGGTAGAATCTTGTGTTTTGTTTTCTTTTTGTGCTGCCCCTCGGGCAATCTCTGAAATTATTTTGGTCACAGCCAAGTACAGTTTGTTGCCCATGCAACTTTTGCTATACAATTTTTTTTTTTTTAAATTGCGGCCGTTACTATGAAAAATGGATTTTTGACTACGTATGATTAGACTATGATGGCAGAATTCTCTTGACGGTGATCGGCTGCTTGTAAACAAATAGGAAACGAGCACACTGAAGATAAAACAATAGTAGTTTCTTTCTTTCTACTCTTTTTGATAATTACCATGAAAGAAAATTCTTTTCTTTTTGGTTGCCCTAAGGGCAACTGAATTCTTTGTTTTACTTGCCCGTTTAAAAATCTGACTGCCCTGGGTAAGCAGACAACCACAACTTTCGAGCGCTGTCTGTAACTGAGTTCGAATAATTTTAGATAATGCAATTCTCTGTTATAGTGTCCACAGGCTGCTTTAATTACAGCAAACTACACAGGTTATCTGCTAATGGTGGATCAGGGTGGCAAATAGGGGTGCAGTTGCACAACCAATGAAAAACTGAACAGTGCACCCCCTGGGGGGGGGAGAATGCCTTTGGACCGAGAAGGAATATTCACATTACAACAACTGGAGAAAACCACGGGAAAAATAACCATATTTCATTATATGATAGATCATCATTTCTCATCTCTCCTATACAGTCGAACTCTTATAGCAAACCCAGTATATAACGAACTAAGGCACGTATCCAGACTGGTGGTTAAGGCAACTGTAAGCCAGCCCCCCCCCCCGAATATCTGACTGTTACTAGCTTACAGATGAACTTAGGTTACAATTTGATACACAGTCCTCAACAAAATAAAATCTTAGGTATGGCACTCCATATCAAAATATCTCGTGACCAACTTTTCTAAAATTATAAATTTGATAATCAAGATACAAGATATGTGTTACAAATTTCATTAACTAAAATTTGCTGTGGGTCATGATTGGGCTCCAGCAGAAAAAAAATTGAGATTTTTAAAGTAGTAAAAGTTATGCGATGGAAACAAATGATGCAGGGTTGGCTAGTTTTTGACAGTTTTAACCATGGTTTAAACCATCATGTCAAAAACTGTCAAAAACCTCAAATATTGAGTGGAAAAAATAAACAATACTTTTAAGTGTTTTACTTTATTGCAAAATAGCTTGTACTTCAATATCTGTAATGAATTAATCAATTAATATTTAGAAAAATAAAGCACTATAATCAGTGAAAAATGCTTACTTTGTTTACATCTATCAGGTTTATTTATTTTTAAGAAGTAAGACCATTATGTACTTTGTAAAGATGTGCTTACTCATAGCATCCAAGTCCCAAAATTTTTTACTAATTCTATTTTGAATGGAAAACTTTAGTATACTGATAGTTAAAACGATCTGATCTTTTATCTCTTTAGTCTAAATGAGTGAAATTGCTATGCTATTGGCTATTCCTTAAAGCCTTTTCAATTTAGATATTTAGATTAAACCAAAAATAAACTTGATGTTTCTTCTAGGAAATGTTTACCCATACGTTAGTTTGAAATTTTTGAAAAACTGCAGAATATTATTCATTAATTACATATATCAGTGGCGTAGCCAAGGGGGATAGGGGAGTCACAACCCCCTCCAATGAGGAATATTTTTTGTCATACAAGAAGTATATTCTTCGTCATACAAAAAGTATATTCTTCACTCCCGTATCACACACACACGTATACATATATGTGAGTTGCAGTAGTTGTAACCACACAAACACATGATAAATTTCTGTCTGTGCCACTGATATATACAATTTTTATATGTAATATTGTATACATTAAATTTATAAATTTGTATTATATAAATGGTATTAAACTAATTATTCTTAGTGAGCACAACTTATGTGCTAGTATAATTATTATATTTTAATATAATTAATTTTAATTAGGCATTTAGTTTAATGCAATATACTGCATAATTAGTTTGCATATTGTTCTTTTTCGTTTATGGATTAGTTTTTAACGGTTTAAACCAGATTTTGATACTTGTCATGTCGAAAACCAGTTTTTGAAGTCAAAAACCCAACCCTGAAATGATGGTATATCACATGCAAAATGAAACTCAAAGTACGCTGCGAACTAACTACTAGACTAACCACTAAACAATAAAAAAAATAACAATTTGTATTTCCTCCAATTTTCTTAGCTACTTAATATTGAATGTAATTCTTGTGTTTCTTCACATTAATTTTAAACACATGAAGTTGAGCTTTAAACGTTTCAAAAGCTCTATACTCGCCCCCCCCCCCAAAAAAAAATTAGAAATATGTTCCGAGACTAAATTAAAACTTCTGATATAAACTGCGATGAAGATAAACTTCTTTGCTTCTAAGAAGCTGAAATCACCCCCCCCCCCCAAAGCTTCGATATTATATTTTTAGTGTGCACTATATCAAAAATAACTCAGTATTTTTTGTGCACTATAACAATCACAATAAAAATGTACAAGAATATTTCACATAATGGCCGCAACGGCAAATATATTTACGTTCTCTTTCAAAATATCGCTAACATAGAAAGTGCAGACAAAAACACCTTTCACGAAATTCACGAATATTTACACAATTGTAGAAAAAAAATACTGATTTGATGTGCAGCATATTCTTTGTTGCATCGTCATATAAACAAACAATACATAAATCAATATATAAAAAAGCAATGTAAATGACAGTTAAATAACATAAAAGATGTACTTACATTTTAGAAGATAATTCTATATCCTTTGCCATGACGATCAGAAATGTATCCTGAAATAAGTTCAATGGCGGCCTCCAACTTCCCACTTCCCAACGTTGTTGATGTTTGGGAATTCCTGTTCCTCCCGCACGCCAAGAATAACGATTAGTACGCATGCGCGAGTTGAATGTTGTAAACATAATATCATTTCTGCGATATTCCCTGATATTCACCAATGTTGTAAACAGAATATCATTTCTGCGATATTCCCTGATATTCACCAATGTTTAAAATAGTACATTGAAATGAGTATATCGCTAAAAAATTGGACTGAATGAAAAAAAAACAAACATTAGGATGTTATTTCTGAATGATAAGGTTATAAAATAATTGAAGAAATTCTCTTAAATGTTTTTAAAAAGGATTACTTTTAATTAATATCTGCCAATATCGGCAGATGTCATAAATTCAATGTATGACATTCAGAGACTTTCAAAATATTGCCCGATATCGGTGGACATAATTTCAATATCTTTGTGCTACCTGGGATTTTGGTGTTACCACTGAAATGCAAGAATGTAAATGTTGCTCAAATCTATGGAGACTCATTGTCTACAAAAAAAAGTATACATATCAAAGGATGTGTTGGTCAATTGTCTTTTAAGCTATTTTTTCTTGTTTGACCCATCAGAATAATTAGGCCAAGGAATTTCTTGATGTCCTACCATGTAACCAGAGATCACTTTTGTGCTTTAGCTGGTATTTTGCATTGCACTAAGGTTTGATCATGTTAGTTGGACAACTCTTTGCATAACATCTCAAACATTCATGACCGAAACAGAGATTGGCCACAAAAGTTGCAGTCACATGGAATCACATGTAAGCTCCATCATTTTGCGCATCTTTGCAGATTTAATAATTTCACTGTTGGTAGAATTGTCAAAACAATCCTCCTCATCTTCGATCTCACTAGGAATATTTGATAAATCAGGCCTGTAGCTAGACCAAAAACACAGAGTGTTCAAACTTTTATGGAAGATGCCTATACCAGGTGATTCAAAATAGATGTTAAATCGATTATCTTTTAAACCGTGAGTGATTTATACATACTTTCAGTTAGAAAAGTTCATCAAATAATCAGTAACTTTCAGATATGTCAATTTTTTTACTAGGGACAGTATACATATTAAAATGCAAAATTTAATTTTTATACGGACCCTTATTTCCTATCACTTATATTTAGAAAAATGTCAAAGTGTAATAGAGAATGACAAAGTAATGATGTGGGTTCAGGGCCTCCGAGAGAAATTTTATAAGGCGGGACAGAAATGTTCCCAGGGCCCCTCCCCCCCTCCCCAACTTATTTCTACCTCAAGAAATACATTTTAAATTCTGTCCAATTTTACTTTAAAAGTAGTTATCTATATAAATAAAGCAAAGTGTAAACTGTCTGTTAGTTAGTTAGTTTGTTTGTCTGTGTCTCGCGTAGCTCCGAAACGGTGATCGTAGACCTACCAAATTTTGTACTGAAATTCTCCAGGATGGGTCCCGACACACCACAAAGCGATTTTTTCAAAATTCGAATTATTTTAGGAGGTACCGTTAAAAAACGTGTCGCAAAAGGATCATTTTTGCTCTTGGCATTTCGCAATTGTAACCCCGCAGTAAAAAGAGCGAGGTTTGTTTGAGCATGTGTAGGTTGCCAAATTTGGCATGTTTATCAAATGATTCAGACTCTTGAAGTAAAAATAAAAGAATAACGATTTTTTTTGTTTGGATTATTTGTATGGTTATTTTTTAATTAAAATATCGTGTGCATATGAAATCAGAGCAGGAATGAAATGATTTACACTCAGAAGAAAAATAGAAATTAGAAATTTTCCGAAAATAAATGTGCAACTTTTTAATTTGGCGAAAAATAAAAGAGTTGATGTGCAGTTTTGAGAAGATGTGATTCTAGCGCCAAGCACTATTTATCGTCTGCTTTTGCTACTTGAATTATGAATACACCTGAATGTGTTTTTAAACTTTATTTCAGTTCGAATTGTGCATTTTTCTACGCAGCTTCTTCCCATCTATTTCTAATGTATTACATCCAGAAAGAAAACTGTTAGAAATATCAATTTTAATTGTGTTTAATCACTCTCATCAATAATGATATACTTTCCAACTTAATGGAATAAGGAAAAAAATAGGGAATACCCATGGATTATAATACGCGTATTTAAAATCTGAAAGCGTTTCAGATTTCCTTACTTTTTTTTTTTCCTTTCCGTTTTTTGATAAAGTCAATATATCCAAAAGCTCTTCAGAATTAATATAGGAAAAAAATAATTTGTTCCTTTTTGTAGGTTTTTATCATTTAACCATCTTATTTTTGCAACCAGGGGTGGCCCGAAACAGTAAGCATCGCATCTGGGCACCGGTTTCGAAGGGGCGTCATTTCGAACACTAAAACTAAGTACAGCATAAAAGGGGGCGTCTTTTTCATATTATCAGAGGGTGGCACTTACCATAGGGCCGTTCCTGTTTGTAACCATCTTAATTTTAAATTCCGTTCAGAGAATCTGAGAGACTTCAGGGCCAAGGAAGCCAGTGAGGAACAGGATTCTCTCCGAACAAGATTTATTAAGATGGCGAACCAACTGGTCGCCAGAGGCGGCTAGTTAAAAATAGAAAAGTTAATTTTATGGGGTCATTTTTATTCTTACCTAAATTATAATTTTAATAATAGTATTTACAATCTGTAATAATGTATTATAAAAAATATTAAAAAATGAAGTATCATTACAGTATTTTTATAACCAGATTCCAAAATCTTCCTTCGCCTTACCACCCTCGCTGTCTAACATGTGTTGCAAATCACCATCACCCACAGTGCGTTATTTATCTGTAAATGCATCAATTCATATTTTGCTATAGTTAAACACACAGTTTCGAGAATTATTTTTTTTTCTTTTAGTGATTTTAATATAGAATGCTAAAAGAAAGAGTAAGGAAATCTTCATATTTAGCGATTTTTTATTCATGCTTGAATGTTAAAAATATATATGTTACGGCCAAAGCCCGAAGTTCGGCCAGTTCGTGATTTGGCTGGCCGATTCGCATTTTGGCCAAGAGGTTTGGCCAAAGTCCAAAGTACTTGCAATTGATATTGTATATTCTACTTTGGCTGGCCATTTCGCGAAGTGGCTGGGAATCCTTGACCAAAGCCCGAAGTGATAATGGTAGACTGAGCGGTATCTATTTGCCTTTGCAAAAAGTTTCATATTTTTTGAAGCAATATTTCGGGAGACAATGTGATCTGGGATCTTTAGTATTAGGTCTATGGAGCAGAAAAAGACTAAGGATACTCCTTAAAGGTAGTTAAAAAATGGGGTACTCAATTTGCCTTTGTATTCTTACAAGTTACGCAACGTATTTGCTCAAGATATAATTCGGCATTTTGAAGGGCGCAAATTCAATATTCTTGCGCTATCTCGTTGTTTCAGCATATACGCTCACTGAATAATTTCTGTTATGGCTTTAATATGAGAGCAGAATAACATGAGATCATATTTTTATATATTACAAGCTTACTTTTAACTCAGAGATTTCACTTATATTTGAACTCGTTTCTAAAACAATTGTACTTTAATAAAAAGAAAAAAAAAACAGTACACAGAAGTACTCATTTCTAAATACTTCATTTTTAACAGTGTGTAAAACAATCTGCTCTTGATTTCTTTCTTCCTACTTTGGCCGATCGTCCCAAGCCACTTCGCGAATCGGCCAGCCAAAGCCCGAAATCAAAAAAAGATCGGACATTGGCCGGTAAGTTTACAGCAACGTTGGCCAAAACGTGAATTGACCAGCCAATTCACGAACAGGCCGATTTGGGCTTTGGCCGTAACATATATAAGTGATAGAATTAGCATATTTATTATTTAATTTTAATAATGGCTTTTCTTGCCTTTTTACTTGCAAAATTTCGTATAACATCATCAAAATTAATAGTTCTGGCAATGCCAGATTCGATGCTTAGTCTTGCGAAGTCTACAAGTTGTTCTTGACACATGGTTGATCGTAAGAAATTTTTTTATGAGTTTCAATTTGCTGAATGATCGTTCAGCAGAAGCTACCGTTGCTGGGTTAAAAACACCCTAAGGGCAAAGCAAACATTTGGAAATAGATTGTTCAGTTTATATTCTGTTAGTATGTTCAATAAATCCAGAGGCTTTAATTGATTAATTCCAAAATTAGCTTTGTGGACGGATGGTAAGTGAATTATTTCTGAAAGAAAATCTTCACTATTCAGATCATCTTGGTACTGTTCCGATAGAAATAATGCATATTCTTTCAAACTGCTTTCAGGTATTGTTAAATACTGCCATAATGATTTAATTGTACTACCTTTCTTTTCACCTTTATGCTACAAAATTTCTAAACTTCTCAAAAATTTCGGTTTCAAAGTCATTTTCAAACCTGTTAATAAACTTAAATTTTCTTCCCTTAAAGATCCTATTCCTACTGAGAACCGTTGGGGTGTTTATTATATTCCTTGTGGATCTTGTGATTTGGGCTATATTGGTCAGTCCAGAAGAGCTCTCAAATTTAGGCTCAAAGAGCATGAGAGATATGTTTCTAAGCACGAACTTTCCAAATCTTCTATTGCCTCGCATTGTTGGAATTCCAATCATCGTTTTCAGTTTTCTAAAGCTAAGATTTTGTGCACTCCTCAGTCTTTGTCCCATCTGGATTTTTTGGAAGGTTTTTCCATTACCCAGCACTTAGAACGTCTTGTGAACGATGGTTCTTCCGTTCCTTTCGTTCATTCTGCTTGGAAGCTGCTGTTGTAAGTTTCTTTTCACTTTCTTCGTCTACTCCCCCCCCCCTTTTTTATTTATTTATTTATTTATTGTGTGTGTACGTGTGTTACTGTCTTCCTTTACGTTTATATATATATATATATATATTTAAAAAAAAAAAAAAAATTGTGTTCTGTTTGTTTTGTTTTGTTTTGTTCTGTTTTCTCTTTTTGTGTGTGTGTGTTTGTATTCGTGTGTTCCTTTTTTATTATTTATTTATTTATTTATTCCTTTTTTATTTCTGTATTTTTGTGCTTCTTTCCTTTCCCTTTTATTTTTTTTCTCCCCTCTCCGTGGTTTTGTTTGATTTTTCTTTGCCCCTTGTGGCAACATCTTGCTTGTTTTTCTCTTTTCAGTTCCCTGTGTTGCTTGCAACGAAGGGCTTGGACTGACGAAGGCCAAAACAATTTTTGGTTGAAACGTGCATATCCTCTTACCTATAACATCTTATGTGTGTTTTTTACAAAGTTTTTTATTTACGTTATTTTAAATTTACTTGACAAGTTTTTGACAGCATCAAAACATACAGTTAGTCCCCCTATGACACTATCTGCCAAAGGATAAAATACGTAAATTTAAAAATATTTTTCTTCATTATCTAACTGTTTATCAATTTCTTCACTGTCCAGATGATGCATCTTTTGTTTTTTGCGTCTCTCATCATATCCACCGGAAAATGTTTTCTCGATCTCCATATTTAAAGCTACAGTTTTAGCTTTAGGCCGGACTGAATTCCAATCATTTCAAGTGTTTTCAGATCGGAGAGCAATGCTCCTATATTTTGAGCTTCGAGATCAATTGTTGTATTTCTGGCTTGGATGACTTTATTGCACATATCGATTCGAAGCATTATTTTGAACCACACAGCTGACATTAACACACACGAAAGATGACATATACCATAGAGCTAAATTAATTTCATTTTTAGTTTCTGGAGTTAAATTTAAATCTTTCAATTCTTGCAGTGCTAACTTGATGTCAGGAAGGTGGTTTGCAAATGGTTTGACACTGTGAATTCGATCTGACCATCTGGTATCTGACATACTGTGAACTGCACAGTCGATATGCTTCTGTAAAATTTCCCAGCTCTTCGGACTAAAGCTAAATAAATTATAGGTGGTTTGTATTGTACCAAAAAAAGTTATTGCTTCTGGTATTCATTCAGCAGCGTCATTTCCACATAAATTAAGCTTGTGGCATCCGCAAGATGAAAATATTGCTTTTGGATTCTGTTCTAATATTTTCGCTTGGGCAACATTATATTTCCCATACATATTTGCACCATTATTGTCAGACTGAGCCCTACAGTCACTGAGTGGAATCGAGTTAGTTTTCAAGGTAGAAATTATTAATTCAGCAATTTCTTCTCCTTTTTTGTTGCTGCAATCTGAAAATGTGAGAAACTGTTCTTGAACTTCTGAAAAATTCACGGGCCCCGGCTGCCCCCGCTCTCTTGCTGGGCCTGTGTGGGTTAACTTTCATTAGAAACAATCATACATCTATTATAGGAAAATACTAGCTACAATAGGATTTTCAGGATTTAAATATCCAAAAAATAGCCACTCATATTCACTAATTGATTTCTCTGCTTATTTTCGCAATCATTAATGCATAAAAGTGAATATGGATTTTTAAAAATGTTAGTTTGCATATGTATGTAATTCTTTAAACATTGTATGTGATGCAGCTACCAAAAATTGTTTAATCCTCTAATAATAATTTTTAAAAATACTAAATTGTTGAATTAATTAAGGGGGTGCTTAAGGAGCCTGGTCCCCTTGGGCACCCCCTGTCCCTGGCACATCCTTGATTTGGCAACATATGCTAAAATTTTTAACTTGCAATATCTTGGTAACCGTTCCACTCAGAAACATGGGATTTTTAAAAAATTTAGCTTCTTAGACACAGAGCAACAGTTTTCTAAATATAAGTGATAGGAAATGAGGGACTTATAAGAATTAAATTTTGTATTTTAACGTACATACAGCCCCTAATAAAAGAATTGTCGTATCTGAAATTTACTCTTTGTTTGACGAACTTTTCTAATTGAAAGTATGTTTTAATCATTTACGTTTTAAACGATAATCACTTTAATATCTATTTTGAATCATCTGGTGCACATGTGTATATATTAGGGTGTCCCAAAAAAATGAAAGTCGTTATTTTTTATCGCATACCCTCTTATTTTTTTTCTTTTTATGTCAAAACAATTGCAAACAAAGTTTCATGTAATTTTAACAACGGCAACCCGTGCCGACTTGCATCTGAAAGCATTAGTCAGTACATGTGCATACTTAAACAAGGGAACGCTGAAGACGCGTGTCTGTAGCAGAGCGCCCTCCACCTATAAATGGTAAAAATAAAACAAAACGGAAAAAGACAGGTTTTGGAATGCTTCGATAGTGACAACGGGCTATTCGTGAAACGTATAAGTATTAGTTTACACAGGACACCGTACGTCTACGTATAGCTGCTTATCCTACGTATCGCTGCAATGTGCTTATTCTAATTTGTTTTGTTAATAAATGTTTGTATAGTTTTTAATCAGCGAACAGAGCATGGAAATAGAATTACGTAGTTCTAAAAAAAGGATATTCTTTTATTAGGGAACATAAAGCATAAAATAAAGGGTTCAAAACTTCCGTCGAATGGGCAAGTTCTCTCGATTTTGTTTTACAATATTCGAGAAGTGAATTTAACTGTTAATGAAAGTGCAAATCTCGCTATTCGCGAATGTACTATCTTTTGGGAAAAGGCACGCATACCTACAAAATCGTTGCCGAATTGTGTAAGGAAGCTTGTAAATATGAATGAAGTTTGGAGAGACTTACAAATAAATTCAAAGAAATCACAAGGCGTATTCAAGCGGCGACAACAAGAATTTTTAAGTAATTTAGACAATTTGTTCGATATTGCACATGCTGATGCACTTAAAATAATGAAAATAAAGGAAGATAGGATGTTCTTGCAGCGCCAAAGAAAGCCGGGCCGGCCCAGTCATTTAGGAGGAGTAGACAAAAAAGAGGAAAGGGCACGACTTCGAACTGTCAAAGAAGACAATCGGCGAATTATCTTCGACATCATTGCAAGTCGATTCCTCTTCGAATTTTAATGAAAATATGGATTTAGAAGATTTCCCAACACCAGTCGAAAGCTCAGAACCTGGGACAAGTAAATCTGTAATGAGGAAAGATTTCATTACTCAAAAGTTAGTTGCTGCATTAGACAGGTATCAGTTAAGTATACGAGATTCTGTGTTTATTCTTGAAGCTACTATTGATGCACTTGGACTTAATATTGACGAATTTCCCATAAGTAAGTCTTCAATTCAAAAGATCCGAACAGAAAAACGGAAGGAACGCGCAGAAAACATAAAATTGGAAGGAACGCGCAGAAAACATAAAAATGGAAGGAACGCGCAGAAAACATAAAAATTGATTTCCAAAACGAAGTACTGGATGTAGTGACCTTACATTGGGACGGCAAACTCTTACCTGCTTTGAATGCTTTAAAATTTAAAGAAAAACGCTTGCCAATAGTTATTTCATATAGACTCAAAGAACGCACATTGCTGTGCCAAAACTGGAAAATTCTACAGGCAAAGAACTGGCGCAGGCTATTTGGCATTCGGTCTTAGATTGGAATCTCGAAGAAAAAGTCCAAATTCTCTGTTGTGATACTACAGCTTCGAATACAGGTCGTTTTAATGGCGCTTGCGCGCTTCTAGAGCAAAACTTTGATAGGAAAATGCTTTTTTTCGCTTGCAGTCATCATGTATACGAACTGAGGCTGTATTCGAAGTGAAAATTAAACAAGTGACAACAAGTCCCGATATCCCTTTTCTATAAAGAGCTCAAAGAGAACTGGAAGAACATCGATACCGCTAAGATGCAATGCTATAGAGATACAGTGGAATCGTTCCTAACTGTATCCGAACTTGAAAATTTGCTTGTTTTACCGGGCTGAACTTAAAACTGATATGGCCAGAGAAGACTATCGGGACTTGATTGAACTTTCTATCGTATTTTTAGCTAGAGATGCAGAAAATAAAAAAAAAAGTCAGACCTCCGGGTGCCAAGCACCAAGCTAGATGAATGGCCAGAGCGATTTACTCCCTAAAACTATCGTTATTTTGTTCTCAAATGAAATTAAACACAAAGGATAGGGAAGCATTGTTAGACGTCTGCTTGTTTATCATAACAATGTACGTTAAACCATGGCTTCAATGCATTTTGGCAGTTAAAGCACCCTACAAAGGTTTGCGCTTTTTGAAATCTTTGGAATCTTACGAAAATGTGGATGAAAATATCTCGAAAGCTGCTTTACTAAAATTTCTCCAGCATTTATAGTATTTGACTGATGAAATAGCAATATTAGCACTTTTTGATGATGATGTGGACGAAGAAACAAAATTTAAGATGGTGACAAATCTACATAGAGAAAATTTATCGGCCCATGAGAAGAAATACATTTCATCGAAGGACAAACTTCGGTTTCCTTGTATGGTGAGTCTGATATATTGATTGTGTAGTTTTTATTTAGTTATTTATATATATCACGCAATTGATACCTGTTATTTTAATTTATATTTCACAGAAAAAAGCATCGATGATTTTATATCTGTCTGTATTCGAAGATATAAAATCGTTGTTCGTCATTATTTCCTAGACTCAAAATTGATGACAGTTTTTTCAATGAGAGTCCCTCTTCATGGAATAATAACGCTACGTTTATAGATGCTAAAAAAACAATATCAATGCTTAGAGCAGTGAACGATACAACTGAAAGAGCGGTAAAAATGATGGAGGACTTTTATGGTTTAATAACGGTTTAGGAGGAACAAAGACAATTGTAGCTACGCTGTGTACAAGAACACACGAAAATCTATCCTGATTGTAAAAAACAAACGTTGAAACGAAAACATGTATCATGTTTCTTTTACTATAGTATGCTTCTTTTGCTATAATATAAATATTTCCTTTGACTAAAATGGTGTCTTACGTACCAAAGAAACATGCTTTTCATAATCTTTCCATAGTATTCTCCATACAAGATTTTACGTTCAACTTTGACCTAAAGTCGGCACGGGTTACCGTTATTGTATTGCAATAATACTTGGTATTTATGTTACTGAGATGAAATAGAAAAAAAATAGAGGGTATGCGTATTCGATTTCGAAAAAAAAAAATTTTTCCATTGCATCTTGGGACACCCTAGTATATATATATATATATATATACACACATACAAGATGTCCAATGCTAACGGTGCCCAATGGCTATTTCCTAAACAGTTAGTCAAAGACACATAGTTCCAATTGCGAAAATGATTTAAATTGTTTAATCTATTACATCAGAAACAATCAAAGTCAATAAATCAATTCCTATAAAAATTACGAAATTTAAATTTTTATACAGTCCAACCAGTTTTATACGCTAATATTTAGAAAAAATTTCTTTTTACAATTTCTTATCCAATAAAAAAAAAAATTCGTCCTTCTATGACCAAAATTCACTGAGTTACAGCTGTTTAAATAGTTAGAGCACTTTTTGAGCAGCGAAATACGGGTTATATACAAAATGAATCTGAGAAGAATTAATGTACATGGTTTTGAGCCTTGTAATATTTATTAGCAATTTCATCAACTATTTTACGATTGTAGATTCCAATAAAAAAGATTAACTTTTAACTATGTGTATCCTATAAATTAACATGAAAATATAGCTTATACTGAAAACTGAATATTTTAAAGAGCTTTCTAAGTGAACTGGTGTTAAATAACTTAAAATACAAAAACAAGAGAATAAAAACTTCATTAAACATTACATAGAAAATGAATCATTTTAAAGTACGAATATATGCATTTTAGAAACTTATAATAATATTACAAATCCTGTTAGCGTAACATTTGCTCAAAGTATAGCTTCCTTCAGCTACGATGCAAATATACACCTGCCTCACCATGGCACAGTGGTTATGACACTGAAAATGGTAGACAGGCAAAGGTCCCAGATTCGGGTCCCATCGCACGGCTGTCGATCTAATGGTCTTGAATTTTGGTAGGTTCTCTCTAGATGTAACATGATTGCATGTTAGAACCCTTTAGAAAATCCTCTTACCAAGGCACCCCCCAACATGCAACCATGCAGAAAACTCTTCCTGTACTTTGTGCAGCATACTTGGTGTTACACGTCTGCATGCTACACATAAATACGACTTAGTAAGTCTGATCCCGGATAGATTTTTATAGAGCCTGACTATAACCCATTGCTTAAAGATTAGTAAGTTTTGCTTCTTTCTCCACATTAAGCCAGAAAATGTAATTATAACCTATAATTTAAAATTTCAATATTATAGGGTCCCTTAACGGTTTACTGTAACGGACATTTTTAAATGGGGAAAGGTGACTTAAGTCAAAACGTTTGCTGCTTCATATGTCGGTGAATTTTGGTCGTAGAAGGGCAAAATTCTTTTTATTGTGCATAAAATTGTATAAAGAAAATTTTTCTAAATAAAACTGATAGGACCAGGGACCATATAAAAATTGTAATTTTTTTTATAGGAATTGATTTATTGACTTCGATTGCTTCTGATATAATAGATTATACAATTTCAAGCAATTTTGTAATTGGAACTATGTGTCTCTAATAGTTCAGAAAATAGCCATTGGGCACCATTAGCACTGGACACCCTGTATATATACCTACATACATGCATGTCTATCTATTTACATTCATCTATTATTACATGTGGTTAGAAACAAAATAGACAGAATGCAACTTTTCTGATATAATCCATTAACACTTATCAACAACCTATTAAAAGTCCTCCACTTGCAGATCAATCTAAACTGAAAATTAAGATCCTTTGAGATTTAGTTTGTGGGTAAGGCAAAGCTACATGAGAGAGAGAGCTATCTGTGTGTGCCTAGGAGAGGTTGCCTTGGATGGAGGACTTTTTATGGGTTCTTATGCCAAGTTCCCTTGAAGCAAGTGAACTATTTTGGATCAAATTATTGGTTTTTTTTTTTCAATTTACATAATTAGGAATCAAAATTAGCAAAGTGTTGCATATTTGAAAAGTTTATGTAGCCATTTTATTGCATTTTATTCATTTATTGAGAGGACTAAAGGTAAACAAGGAGCATAAATTATATACATTTAAAAAATAATAAAGTATAGGAATTTTTAAAAATTTGTAAGCGTTTATAAATTAAATATAGCATTAAAAAGCTTTCAAGGAAAAAAGAAACTTTCAGTTGATAAATTAAGTCTTCATTTTAAACAATGATCAAATCTTTTATTCCTTCAATATTGATAATAAACATATAGAGTGAATTCCAAAGTTATGTAAAAAAACCATAGAATTTTGATATTGATTGAAATTTTCAGGAAACTATACAAAATTAAAATTTTATGTGGCGACCACTGTAGTACTGTGATACTTGAAACGTGCTACTTCCCACCCCTGCTCATTATCATTTACAAAAGCACGTTGACACTGTGACATAGCCATGTACAAAGATATTTATGTTGATGAGAGAGTGGATTAATTTTTAAAACTTTACAAAGGAGTATTTAATTTATTAAAACTTAGTTTTACAAGTTTATTTTCAAAGTACTTAAAGATTAATTCTACAAAGGTTAATAATAAGATAAAGAAAATTTTATGCAAGAAAACGAAAGGATCTTGAAATTCAAATCATTTTAATAAAGTTTTAAATAATGATTCCATACATGTAAAAACTCATGATTAGTTTTCTCGTGTATGAAGAAAATCACTCACTTTAACAAATGGCTTAAGTTTTTGCATGTGTTCATGGGCGTCATAAGCTATGGGACCAGAAAACACAGCCCCCCCTCCCCACGCACACAATATTTCGGTTAGAGGTGACAGATGGGACTGCCTCGCCTTCCTTTAGTGTGGCAGCAAAGGACGGAAGCTCGGCATATATGCATACCTAAATCCAAATTCCACCATGTTGGAACTCATCTCTAAATTAACATTTGTATTTTTTACACAAACTGTTGAACTTATGCACACAATATATATCCATAGAAATAAAAAAATAAAAAAATCAGAAAGATCATATATAAGAGGTATTTTTTTGGACCACCCCTTTTCAAATCTAAAAAACTAATTAGTTCATGATTCAGCTATAATTTCTTGCTAAATGAACACTTTAATCGCAAAACTATTATTACAGGTGAATTCTGTGTGTAATTTACTAAGAAAATAGTAGACCTGATAATAGTGTAGCCAGGGCTTTATAGCTGGAGGGGGGGCTGAGTATCAAATTGTAAGCTTAAGCTAAATATCAAATTGCAAGCTAAGTAAAGGGTCCATTTTGGTGGGGGCTGTAGCCCCCCCCCTAGACCCCTCTGGCTATGCCCTTGGACCTGATCAATGAAAAGCGACTTTGAAAAATTGACTCATTTCCACCTCTATCCCGTATCTATAACATAATCTTGCATAATTCAATTATAAACTAGGAGTATTAAAATGATGTAATTTTTCAAATAATTGATTAACATTTATTCACTTAATAAAATTCTTTTTCTTAAAATATTTTGTAATGTCAGTAAATAAATAAAGTTTTAACAACTGTAATACTGTAAAGAAGTTAATTGTATCATCCAAGAAGCATTAAAAACAAGTATAAAATCTGGAGGTAAGAAAATATTTTAATAAGATAAAGAAAGTTTTATACAAGAAAAACAAAAGGATTTTTAAATTCAAATTATTTTAATAAAGTTTTAAATGATGATTCCCTACATGAGAAAACTCGTGAGCTGTTTTGTCTTGCAGGGTAAAAATTGCTCAGTTTAACAAATATCTTAAGGTTTTGCGCATGTTCATGGTGATGGAAGCTATGACGACCATGGACCCCCAATATTTTGGCTTGAGGGGGCAAAGGGGACCGAGGAATGCTCTAAAAATTTTGCTAGAGAATCTCTAACAACTAAAAAAAAAAAAAAAAAAGGGGGGGGGGGTGATGTCCCCAATGCCCATGTGGCCAAGACACCTTAAAAAGTTTTCTCCTTACATTAGCTTGAGAAAAGTGAAAATATCCCTGATGAGACTTGCAACTAATAAAACAGAATTTAAATTGAAGCAATCAATAATTTTAATTGATTGATTGTAAATAATTAATAAGATTTTTAATTGTTTTGATTCAAACAAAATATTTTTATTAATCATTTCTTACAATTCTTTTTGTTAAAAATAATTGTCAGGTGGTAGAATTATATTAGAGATTGAAATACAAGTATACTTTTTAAGTGAACAGGTATAAAAAAAAATGAGAGTTAGGTTCATAAGTCAAAATAAATTTATTATGTGCGTATTATATGATAAAATTCCAGTAACAAGTGAAATTGATAGTGCTCTACAATGTAAAAACATGAAGTATTTCTCAGCATCCAACCCCTTTCCAACTTTTAAATTTTATCGGAGTAAAATTTTGGCTTAAGAATAGCTTGGTCAAAATTGTCTGTCTACTTTAACTTTCTTAAAATAGTAGCTGTGTTGATTACTTTTCCCCTCAATACTTATAACAATTTGTATATGATTTATAATATTAACCCTCTGTTTTTTCTTTCCTGGATGTTCGCAGACAGGACCTCAACTAAAGGGAAATAGGCAAAGGATCATGTCCCCCAGGCACAATGCAAAAAGATGAATTATGGTTCCAAAGAAGAGGGAGCCAAATTAAGATTTTCTTGGGTGATGTTATTGCTTGTTGCAGGACTTTTTGTAGTATATAAATAAAAGCTTAAAGTATACAATTAATGTAAATAAAAATAGAATTTATTTTTATTTAATTTTTAGTATGGAAATTTTCCCTATATTTACTCATAATTGCTTTTTACGAAATATTAAAACAATGGATCAGTTTTCTTTATACAGCACCCCCATAACTGAATCTACGAGCTGCCACTGTGACTGATGAACAAAACTGTACAAGTTATAGCCCCTTTATTCCATTTCATATTTTCAGTAGAATAGGTAAGTTATACATAAAACATTTAACAAAAAATTATAAATTAATAGATATTGGGCCTTTTAATTTTTGTGAACACTTGTCCCCTGAATTCCCCCCCCCCCCCCCCCCGTTCTCACTGCCAGAAACAGTCCTTTTGGAAAAATTTGGTGGTGGTGGTGGTGGGAAGGCTTTCTTTGTTAATAAAAGAATATATTTTTTATTGGTCCCCCCTCCCAATAATTTCCAGGTTGCAACACCTATGCGCATGTTAACAAATGGTGCACAAAACACGAGAAAAATTGTGAGTGGTGTACAATGTGTTAATAATATTTAGAAATCATATCTCTCAGACTTGTTGCAAACATATTTCTGTTTGTTTGCTTTTTTAATATTAAGCTAAAGTTCTAAGAATATTAGTGCATATTTTATCAATATTTTTCATAATAGATTTAACTAAAATAATTGGCTAGAAATTTCAGCGTTTATTTTGAAACTTTTAATCAGTTTCTACACTCTCTGCCTGATTAAGTATTTAACACATGATTTTTCTACCCAGGAAGAGTTGGAACACCTCATTTTATGGCACCAGAAGTTGTACAGAGGCAATCATATGGCAAGCCTGCTGACATCTGGAGTTGTGGTGTTCTTTTATACACTTTGCTCAGTGGAACACTGCCATTTATGGGGACCAAGGAACGACTTTTCCAGAACATATGCAGTGGAAGACTTAATGTATGGGCCAAGTGGGAAGGCTGCTTCCCTAAATGGCTAGTTGCTGTCCTCTTTCAATTTACACTTTGCTCTTTCATCTCTCTTTCAAACCTATCAGCTTCCATCAGTCAAGGTTGGCTTTTATGCAGTTTAGTTTCATTTTGGTTTGGTTTGCGCTTGCTCTTTACCCTCTTTAGTTACTTCTTTCATGCTGCCCTGATAATGCCTCCCAACCTTTTTGTTTTCTTAGAAATAATTTTATCTTGAAGCAATTTCATTTGTTTGATCTTTCTCCTATTTCTAGCTTTATAATTTTCTTTAATGATGATTCTATTTTGTTGATTAATTTTCTTTTTTACGAAATCTAGAAACAGCCTTGTATAAACAATAGATTTTTCTATACTAATATAAAGGTTTTTGATTGTAATCTGCTGTGCTATTTATATATTATAGTTAGCATGCAGTGTGGTTAGAAAAAGCTTTCTTGAGTACATAAAAATATTATTGTGCATATGCTATCTATGTTATCTCTTTAAAGTGTGTAGTAAAGATATGTTAAATTATAAAATTCTCTATGAAAATGTTTTTTCATTTAAAATGTCACTTAATTTTATCACTCTCCTTTGCATTTAAAAATTACCCTATACACCACACACAAAGGAAAGAATAAAGCTGTATATTTTAAATTTGTGATGCAGCTTGTTTGTTTAAAATCAATGAGATTATAAAGTGACTTAAAGGAGTGGCAACAAATATTTCTGTCTTGCTTGTCTGTGTGTTTTATTAACAGCCTGACATATTTATTATTGTTTGTTTTGTGGCATGTGAATATAAACTATTGGTTATTTTTATGTTAGGTATAAAGACTAAAAGTTAATTGTTTAATTTTCTATTTAAAATATTAGGAATGAAAAGAAAAATAAATTATGAATTGCTTTTAAGCTGACCTTTTAAATGTTATTGCATCAAATGCAGTGTTGTCTCAATAATCTGAACTAAAGCAGTGGGGTGTTTTGGATTACAGAGAATGTTCTTAACCCCTTAACTGCCCCGAGCGTATAAATACGCATTGCGCAATCAATGTTTTAACTGCCCAGGACATATATATAGCCTATCTCAAATAATTTCCTCAGTAATTTATTGCTAGTATTGCAAATACTCTAAATTTTTTGACGGGCAACAACTTCAATTTGAAGAAGCGTTCACCCTACATGTGCTTATTTCTTTGAATAGGGGAGGGGGGGGAGTTGCCTAATATGGCAGTTAAGGTGTTAAAAGCTATATAAGTAAAATAAAATAATCTCAACTAACACTTTGTTATTATTGAGTACACAGAACATTGTACTTACATGCACACACACACACACACACATATATATATATATATATATACACAGTTGAACGCCAGAAATCCACCGACCTAAAATCCGCAAACGTCTGAAATCCGCACACCTCCTCTGATGTAAATAATGAAATTTGCAGTCCTCCGCCAGTGATGAAATTGTTAAAAAGTTTCTTGAATCAAGATAAATATGATTCTGATGATGATGATTAAAAACTTAATAACGTAATAATAATAATAAAATCCATGGGATAAAATTTTAGAGTTAGAAGACGAATACCTAAAATTTTTACAACTGCTAAATTCTGTAACAAAACAAGAATTAATGATAATATACAATTTGCAAAATTAAATAAAAGAAAGAAAGAAAGTAGAAAAAATATTTTAAAACAAATCATAGAACAAGTTTTCAAAATTAGGAAAAGGAAATTTTGAAACCATTTGCTTTGCTAGTCTTCATGTAATTCCTTTTTCCTCCTATGCTTTTGTATTTAAAGTGAAAATATAAGTGAAATACTTTTGACTATGTTTTTATTTCATTGTTACTGAATTCTCCTTTTTTTTAAAATCAGAATATAATGATTATCTTTTGTGTCCCGAAATCTGCAAAATCCTAAAATCTGCACAAGCCTTGGTCCCAAGCTGTTCTGGCTCTCTACTGTATATCTATATATACACACATATACATCTGCATATAATGTCAATTTTTCTAAAAAAGTTTTTCTGTTTGTTAAACATTTTCTTCATTACTTCCCTTATACATTGTAGAAGTATTTGCTGTCATGGCATAGCTTTCTTATTTGGTCCATGTTAGTAACATTGCTTAAAATTAGATACTGCAACTTCATACTTCATTCTCATAGTATTGAAATCCTCACCTTCAATTTCATAATCAATGTTATTATTATCAACCTATGTAATGTTTTTTATGATTTCATAATCAGTTTGTTTTCAAATTCATTCTTATGTTCTTTAATCTGAACTAAAATATTGAGTACTGTAGCTTCAGGGTTTGTCTTATTTTATGAAATGGGATATTATTTATTGGGCTGACATTATCACTATTTTCTGTGAATTCCAGGGATGAGAACACACAAATATGAAAAAAGAGGAAAAGTGCGTGAACGATATTTCGACTTCGAGCAAAGTTCAAGCGCGGTGCCCATTTTTGATATATATATATTTCAATTATTTTATATCAACAATATATATGTTATAATTATTTATTAAAATATTTTTATTTAAATTATAATTTTTATTATCTTTATAAATTAAAATTCATAAGCATTTATGTGCAATTTTAGATGCAGAACATTCAATTATGAAACAGAGGTTATCATTATCTAAAGGATGATCTTAAGCAATTTTACAAAATCTACAGTCAAGACAAAATCCTAGCTTTAAAAAACAATTTTACTCTTTTCTTTTGAAAGTGAATGCAATGTAATTTTTTTCTTTTTTTTGGGGGGGGGGATTACCTGATTTTCCATAAACTGTCTCATAAAATTCCAGAATATCATTAAGTATTTCAAGCTTCCATAGATTTACCACAATTCATTATAAAATAGCCCAAGAACACAGAATATGGCATAGCCAAAGAAAAATACATTCAAAATGTTAAAAGTAATTTCAACTTTTCTCTTACATCAGACAATAAAATCTATCTTGTAACTTTAAAAAGTTGTAGTTTACACACTAACAAAAATACATAGATACTTCAAATATTTAGGCCATAAATGTTCCCATTAAAAATCTGCTGAATGCCATCTCATTCATTTTTCTCTCTCCTAATAAATGGGAGAGGGAGGAGGGGAAAGCTGACTAGTTGTATACCTGCCAACAACTAGGGCAGAAAATACAGTAGATTTATGTATTATATCACAGTTTTAAACTTACAATTGCTTATTTGTGACATAAACCATACATTGAAAATTTTCACCATTAAATTTCACTACCTATACAATGTATTATTAATATTTTAAATAATAGGATTACACAACGTTACAGCATTTCAGAATTGTTTTCTTCTGGTTTTGAAGCAGAGGAAATTATTTCAGCACTGTCAAATGATTAACAATTTATGACTTATTAATTACCAAAAATTCAAAATGTTTTCTTCATGCAGGTTTGCAAACTGAGTACCTTCCATTTTGTGCACAATGTATTACTTCAACAGTTTTGATTTCAACTAATGATGGCTTAAATCCAGTTATAAAATAGTGTTAAATTGAGAACTCTTCCTTCCCTACATCTCATAGACTATTTAAAAGTACTTTACTGCTAAGTTGAGACATAAACATATCGTCGGCAGAGGGGGGAGGACAGGGGGCATGTGCCCCCCCCCACCAAACTTTGCTTAAAAAACATTCATTCCAAAACTTGTTTTTTTTCTTTCTTTAAAAACATACCTATTTTTACTTTAGAATATGCTATGTGCGCTCCTCACGCACACTTCAAAAAAAAAAAAAAAACCTTTCGTGATGCTCCGCCTATGATTTAGGAAGCCATATAACAGCCTATGACTTAATATAAACAAATCAATGTTTTTAATTTACAAAGAGGAATATTATTAAATAAATAAACGACTGTTTGGGTAGTCAACGGCAGAGGAGGGAGAAAGAGAGAAATTCCATTTCTTTTAAAGTAAACAGTTCTTTCCTCTTCCACCGGACGGGGCAGCTGTTATGCTGACAATGCATAATGCGTGCATCGGTGAATAATTGTTTCTTTTAAGCTTGGCATGTTGTGGGATTTATCTGATGCCTCAAAATTAATTTACTATGAAAGCCATAAAAAAAAAAAAAAAAAAAAAAAAAAAGCTGATTGTAGAAATTTCTTAATTGTGGTTTTCTTTGTTTATTTCCACAGCGTTAGTGAGATTTATGATATCCAAATGATTGCTTTCCATTACCGAGGACAGGAAACCGCAGAATGGAACAAGTAACAAAATTCAGCGCTTATCAAAAGGAATTCTACAAACTTCGCGGAGGCTCTTTCGACTTCGATCTCCTCATTGGATATTCCCATACTTAGCTAGCAATACGGGCTTGCTATCGGTAAGCAAGATGTATTTCGGCGATTACATCTTTAAAAAAGAAAATTGCACTGGAAATATTTTTAAATGCGGAACACAAACATACAAAAAAGCGGAAAGTAATGTTTTTTAAAAATGCGGAAAAAAAAATACAAAATACGTGGAAATAACCAAACTGCGGAATTCCGCTGATCCGCGGAAGATTCTCATCCCTGGTGGATTCCGTAATGTGTGAGAGGCTTTTAATTAAACCATCTCTGAAATATTACTGCAACTAGGTGGTGATTAGTGGAGCTAAGCTCACTTTAGAATTAGATTTTCTATTGCAATCCACCCTTGAAGTATCCAGCAAGCCTATTCTGTTATGCCAAAGGTGTAGCCCTGTTAATGCCCTGTTATTCCAAGGTGTAGTTATAAAAAATGTACCACATGTTTAACATTCAAAATTTTTAATCTTGTGTTGCTCAAAAAAAAAAAAAAAAAAAAAAAAAAAACATTACTAGTAGAGCATTTCTCTGATGGAGTTTGACTTTTAGAATTTTGGTCTATCAGTGGCAGTAAAGGCAGAAAATCTGTCAGAAAAAGTCAGTCATTTTTCCTGAAAATAATTGCTAAAAATTTTTGTGGGTAGTTGAATGTTTGAACTGAAGTAATTTCTGGAAATCATATCATCTCAACCTGTCATGGTCTTTTATTTAAAATCTCTATCTGTTTTCCTCCCCCAAATAATTTTTTCCTTCACATTCTGGCTTTTTTATTTTTTCTTAGGGCAGAGTACCAAAGTTCAAATCACTGGGAGAGCATATAGCCTCAGATATTTTGTACATATAACTAAGAAAATCACATGTCTATTTAGGATAGAAATTGTAACAGAAATATCACACACAATGTATTTTCTGGCTTATAGTTTTTGCTTTTTTCTGTAGTTCTGAATAACATATTCCCTTTTACTCTCCATTACGCAAATTCAGTAGATTCTCAAAGTAACACAGTTTGTAATGTTAGATTCAAATATACAGTGGAGAGTATAGGGTGATAAAAAGAAAAAAATTCTTGACTTATGAAGTCCTAGTGGCTTATCCATTGAACCAAGGAAAAGGAAATTTCATATATTGTTATTTGAAAATATATGCTCAAGATTGTGATTATTTTAACTTTAAAATCACTGGATGGCCTGCCCCATTGCTCTAAGAAATTAATCTTTTAATAAATATTGTTATATTTATGCATATGATTTGCTTGTTCAGAAAAATAACAATTTCCTTATTGTTTGGAAAAAAAACAAAAAAATGTTTTAATTAAAAAAATTGTTTTAAAGAACAAACTGTCTTTAACCATTTTATGTAAAAGTTAAGTTTTTATTTCTAATTAATGTTAGTGTATTTACCATATTATTTTGAATGTATTGTCCCATATCAGCTAAGGTATGTTGAGTTAGGTTAGAGTTTTGTTTCCATAAGCTTTTTCTTAAGAGTATTTGCATTAAAAAATCTTTTAAAACTGAATGAAATTCTACAATTAATTCCACAAGGACAGAAAATTAGCCATAATGAGCTGCATACTGTGAATTACTGCTACCTCTAAAAGCTGAATTATGTTCTGCTAAATACATTATTGATGCAATGTTATACTTTGAAAGATGCAGTTTTTTGTTTATGATTTATTAGCTTTTATTAAGATATTAAGACATACAGGCAAAATATCAACTCAACTGTCCAACAGTATAGGATCTTGTGCAGTTGGCCACCCCATCACACTAGCTCTACATTTTTGCAATAATGAAATTCTCTTCATAGATTAGCTTCTTCCAAATGAGAGGATTACTACAAATCAAACATTGAGCATCATATGAATTAGAATAAAACCAACACAATGCCTTTGGAGGGGGTGAGATTCTCATTATAAGAAATTTACATCATAAGAGTAATAGGGGTCAATTTTAGTTTTTTATACATATATAATGGTAGAAATGTCATTTTTAATATTTTATTTCACTTTAAAGGCACAAAATTACCTATAAAAATTAAATTTTTAACTATATTTCATTTTCTGAAAGAAATGTTTGTCTTTTATTGTGGGTTTTAAATGGAGAAGTCACAAATCGTCAATCAGTGGTGTGTCATCTGACAGGGGTGACTTTTTTAGGACTTGATTAAACGTTACCTCTTTGTTAAGACTTTCAGAATTTTTGAAAATGTAAGCAATCAACTTTTTCAAATAATTATTTATACCCTTTATAGTTCCTTTGCATCATGTTTTTCTTAAACTGTATTTTTTCAACATGTTGCTGAATTTTTGGTCAATCAAGTGACACTTCTTTTTGATTTTAAAATGAAACCCCAAATTTTGCCATAAGCAACATTACTTTCGTTTATAATCAATTTGGATAATTTTCTGTCCTTTTGTCCTTAATTTTAAATTAAGTTAATTTACAGATTTCATTTATTTTATTTTAAAGTGAGTTAATGCTGAAGATATCAAACTTGTTCTTTCTATCCCAGTCAGTAAGCTGACAACCTTTATTTCATTACAATTTCTCTTGGTAAGTAATTAGACTGATTATTTGTTTAAGCATGGTGATTTCGTATATTATCATACAAACATGACTCTGCTCAAAATATGAAACACAAGCATTCTAAAATTTACTATTTGTCAATAAGTCAATGCTCAGTGGAGTGACATGGCATCAGATGAATGACTTGGTCCCCACTCAAAAATACAGTTATATATAATATGTTTTAGATTTTTTTAATAAACTGGTCAGCCCTTTAAAAGTTGTTCTTTAAATATATAATTTTTTATCTAATGTCTCTGTTCATATTCAGATAAGTATAAAATAAATCCTTTTATGTTTACTAATTGCCAATCAAGCAGATGCTCAAAGGCCTATGTTATCCCATTGATGAGGATAACATAGTGGGGACATTGTGGTGTGCAAATGACTTGCTCCAGCCCTCTTGCTCAAAAATACAGTCATATACAGTGAAACCTGTGTATAATGATACTGTCTATAACAATAAACCTGCTTACCGAAAGAACATTAAAAAAACTGGTGCTAAGTGATGAAATAAATAAAAACTTTATGCAAAAAACACACATAGAAAGGTACTTATCAGTTAGGACCAGACTTCGTGTAATCATAATCGTGTAATCGTAATCGACTGTAATCGATTACATTTTCTTGTGTAATCGTAATATAATCGTAATCTGGCAATTAAATTTTTCATGTAATCGTAATCTAGTCATAATCTAGAAGTTTATTTTTTCGCGTAATCGTAGTCTAATCGTAATCTAGAAATTTCATTTGCCAGATAGTCGTAATCGAAGAGCCTGTAATCGTAGTCGCTTTGATTACGAGACGATTACAAAACGATTACAGTTGCCCAGTTTTAGTTTTTGTTCTGCTTGCGGGGAAAATTTTCACGGGGAGGCACAGGCATGCCCTGAAGGCAGGAAGTTACCCTGGAGCTCTGACGTTTGGAGGAAGACAGGAGCTCGCTTGTATTATTTTTTTCCCCCAGGAAAATATTTAGATGACCATTCTTTTTTTGTTGTTGTTGTTGTCTGTCGTCTTCTGTTCATCCGAGTCTGGACTGGTGAGAGACAAGAATAGAATGGACTTCCCAGAAGAAAGTGAGGGTTGCGCGGGAGGGAATAGCTAAAACTATTTCTTGTGGTGTCAGATCTTTGCTTCATTTCTTCATTTTGATTTGCGGTCGTGAAAAAGAACATAAATGGCACCTACACAGGAAAAAGTGCAGCATGTTTTTACAGTTTTAGAAAAGTATAAAAATAAAAATGGAAAAGGATGTGCATTTAAGAACTATGAATGTGTTGTTTGGATTAGTGGACAACAGATAAACTTTGGTTCCTTGTGTTGTTTGGATAAGCAGGTAGGAGCGCATATATTTCCGTTAAAAATTAGTATATCTTTGTGCTATTAATAAGAATGTAATTGCATAAGAATGTAATAATTTTATAATGTATAAAGACCTTTAGAAATATCAATATTTTTTAATGATCGATAAATTTCTGGATAAATGGGTAAAGAGTAGGGATGATCTACAATGATCTACAAAACCCCTTTTCCCCCTTTAATAGAATTAACATTTTTTTTTCCAATAGAATTTGATGGTGAGAGTAAAAATGCTTAGAAATACATAATGAAGTATTAAAAATCAATTTTGTCTTATTTTCGACTTGATTGGCTGCCTTGACTTAGTTCTAAAAGTTTAACGGATAAATAATTTATTTTCATTTATGCCAGTGTTAGTGATTAGTCCCAGAAAACAGTTCATTTTTTTTATAATATGATTCACAAAGTATTCATACTTCGTTTTTTTCACTGATGAGTGTGAAAATTATTTAAAATATTTTGTTTTTATCTAATTTGTACTGTACACATATTATATTAAAACATAGTACGTCTTTCGAAGTTGAATTGTTGGCATCTATTTATTATCAATTTGGAATTAAACTGGAGACTAAATTATATATAACTTTTCTATTGTGTGTATTATAAGCTTTTATAATTTCTCCGAGAATTCGCATTAACCAACATAGGCGTAGGACAAGGGACAACATGTTCCGCTTGCCGTCTACTTTGTTTAAAACACCATCGATTCAAAAGTCTTTTCCTCCCGCAAAAACCTATAAAAATTTCACTATTTCCACTCTTGAATATATTTAACCTATATACAGACATCCCCCCCCCCCCAATCCGCAAATCTTTGACGTCTATATTAACCTATTTTCTATCTCTCATAAAAATGTTAGCTCCTTTATACCACATTCAAAAGTTTAAACAACTTTTGGCACTATACTATTTTCATTAAATTTCAAAGTATGTATGTTTGTATGTGTATATTAAATATTCAATATGTAAAAGGAATTCTTGACCAGAGACAAAAATGTGTGTCAGTTCTTTAGCATATATAACAGCTAATTGCTTAGAAAGTGAGCATCCTTGAACGATTAATTATTTATAAAATAGTTTTACAGTAAATTCGTGCCTTTTTTATTGTAATTGGCATTACATTGGGTTTTACCATTCACACCGCCAATATCACTGTCCAGTTTTGTTTATTACGTCGTACCAGCACCAATACACTATATATGACCCACCACACTTTTAAGATGTATGTTTAGAGATATCTTTAGACATCTCCATTCTGCTATACTTAAGTAATTATTATTAGTAGTATTCTTAAGTCTTTCTGTAATTCTTAAATTATCCTCAATAGATAGTATGCATGTAGTATACATGCACTTCAAAACTAACTACTATCTAAAGTTAGTAGTTAGTTTTGAATTTTTGAAATGGCGTGTGTATTCTAGAAATTAAAAGTTTGTTTGTTCGGCAGGCCCGGTTTTAGATATTTAATGCCCATATACGTGTTATGAAAGTATAAAAAAAGAAGTTAAACTGTGCGTGAAGTTTTCTGTGAAATAATAACTGCAATATGCGTTCAGCCTCATCTATTCAGATTCAGGCTAACGGTTATTGTGGAGAAAACAATGCATTTGTCGAGAGCCCCTGTTTTTAGCATTTTACTCAATGCATTAAAAAATCTTAAACTTTGGTTTAATATGTTCGCGCACATCGTTGCAAGATCGTAATGACAGAGGTTCCTCCTTCACGGCTGAATAGGAACCACGGCTAACTTTTCATGCGTCTGCCAGTACCTCTTTCGGAACCAGAAAATCAGGACATAGGCAAGGAAGCAATGCCGAGCATAGAAGGGATCAAATATCAATTTTTGTATACTAATTTTTGCTTGATTAGGTTAAACCTGGGTTTATTTCAAAGATGTGTTAAACTACCAAGCCTGCCCCCCCCTCCCACCTCACACGCACACTGCAAATGACATATGTTTAAGTTAAAATCGGAAAATGCCATGTTCAAATAGAGGTTTGTATGCATTAAAAAACTTTTCACAAGTGGGCCTAGGAAATCAACCAGGTTCGTCTAATAGTATAGAAGTTCTTGCTGTATGGCATTCTTGTAATTCAGCTCCCTGAACAGATGGACCCATTATTCTGTTCTTGAATTAAAATTGTAAAATTTAGACATTATAATATCAACGCCAGAAGGGTAAAAAGAAAAGTTTTGTAATCGTAATGTACTCGTAATCGGACTCAAATGTAATCATAATCGAAAGTTTTAATAGATTACATAATCGTAATCTAATCTTAATCGGAAATTGGGTTTTATATGATAATCGTAATCTAACCATAATCGGGAATTATACTTTCTCCGGTAATCGTAATCCTGGTCTAAAAGTGAAAATTAATCGTAATCGATTACACATCCGTGTAATCAGCACGAAGTCTGGTTAGGACGATCGTTTTGATCGTAAATAATCTTCAGTCTTCATCAGCCATCAGCACTTAATCTCACAGAACAATGTGGACTGAAAGATAAAATAATACAAAAGTGAACAGCAAGTTGCCAATTGAAAAAAAGAAAAAGCGAGAAACCACGGAGATTCAAGGAAGAAGGGGGGGGGGGTTAAAAAGAATGTAGATAAGAATAAAAATGGGCAAATAAAATAAATTAATTAAAAATAAACAAAAAGCACACACAAAAATATGGAACACATACAAAAATATAGAAAACAGTACAAACAAAAGAACAGAAAATCATAAACACTTTTTTAAAAATACATACAGTGTTGTTAATAACAGTATGTATGTTGTCATGTGCATAGGTATGTAATACATACAGAACAAAAATGTGTTGTTCTCTCTGTAATTTTAAAAAAGTGTTTTTATAATGTTTTTGTTATTGTTCTTTTGTTTGTTCTGTTTTCTATATTTTTTTGTATGGGCGTTTTCTTTATTTTTATTTTTTTCTTTAATTTTATTTGTCCACTTTTTCTTATCTACATTCTTTTTTAACCTGTCCTCCTCTCCCACCCCTTCTTTTAATCTCTATGGTTTCTCACTTTTTTTTCTGATTGGCAACTTGCTGTTCGCTCTTGTTTTTGTTTATCTTTTAGTCCTCACTGTTCTGTGAGACTAAGTGCTGATGGCTGATGAAGACCTAAGATTTTTTTCAGTCAAAACAATCATCCCAACCCATAAGTACCTTTTTATGTGTATTTTTCACATACAATTTTTATTTATATCCATAAACTTGCTTATAATTTCTTTGGTCCTGACAAAATTCCTATTCACTCAGTGCATTCTGAATGTGTCTACAGCAATATTTACTTTTTTCTAGCACCTGTTTATAATGATAATGTTAACTCTTACAATGTTTACAATGTTAACTTTTAACTCTTACACTGTTTTTATAAATACATATAACCCAATTTTATTTTACTATTGGATGCTGTCAATGGTCCAGAATATATGATAATAAGATTGCAGTATGGGAATGGAAAAAGTAACCTTTTTAGTCATAAAGTACCTATGTTCCTCTTGGATTTTGATGTGCTAAAGCTGAAGCCTAATCTGTAGTGTGATGTAAAACATTGACGTGTGTAGAAAAGTTACTCTTTTTTACAAAAAGCAACTTATTTACAATAGCATTACTTGCTATAACGAAATTAAAATTTTGCACCTTTTATACCATATTTTCATGTTTATGGTTAGTAAAATTGTATCTATAAAATTTCCACATCTTATTGAATTGTAAAAGAAAGTTCAATACAGTAAATTTAAAAATAAAAAGAAAATTAATATGTTACGTATACTCGTATACAGGTTGAGCTTCACTTCTATATAAGATTCACCACCCAAACTTTCATTTTACAACTTGTACACATTGGTGACTGAAGTGTTATTTCTGCTTAGGAATTCCTCCTCCCCATAATTAGAAGCCCCTTTAATGTTCAAATAATGTGCGAAAGCTCAACCTGTCTGCAACAATGAACTGTCTGTAGCAATATTTTATTAAGGTTCCTACAATATCATTATTTGTGGTGCAAGTTTCACTGTATTATATTTTTTTAATTTTGTTCTCCAATTAACTAATTAGCATTTTTAAAATTATTTTTAAGTGTATCATTTTTAATATAATATTTTTGTAAACAGCTCTATTTAAAAACATCACCCAAATGACATCCACCCCCTGGTTTTCTTCTAAAATATTCTAAATACATAATTTATTTAAAAATAAGCTCAAATATATGTATTTCAAACATTTTTATAGAGGATCTCTAAAGCCACTTTAAATATGTAGCTGTAAATTTACTTCTGATTTTTGGAGCTATTAATACTGATTTTAGTCTGCTTTAAAAAATCAGGCCATATGAGTTCATCTGACTTTACAAGCTGTATTATAATGGAAATCTATTTGTAATTTTATAAAGTATACCATCTGTTCATTAGCTTCACCCTATAATGCTACCCTTTGAAAATTTTACTGAAATTATAGCCATTGATCTTCCAGACAAAGTGTGCATAGGCAATGCTTAAAACCTAGTTCAATTAGAATTAAATCATTCAATCTAGAGTACCCATGATTCTTAATAATCAAATAAGCAACAAAGTATATATATATATATATATATGTGATATATATATATATATATATATATATATATATATATATATATATATATATATTTTCAAAGGAATGTATTCACATGTTTATACTGTTATTTCATATAGATTTTATCCAGGAGACAGATGGGTAGTATTGTAGGGTTAATGTAGATCACATAAAGTTATACTTATTTCCTAATGAATTGAGATTACATTTTAATTTGTTAAGTCTTTTATTAAATAAAAGTTTTATTTTAGTTGCAGATGATTTTTCTATGATATTCTTAAACATTTACATTTTTTTATTGGCAAAAGTTTATTTTACATTTTATGTACAGGTTTTTCTATTGAGTCATTTAAAACACTGGCTTCAGAATTATACTTCAGTCTTGTGTTATATAATTCTTTTGATTAGACTTGAAAAATAAGACATCAATTTAACAAAAAAAAAAAAAAAATCGTTGTATGGAAGAATAGATTAAATAAAAAGTATTATATTTAATAAACCAACATTACAGTCTACTTCTGTGGGTTTATGTTCAAATCCCACTTCTGATGTGAATTCTCAGGAATTGACTGGCATTATCTGGAATTCTTCCCAACTATACCATAATAACATAAGCAAAATCTACCTAATATTCAAAAATTTACCCCAATGACAAATGCTCAGTAACATATATAGGTCATTCCCAAAAACTGGTATAATTGCCAATTTCAACTTGTGTTAAGAACTTTGAAGTATTAGTGGCTAAAAAATTTTCATTTAGCAAAATTTAACAAACAGTGTGTACTTTTCACATTGTGATTGACACAATAATTAATTTTGTGTTTGATAAACCATTAAAAATATCCACTCTGTTACGAAACATTAGTTGTTTAATTTTAAGTTAAAATAAACATTTCAGTGTTTATGCATACATATGATAGGTATCATAAATGTTCTATAGCCAGTGCCGGATTAGCCATACAGCAGTTGTGGCAAATGCTATGGGCCCCCGTGCCTTTAGCTTGAAAGTTTTCGCTTCCTTCCCCCATCCCAAGATAGTTTTTTTTTTAGCAAAAGATAAATATCCTAATTTTTTCTTTCTTTCTTCTTTTTTTTATAAGACAATATTGAAGCTCTATCATGGAACTATAAATCAATTGTAGATAACTCATTGAAAGAATATACAGAGCGTCCCATAAAGGTGGTAACGGGCTTTAATTCTATACCTATTAGAGATAAGTGGGCAGTGTAAATTGAAAAAATATTCAGAATAAGGTTAGAAATAAGACTTTTTGAAAATTAACATGAGAATTTTTTTAAAACAAAGTTAAACTTTTTAAATTTGTATATGATCCTGTACAAAACAAGTAAAATGTGGCCCATACACTTATGAGGTAACATACAAATTTTGAGAACTATATTTTAAAAAGGAGATATGAAGATAAATATAATGCTGACTTAAACCACTTTTCAATGGCTCTCGAAGGGGAAAATCACGTCGAATGATTGCATTTCAGGGGTTGTACAGAAATTACGAAAGAAAATATTTTTTCTACTCTAATAATAAACGTCGTCATTCAAAATCATGTATAGTCGATCATCTTTCTTTAATGATATCTCTGCTACGTTGTTTGATGAATGGCTCAAATTTGGTACATCACCTCATTAGTGTATGGGGCACATTTTACTGATTGGGAATATTTTTGCACGGGGGTTGTATACAAATTTAAAGAATAACTTTTTGAAAACTAACGAGAGGAATTTTTTCTTAAGAGTCTTATTTCTGATCTTATTTTGAACTTCTTTTTAATTTACACTGCCTACTTATCTCTAATAGATAAAGAGTAAAAGCTCATTATCACCATTTTGGGACACCGTGTATATAAAATTAATGTGAGTGTTGCATGCCTGCATTATTTAGTCATCTGATTACCTAGGCGTAACTGAATGAGTGTTCTGAAGACAACAATAAGAGACACACACAAGAGTATATTTAATACACTCTGGAACAAAAAAAAAAGTGTGTGCATGTAATCTTTACGCGCGTTTGAAGTAAAACTTCTTTGATGTTTACGACAAATGATTAAACTTTAACTTAAAATAAATATCATATTATAATTTAATTATATTTATTATTCATGTACTTTACAAAGATTATATAAATGTTATATTCATATTATTCATTGGAAATAGATAATTGAATGTTATAATTTTTTTTGTATGAAATTATAGGTTTGTGGTAACTATAATGTGAAATATAAATTTTGCTCTCTAAATTTGCTAATTTTCTTGAAAATACAGCATGCATCATTGTACCAAAACGCGTTGTTGATTGAAGTCGAGAAGTATTCATAGTTAGATCAAATTTTTCTTTTAAAAAATCAACTTCAGAACATGGACACTGCCTGTATTCTAACCCAACATCCATACGTAAAACCGGTTTTAGAACAGGGGATAGAACACATAAAAAAGAAAGGGACCCTGGCTGAAATCGAGCCCAACAGTAGTCGGAAACTTCAGTTTAAAATCACGATTACAGAATAATACTTCGAAACACACCAGAAGACGAAAACCACAGTCTAAGAGCATGGAATTTAACTGCACAAAGGAATGGAACCTGCCTTCAATCGAACCCTTATTATGTTCTTAAGTTTCCATCTACCATTTGGATTCAGTTACAGCCAGATTCATTTTCTTTGTGGTGTTAATCCACATGTTCTTAAACCGTTGTTCCGTCTGGAGGTTGGGTTAAAATCCAGGGATGTATTATCCTTTAACTGTGTTCTTTAACCATTTGCAGCCGGGGTTTGTTTCTTTGTGGTGTTCCATACCTGTGTTCCTAAACCGTTGTTCCATCTGGAAATTGGGTTAGAATCCAGGAAGTGTCCATGTCGTAGTATTATTCTTTAACTGTTTTCTTATACCATTGTTCCGTCTGGAGGTTGGGTTTGAATGGGGAGAATGTCCATAGTCTAGTATTATACTTTAACTGATGTTTTCCTCTGTTTGTTGGGTTTGAATGCAGGTAGTGTAATTGGTTTTTTTTGTGTTTTTCTATCACAGTGTTCTTAAGCGTTGATTTCGTCTGCTGGTAGGTTTCAAATTATTATTCTGTATCCGTGTTTTTAAACTGCAGGTTCTGTCTATTGTTTGGACTTAATTGTAGCCAGGGTCCGTTTCTTTGTGGTGTTCCATCCCGGGGTTAAACCGTTGCTCTGTCTTGAGGTTGGGTTAGAATCCAAGGAGTGACCATTTGTTATTCTTCTATTTTGTTCTTAAACTGTTTGCAGCCAGTGTTTGTTTCTTTGTGGTATTACATACCCGTGTTCTTAAACCGTTGTTCCGTCTGGATATCGGATTAGCATCCAGGAAGTGTTCGTATTGAGCTATTATTCTTCACCATTTTCTTAAAACGTTTTTTCGTAGGGTTTGAATCGAGAGCATGTCTATGTTGTGGTATTTTTCTTTAACTGTGCTCCTAAACTGGTGTTTTCTTCTGTTGGTTAGTATCATATGCACGTAGGGTCTATTATTGCGTTTTTCTATGGCAGTGTTCATAAACCTTTGTTTTCCTCTGCTGGTTTTGTTCGAAGTATTATTCTGTTTTCGTGCTCTTACAATGAAGTTTTTGTCTGCTAATTTGGCTCGATTGCAGGTTCAATTTCTTCAAGTTTTTCTATCAACGTGTTCTTAAACCGTAGTTTTCGCCTTCGTAACTTCCTTTACTGAACGTTACTTCCATTAGAAAAAAAAATCTGAGTTACTCTCTAGTTGCGCCTAATGAAGTTTTACTTCAAAATGCAGTACCCAGAAAAAAATTTCAGAGAGGGCCCAAACAGTCAGAAAGGATGAATTTTTCAAAAAAATCTTCAGCATTATCCTTTCATTGCAAAAATCACAGAGAAGGGGTATCCAGACCCTTTGACCACCCACGTAAGTATGGCCTTTGCATTCCTTACCATTAATGTTACAAGGTTGTCTTTATTTGAAGAATGAATCCAGAAATAAAAAAAATATAGAATGAAAAACTAAGTGTCAAAAAGGAAGAATAGAGTCAGAACAGATCAAGGACGAATTAAAGGTAGGGGGTCAGGGGGGCAACCACCCCTCCCGAGAAAAGAGAAATTAATGTAAACAATCTTATTTTACTTCCATAAAATGGATGTTCATGTGAATCTTCCAACTAACTGCCTCCACTCACAAATTGCCATCAGTGGGCCAGATTATTCATTAGGCTCAGTAGGCTGCAGCCTATCGACCCCCATCATTTCATGGGCTTTGCAGTAACAAATCAAATTAATTTTTTTTAATGAAGTTGTAATCAAACTTATTAAAATGACTCAATATACAGGAAATATTGAGCAAGTTGGGCTTCTGCATTTCCCCGAGAGTGGAGGTCCATAGGAATATAGGAACTCAAGCGTCCCATTAAAAAGACATTCCCCACAAAACAATGATTTTTATTTAAACGTTGGACATAAACTTATTTTGGTATGTAGTAAATTTGAGGATGGTATTTAACTGGATGTTGGGCCATCCCAAAGTTCTTTTGTTTTAGAGGAAAGAGGGAGGGGGATTGACTGGGGAAATTCGAAGGTGTGTGGAGTAGGGGGATAAGCCATCTTTAGAAAGATTTTGGTATTTTGCTTGCTTTATTTTTATTTTATTTTTTACATTTTACAATGTTTGAACGAATATGAATTATTATTTCAAACAATAATAATAGATAGAATGTAAGCTATATTTTTATATTTTGAGAATCCACAATTCTGGTAAATCATCATATTAATCATGGAAATTAACCATGTTAAATATAAAGGAATTGCTTTTGGCCAGTCGAAATCGCATGTCAAGGTTGCGAATATCACTAAGTCTGTTCAGATAAAATAATTAGAACAGGAGGATCTTTGCACAAAGACAACACGTTCGAGGTATCCGGGAAGCCATAACCTCAGGCAAACTGAAAACAAAGAGGGTTTTCTGATACTCTTGTTTCACAAAGAAACTCACAAAATACTTGACCATATTTAAGATTATTATATCCTGCAAAAACATTTGAAAGTGAAACGATAATGAATGTTTTATCCGAAATTTTTAATATTTGCTATATTGATTATTCTATTTAAGAAAGATATAATCATCTGATTGAGATTTTTTTAACAAAATATTTTACATCATTTTTATGAGGATAGGTTGAAAAGTAATGCATACATGCTCGTAGAACACAAACAAAATGGCCTTTAGAAGTGCTCCAAGCGGTGTGTGGAAGTAGCAGTCCCCATCTGTATGTATGTACAGATTGAAGGCATTCCATTCATGCAGTGTATATTGAATAGCGGATGTGTAATTGTGCATTAGATCTGCCTATCCTTTGCTAGATTTCTTATGAATTACCCATTAAATAAATGAAGTTAATAGATGTTAAAAAGATGTAACATAGTACTAGCAAAGACCTTCTAAATAATGGAATAATTTTTCAAGTATATATTTTCAAAGGGGGAAAAACTGTGTTTTTCCCCCTTTGCACAGTTTAAAGTACATTTTGTTTTTGAAGGTTCTAAAAATTTTGTAGAAACAATTATTATTGTATGCGTGTAAACATGTCAAGCTGAATGTTTGCATATGGGAAAGGGGGAGTGAGGGTTTGAAACTCAAAATATATACCCATGAATATTAACATTCATAAAAAAACTGAGTTGTACATAATAAAAACCTTTAAATATTGTCAGGCTCACTATCTATTTAGACCCTCGCAGAAAAAACTATTTTGAGGAATGTTTTTCCCACACATTAATTTTCTTGGAGAAATTGATTTGTCTAGTCTTAGCTCAAATTTTCTCTTTTTAAATTAAGAAAAGTTCATAAAGTAGTGTTTTATTTTATTATTGCTCAAAACCTAGACACTAGAGTATGCTAGGGGAGGAATGGTTGGGATAAACCCTTCCAAAATCTAACATGCGGGAAGTTTTAGTTTTATTTACATCTAATTAGCATTAGCAGTTCCATTAACTAATTAATTAGCTCTAAAAATAAATTATATGATTAGATAGTTAGTTTATCTATTTTACTTTAATGTGAGGGTAAATTCCTCCTCCCTAAAAAAAAAAAAAAAAAGCTTTCTGGGTACGTCACACCGAACATAGGGCCTCTTGGTAATATTTGCTACAGGCCCCACGATGTCTTAATCTGGCACTGCCTATAGCACTTAAATTGATACCATTGTTCAAACTATTAAATAATTAAATACATGTTGAATCTGTTACTTTTGTTCATCGCTGATAGTATTTTCCCTTGATGAAAATATATATATATATATATATATATATATATATATTATTTACGAATTAGTTTATTGTAACTAGGTTTTAACTAAAGTTATTGGTTGCTAGGTTTTATCAATGTTTATTAAGAAAGAAAGAAAAAAATTCAAATTTCATTATACAAAGGACATGATTTGGTACTTTTCTGTTTTAATAACACCAGTGTTAATGTTCCAAAGTTAGCAATCTCATGTTTTTATATTATGGTTGCATTATTTAATATGTGTCACTGGTTACAATAATAAAAAGAAATAAAAGAGTACACTTTAAATGCTGTATAGCTTTGGTTGCATACTATAAAATATGGATGTAACAATCTGGTACTTGCCTAGTACTGAAAAGGTTTCAATTGAATTTCTCTAAGAGAAAGGAATATTGCACAATAAAAGATTTTGTTCCAATTATCATGAACAGAAATTGTTATTTTACTAATTATTCTCCAAAATTACTGTTCATAATGATCATGCAGACAAATGAAAGTTTTAAGATATGGAACATGGTTTGACCGATCATATTTAAATATGCATACAGCAGTAAGATTAATATACTCATAGTGTGAAGAATTGATTTTTTAGGAAGGGCATCTTAAAATTAACCATAACAGAGTTGTTGAATGAACTATTTACATTACACGAAGTATGCACAAATGTATTATTGTTGCAATCTAAATGCAAAATTTTCAGATTTAACAAAATTTTTGATTTTGATGAAAGCCTTTACACAAGAAGAAAAAGCAACATTGGTCATGGTCTTTCTCCAAAATGGGTGTTTGGATGCTTATGTCGGGAAACAGATGATTGCTTTTTTGTAACAGTTTCTGTCACTCTGCAAAAATGCTTTTGAATGCTATTAAAAATAACTTCATGGGTGAAGAGGCTATTGTGGTGTGAATTGCTGGAAAGACTATAAGGCAGAAGAATTGCAAGATGCTGGGTTTGATCATCTACCTGTCAATCACTGATACAATTTTGTAGATCCAGCTCTAGAATGTCATACACAATCATGAGAAAGAATGTTAGGTTGTGCAAAATGGCAGAATAAATACCAATGTGGCACTGCACACGACCATTTAGAATTCTGTCTATTACAATTTATGCAGTGGAAGCAATATCCCCAAAATGAGTTGTTTTTAAAAATGTTGATAAACATTCCAGATTTCATGCTTCTTATGCAAATTTTTATTTCACCTATTTCACTACTCATATGTATTATTATATTAATAAAATATGACAACTGTATTGTTCATTAAGTTATGAAATTCTGCACACAGCATAATAAAGCGATAGGTATTTATTTGAGTAAATAAAATAACTAGCTCTAGCGGGCTTTTTTTTTTAAATTACAGGTATACTTCATTATCAGTTGATGTAAGACTTACACATATTATTTTTGATAAGAATCTGCTTTTCATTTCCATGTACTGATGCATATAGTAAATGTTTCTTCCGCTTTTTGTATTCATGCTACCTCACTGAGAACATTCCAAGCAAAAGAATTTTAATAACCCATTTAATATGTAAATACTTTTAGGCCATTTTAACTTTCTGCTCATTTACCAACATATCCCCCCCCCCAAAAAAAAAAAAATTACTAGTCACATGTTGATTAAAACTGAGGTATACTTCTGTTTGATGAACACCATATAAAACCATGGAGTAGTTTTAAATTAATGAGAAGAGTAAACTTAATAATAGAAATACATATGGTAGTATACCAGTGATTCAATATACATTATGTGTGTGTAATAATTACAAAACTATAGCTGCCGAAATGAGTACTTTTAAAGGGGAGGGAGGGGTTCATCTTGGGCTATCAATTATTTTAGCTCAAAAATAGAACAAAACTGTTCAGTATGTTATAAAAATGTTCATTATACTGATAGAGGGATGAGAGGCACTTGAGCCCCACTTGCCTCCTATATGTTCATCCATGCTTAAAACATATGTATGAAAAATTGTGCATACAAAATAAACTATTTCTTGAAAAAAAAAGAGTTTGAATGAATTAAATTTAATTTCAGGAGAATAGCAAAATAAATGATCATATTGCCTGAGCACATGCTCATATCAAGAATATTACTATCGAAAGCAGCAAAATAGCAAAGTTCATTTCAGCCTATTGATCTTCCTCCCCCAAGAAAAAAGAAGGGAATTAATAATTTGGCACTCTAATTGCTTTTAAAATTGTGAAAAAAATTGAAAAGATTAGTGAACAAAGCAAGTGTTTCAAACTCAACCTCGCATAAAACAGGAAAGTGCATTCACCAAATGATTTTTCTTGAAATTAATATAATACTGCAAAGTCTTCTATTATTGATATACAAATCTAATGGATTTGTAGTAATTTAAAGTTTTTATAAGTAATAGTATGAAAATTTGAAATTTTTGTATTTGTATACATGGTTCTGCTAAGATTGAGTGTTTGAATTAATTTCCAAGTATAAGTGTTTATTCTTACCATTCATATGTTGCTATAAACTACTTCCTGAGGTTATATGTGTATTTATTAAAAACAAGGCTAAATTTTAACTAACCTTAAGTAAGATAGGTTTCAAAGTACAAGAAAAGTCAAAATGAGTGTTGGGGTTTCAAAGCTTTTTTATGCAAAATATAATTGATCTATTTAGTCAAAAGATACAAGCATGTAGATGTATTCTAATCAAGTTTTGAACATAGTCCTCACAAATGTTCATTATGTGTGCCTTTCGACACATGGCATACTTCAAGTTTGTAATGTAATTCTTGCTAAACCTTATGTACCATGTCTTTATTGGTGCTATTGATATAGTGATTTTAGTATGGATTTTAAAATCACTTATGGTCTTTGGACTTGGAAGCACATACACTTGATCCTTCATGAACCCTCACAAAAATTCGTTACATGATTTGAGACTTGAGGATTATGGTTGTGAAGGTAACAGTGCTTTGTCTAGATATATAACTAACACACTACTCAGGTAGTGTGTTATTCAAATGCTTCCCCACTTATGTCAGTAAATGTGGTAGCATGCCATTCTCTTGCAGAATAGGGGGTAGGTTTTATTGTTGCTGCAGCTGAAGCATAATTTGAGCTTACTGAGATGCACAATGCTCATCACTAGTTTTATTTTAAAATAAACGGTTTGTAGATTTTTTCTCAGGATATTGCACTAAACAGATTAATCTTTCATCATTGTTATAGCTATGCTATTGAAGTGGTTTTGCTCTTCAGTCAGAAAATGTGGTGCACCATCCTATTACAGAATAGCTAGGTAGGTTATCTTGTTGCTGCAGTAGAAACCATCATTAGATCATAACAAGATACACAATGACCATCACAGTGATTTCAGCAAAAAAGAATGATCCATAGACATTTTTTTGCCAAAGCAAACTCTTCCCTCCTATTCTCAGATCAGTTCGATAAAATTTTCTTGTCACTTATAATGTTTAATGATTTCTAAATTATAAAGTTTGGTGCTTTTCCCCACCCTCTTTTTTTTTTCTCTTAACACTTTATGCATGGTATGATGGAGAAATAATGTAAACTATGTAGCATTTTGGGTTTCTTGGGCATTACAGCAAAAACACATGATTGATGAAAACTTAGTTGCTTAACATAAAAAATATAGATATCAGAGACTGTAAAATTCTATTTATTTTAGAGACAGTTTAAAATAAACAATTAAATATCACTGTCTGGTGATGGCCATCGTGAAAAATACATATTGATTCTACAATCGAATTAGGGTGAAGCCCAAAAATTCATATGTCCTAAGAACTTCTCTTTGGTGAAAACATTTATGTGCAAAGATAAAAAGTGCCAATTACAGGGTTACAATAAATTTAGACCAATGAAATTAAGCAAACAGTGATTTGATAATTTTGAAAGCAGGTAGATGGCATTAAAAATAATTAAAATAAAGCATACCAAAATAATAGCTAACTGTGGCGTTTGAAAGGAATAGAAAAACACATTATGATTATAAACCAACATAGGAAAATCTCATTTTAGATTAGGTGTTGCCATATAGTCTGAAATAAATGCTCAGTAAAAAGGCTATTGTATTCTGGCAAATCGAAATACAAATTTTGAAAGCTGAAGTGATATGAAAATCATGAACTGAGTAAAAGATGGGAATTAAAAATAGTAAAACATTAAATTAAAAATAGGAGTTTAAAATTAGAATTAATTAAATATATATGATGAACTGCATCACAGACAGGTCACATAAATTCACACACTTCTACTGTTACTCCTAGGTCAGGTTACGTAGATTTACATCTTTGCTTAAATTTTCAATATTTTGGCCATACCAAGAAAAAAAAATCTGGAGTGACTCCACTCGACTTCCTGAACACTTACGATTAAGATCATTACTAAGCACTTAAATAAATTTTAATTGATGAATACTTCAAACCAGACTTCGTGCTGATTACAATCGACTGTAATAAATGACTAAAATAATATTTTACAAATTTTACAAAAATGCTCTGATAAAACTGCATTATTATAGAATTCTTTTGATATTTGATTTCTTTAACATCAAGATTACTGTTATTTTACTAAATTAATATTCACAAGTCATAATCTATTTGGAAATTACTAGTAATCGTAATCGTAATCCATATCATTTCTTGTAATCGATTACAGTTGATCGTGTAATCGCATGAAGTCTGCTTCAAACATATATACCAAATTGAAGCTCAATCGAATGTGCCGTTTAAACGTTAGTGCACTTTCAAGAATCCCCCCCTCCTTAGGCTATAATGTAAAAGAAATCTTTGTAGTAGCCCTGTAGAAAAACTATCTAATACACATCAAAATCAATACCGATCTTACGATGGTGGTTTATAACATATATACCCAATTTGAGCTCAATCGAATGTATGGTTTAAACGCTAGCGCACTTTGAAGAATTTCCCCCCATAGGCCATAATGTAAAAGAAATATTTGTCATAGCCCTGTAGAAAAACTATAAGTCCTATACACACCAAAATCAATGCCGGTCTTGCGACGGTGGTTTATAACATATATACCGAATTTGAGCTCAATCAAAGTCCCCGTTTAGGAGCTATTGTGTTCATTCACATACACACATATATCATACATCTCGTAAAAATAGCATAAATGAATTCAGAAGACCTCAAAATGTGTAAATACACCAAAATCTCGAAGTCGAATTTTTTCATGATTACAATACTTTCCTTACATGGTACATGTTCAGAAAGTAAAAATCAGGTAGGGTCCAAACAGTGGAAAAGTCGGATTCTTCACAAAAAGGACATGCCAAAAGGAGTGTATAAAGGACTTCATTAATATAACTTTGTTAACAAAAATTTAAGCTTTGGGTCTGGGGAAGGGGTGTCTGGACCCCCATTGAGTTTTTAAAGCATGCTGTATTAGTTTTTTCCTTCAAATTTTTTTTAAAATGCCCAGAAAGTGAGAAAGGCAGAGCAGATTTGACCCATCAGTTAAATGTTATTCATTATAATGCTAATAATAGAGCAAAATACTAAATTATATTCTGTGATTATTTTATGGTTTACATTTCTTAACCAGTCTTGCTAACAATTGTACTGTATTCATGAATAATAGTCTTATGTGGGATGTTATATATATCTTATACTACAAAATGTATAATGTACTACACTCCAGTATTAAATTAAGCTAGCACAAGGCCTGTAACAAATATTACCTAGAGTATTGGATGTAGCCTGGAGTATATCGGTTATAGCTTTCCCTCATCGTATTCAAAAGTTTCAGCTTAGTTAGCATAAGCTTTACACTGTGTCGAAATTCTCTTTCTTTTATTTCAAAACTTATTTCATAACATCTCCCTCCTGAAACAAATTCCTGACTTCACCACTTCTAAAAGACCCAAGGTTTTTTACAGTAATAAAATGAAGCACAACTTTTTTACAAAAAAAAAAAAAAAAACCAAAACATTTCCGAATTTAATGAGTCAGTTTAGAGATAATATCGGACAAATTAATTTTGTAAGTTATATTCAATGATCATTAGATGAGATTATTTAGATGATCTTACTGCATCATGTTCTTAACTGTTTTTTTTTTTTTTTTTTTAACAACACTGCAATTTCAAAAAAGAACATTTTCTACTGGAGTTAGAAATCATTAAGAAGAAGTAAATTCTTGACTATTTATGCTGTTTCAGTAACTTCAAAAAGATCATTTATAACAACCTGTTATCTCAAGTCAAAGTTACATTTGTTGAAGAACCAAACATTCTGTACCACATGAATGTTCTTAGTTCACATCATGCTTTTCTGGGTAGCTTAAATATGAAAAAGTTTTAAATATTATAAAAAATAATCTTGTATGTCTAAAGCTTTATTGCTCCTTACGTAATTACAGTGATAGAATGCAAGGTTTTTGTACTAGCCTCCAAAAGTTAAGGAACATGTTTTTCGAAGCTTAATATGAAAAAAAAAATGACTAATAATAAAATTTGTAGTTTATATAAATGATGAAAATAAACTTTATGTGAAAACAATAGCTTTTTTTTCTAGAAAAGAACAGGCGTATATCGGAGAGAAAAATATGCAAATATCAGGATTTCGTAATTATTCCTGTAACTTTTGTTGATTTACAACTTTTGTTAGCAGATTCATTGACAGTAGGCAATAGGGTGCTGCAATGCCCGAGAGAAGCCATTTGCCGGATTCATCAAGGTGGCGTGTGGTCGGTCAGTTGGATGGATGGATGGATAGAAATAGGGTCGTCACAGGCTGATGAGGATAGGTGTCTTAATGGGTCTCGCAGTGCTGTCCACCGTCTCTAATATCAATATCAAACTGAAGCTTCTGTGTCCAGAAAACATGTTTTAGGGGAACAAAGCACCAGACACCATCAATCCAACACTGTTGAAAGACACAGTTACCGAGGTGGTGGAATAATGGTTTGGGCAGGGATCTCACTTGGTGATCACACTGACCTGCATGTGTTACATGAATCTTCCAACTAAACACCCCCACCCACAAAATTGCATTAATCAGTCGCTAAAGATGGGTTATGAAAAACAGAAAATTTTCTTAAACTTCCAGGGTATCCAGAGTTGAAAATTTTTCAGTGACGTGACAGCTGGAGTGCATTTACATTAAAGTCACATACATAAAATCAGGACTTTGAAATCTGTCATAAGCAGAGTGATGTGATAACTGGGTGTCAGGTAATGACCTCTGACTGCATGCGTTGTGCTGACTACGTGGGTGCTCTGGGACTCAGGCGCCCAAGAAAAAAAAAAAAAAAAACTCATGAGTGCAGAGCACCTACAAAGTTTTCAGGAACAGTTTTAATTATTTTTCTTGAAACTAATTTATTGAGAATTCAAGGGGAGAAGAAGGAACTATGTGAATATTGAAAAAATAATTTCTCTTTTTATTAAAAACATAAAATTAATTCTGTCTTGTTTTTACTTTTGTGAGTTTTTAGAAACTAAGGACCCACAGAAATTTTTTTTATGAGTGCCATGCACATCCAAACTTTAATACCAAATCAAAATAATTCTTAATCTGCCCTTGACTGTGTTACTGATTAGCATAAGGTCCGCAATTAGTTCACGACACCAGGGACAAACTTTATGTAGGGTGCCCCCCTGCCATGGAATCATAACTGACTTTAACGCCGCCTTTAGCATGTTGCCCGGGGTATGTGCCCTACATGCTTCCCCTTTCCTTAGTTGTGGCCTTGAGGTGACACACAGGTATATTTTGTAATGCAGGTTAAATTATTTAAATTACAAAAATATTAATTTATCGTTTGCAAAAAGTTTTTGTTTCATTTTGTGTGTATAAAAAGTAAAGCAATAATATAATTAATGGAAATATTGTTGAAAAAGAAAACGTATGTTCAAACATTCTCCTCCCCCCTAGGACCTAGCACTCACAAAAATTGTCTTGTCGGCACCTCTGGACTGTATTATTGTTATAATTAACCATAAATTTTAAATATTTTGTATTAGTGAGTAGCATTTTCTAAATATATGCATAAATACCTAAGATATGAATGTGCTTATTTTGGTATTTTATTGCATTTCTGTATCTTTGTAATGCATTTTTTTAAAAATTAAACCAGTATGATGTTTGATTTAATTTTTTTTCACATTTAACCCTGAAATGCTACCTTTTGAAAATTTTATTGAACTGATATCCATTAGTCTTCCTAATGAAGTGTGCATATAGACATGCTTAAAACCTAATTTAATAGCCAATTACCATATGCAGTCAACTCCCTCTAATCCTCTAAAGTTTTGCCAGAAGGTTGTGCAGATTATAGGTCATTGTCTTCATTTATAGATTTCTTTTGCAGATTTAGAGTTAGATGATTAATTTAATCATGCATAAATATACATTAAACTGAAAAGATGATATTTAATAAATTTTAAGATCAATTTTTTTTTTTCAATAGTAACTCAACTTATCAGTTATTGAAGGGAAATAATTTAAGCATACTCAAATAATATGTATACGTATTGCAATAAAATATACATATTTATTTAAGAAATATAAAATACCATACTTCAAGTACAGAAATAAAAGTTTATAATTAATTATTCTTTAAATTTTTTAAACTTTGGTGTCATAGTGGTTTGTTTTAAATTTTGACATTTGTTCGCAAAAATGTTAGCTTGAAAACTGTGCAAAAGTGCAATTTCTTGTTCAGAAATAAGATTGTTTTGAAAGAAAGCAACTCTCCTCAATTCTCACCCTTCACCAAGGAATATTTTTCTTTGATTCTGTATCAGACTCTATATGAGAATCACTTTGGGATGGGTTGTATCAATATTGTATAACACTGAATTTTCAACAAATAGTTATTTAATGATGATTATAAATTAGCTGATAGTATTGCAGAGAACTTCTTATTTTAGTCATTTCACTTTAAACAAATAATACTTTCACCAGTGTTTCATTCTATGAAGAAAAATTTCAATTGTAAGTTATTTGTTTACATCTGAAATGTATGGGTGGTTATAGGAATTTACAGATTAGAGGGAGTGTACTGTAATAAAAATCATATGATCTGCTGATTCCATGATTCTGGATCATCATAAGCAACAAAGTAAGATTTATTCATTTTCAAAGCAATCCCTTCACATGTTAGCATGATGTTATTTGCTAAATTTTTCATACAGGAGACTAATGGGTAGCATTGTAGGGTTAATTACAACCGATTTCCTTACATTTGTTAAAAATGTAATTGAAGTAAAGTTAAATTTTATTAATTATGTTATAATTATTTTATTAGATATTAATTGTTTGTTTAGATGTGCTGGCCTGTGTGTATATCAATTTAAATTGTATTGAAATGAGAAGAAAAGAGAAACAGAAGTGGTTTTAGAGATTCAGTTTTCATGTGCAGAAGAAACATACATAAATGTATATCTAAATTGTTCTTCAAAAATTTAATCCTTTCTCAGTCTGATTTTTTTGTTTCCAATTTCCGACCCCCAACACACACACACACAAAAAAGCATTTTTTAAAATTCAGAGTTGCCAACTTTTGTGGCATATGATTAACTACTTTTTGGGCACAATATGTTTTAAAATATTTTTTTGAAATGGTAACCAACTCACATGTCATAATGAGAATTTTTGTTTTATTCTAAAACAAACATTGCTGTTCACAAAAAGTGGTTAATTATATTCTCTAAAGGTTGAAAACTCTTCATCCCATGGCATGCAGCACCAAACATATGGGATATGACGCCAACAGAGAAGGGGTTAGAGTGTTATTAAAATATAAATTTTTACTATGATCAAAACTATGAAAAGTTATGCATATTTATGTTACTGTTCTAATTATAATGAAAATAAAACAACTGAATTGCTGAAATATATTTTATTACATTTCTTGTTGATAAAATTAACAAGTTTCCCTTCTCCCAATAAACCAAAAGTTAGGAACAAACATGATTACTTTTTGACATAATGGCCATGAAGCTTCAGGGATTTGTTTTATTTGTCCTGTCTTCAGGGCTTAATTTGCATAAGAGCTCACTGCCTGTACTTCTTTTTTCGCAGTGCATACTTACAGATTAGGCAAAACCCAGTGGAGCTGATGAATACTGTGCTCCAGAGTCTATCAGTACATTATTTCAAAATTGTTCCCCCTTTCACACACAAACGTACAGACCAGTAAGGACTTTTTTTGCCTCGAACCAATTTGAGATTCCTGAGACCAGTAGATTTTTGGTCTTCTGCTGTATATTATTTATCTTTCTTCATGCTAATTTCAGACTCAAATCATTGTTCTGTGTAAAAACAAAAATATGTCCAATACTATTACATGAAAAAATTTTTGAATTCATTATATTAGTTGAATGTGCTGCCGGCCTCCATATTGCAGGAGTCACGTATGTTTTCAGTACACCACTGAGAACATAAGCCGTAGGGAATATTAGGGCTCTGGCACATTTTTCATAAGAAATTAAGCCCTGCCTGTCTTCCAAGAACATGCTGCTAGGGATGCGAGATAACCCTGAATGTTGTTAATAAGCTCTTTATTATTTACTATTGATTAAATAAAAGATGAAAGCAAAAGCAGAGAAAAATATAAATTTCTTATTAAATTAAGGTACAAGCATGTTTTCTTTCATAATCATTATAATTCTACTAAGAATGGGAATAATGTCCATCTCACATTCCTGCAGTATGTGAGATGGACTTTAACATTAGTTTGAAGCTCTTCGCTGCTCAGGAGTTTCAAATTCATAACCAGATTTTCAGTTCAAGGGAGATTTGAAAATTACTTAGTACTAATAATAGCAACCAGTGAAAAACTTCAAAACCATCTTCATTCTTACATCACTGGCAGAAACACTCTTCAAAGTGTGGAAAAAAACTTGTTTACTAAAATACCCAAATCTTCAATAGTAAGGGTAGTTTGAACCTAACTTTTGGTAATAAATTATTTTTCTTTAATTTTGTCTTTTCTTATGGTTGACGTTGAGGGGGGAAAAAAAAAGTGAACAACCATTATGACAACAATAGTAGTATTGGTTATGTAGTCATGACATGTCAAAAGCAAACATATTGCAAACTAGCTGCTTTCAATGACTGGCTGGTTTGCTGGCTTAATAAATCTTTCCCCTGAGTGAATATAGTTTCACGCTGCCTTCACAGTAGATACCAAGGGCATAGCCTGAGGGGGCTGCAGCTCCCCCCCCCCGAAATGGGATCCTTTAATTAACTTACAGTGTGATATTTAGCTTACAATTTGATACCCAGCAGCCCCCCCCCCCCGGAAATAAAATCCTGGCTACGCTACTGGTAGATACCATCACAATTTTCAACTATTATATGTTCATTATTAAATCATATCAGCTTCCAATAGCAAGTGTATTGAAGTCCATGTACATAACGTTAACTAAGTCAGAGAATGGAATCCTCACACATTTTCTGAGGCAGAGATGATGTTTAACCCCTTAAGTCTCATTTTTTTCAAGAAAACCGTCATAAAAGTACCTACTTTTTTAATTAAAAAGTGTTGTATAAAAATAAGTGTTTGTAAAATAGATGCATTCATTTTAAGGTTTTAGATATTTTGGTATAAAAAAATTTCCATGCATAAAATTGAAATGTTCTAGTTTTTCTGCTGTATAACTTTTGAACTCTCCAGCCCAGAAATATCACAGGAATGATGATGAAGGGGTTAAAACATTCTTTTCTGATTAAAAAATTATAATAAATACATATTTTTTACTGTTTTTCTTTTAAAAGAGGACTAAAAGTGTTCCTCTTTATAAAGTTCATATATTCTCCATTCACTCTAGTTTTCAAATGAATAGGATCCATAACTGTTTCAATCTCAGAATCTAAAGAAATTAAATTCAATAAGGTGAAAAATTAATCACTTTTCAAAAAATCTTGAAAAATGAAAACCAAATTGGTTTGAAATTATTTTTACTGAATCGGGGAAAACTTTCAAATGATGCAAAGATCCAAAATTTGAAATCAGTAGTTCAGTGAATGATGGCTGGTGTGCACATAGATAGCATTTTTGAAATTCAATTAAATTAAATCAATTCAATTAAACTGAATTTTGAAACTACCTTTATTGGATTGTTCCGGATCTCTCTGTCTCTGCTTTACAATGCTAATGGACATACATAGACTCTATCTCTCACTTATTATTATTGATAAATGCAGAATTGCTCAAGCTTAATGATTTGAAAAATCATGTGGATTGGTTGTACTTTTGAAAATAGCAAAACTGTCATGTATTCCTTACATTATACATTTGTGAATAAAATAATTTTGTCACCAGTTGGGGGTGGGATTCATAATTAAATAATAAAAAAATAGTCGTCACGGAAAAATATTACAAATATATTTATTAATGCATTTTTGCTATAAAGATAGCGGTTAAAAATGACCATTTTAAATCCTTAACGGTGTTATTCGAAAAAATCATGTGATTTTGGTACATAATTACAAATAAACTAATTATGCCAGGCACTTCAAAAATTTGAAACTGTCTCTTTTCAAGCTGTATTACATACTGCGAAGACAGGCCAATCTCTATCAGTTTCAAAACTTTTAGAAAAAATTCTTAAAAATGGGAAATTTTTGCAAAGCGTGTCACTCTTCGAAAAATCTTGCAGCTCAGATCTATGTTTAAGAATTTTTTCTGAAAATTTCACAAAAGCCACAGCATTTTTGCTTATCGCAGTGTGTAAAACAGCTTATGAAGAACCATCTGGAATTTTTTGGAGACCATGGTGCTATTAGTTTATTTCAATTTGTGTACCAAGACTAAAAAGAGTTCTTTTTTTTCGAAGAACAGCCTTAATTCTATAATTTCTGAATTCCTTGTGTTTATTGGAGGGTGTGGGAGATTTTATATCCCCAGTTGTGTATGGAATCGAGGCTCCTCCACCCCAATGTGTTTTACAAGTTTGTACGAATAGCTATAAAAGTGACAGTGTGTTTTATTCAGAATAACTTAAAAAGATGTGTGTTTTATTAATTATGTAATCGCATTACTCAATTTATGCAATTTTCTTGTTAATTTTTTTATGAACTATATAACACAAGCACTTATATATACATATATATATATATATTATTTTTTAGCTTGCAGGTAGACATTGGGATTCTGTAAGTGATTTTGCTAAAGATATGATTCGCAAAATGCTGACAGTTGATCCTATGTGTCGTATAACTGTTGAAGAAGCATTACAACACTGGTGGATTAAGGTTAGTTATTCATATGTATGAATTTAACAGGGATTGTGCTGGCTTTTGCTGAATTTTCTATGTCCTTTTTTGGGGTGGGACGGGGGAAATATGCACTATATAATGTGTCAGCACAATCCCAATGTAAGCATCTGTATTTTAAATTATTTCAAAGGATATTTTTAAAAAGGAAATATTTTGTTCTTTGTTTTGATATTGCTATTGTTATCCAAAAAGTTTGGTCTTTAAAAAAAAAAAAAAAAAAAAATGTGATGTAAAGCATTTTCAACCCTTGGATTGGATATATTGAGTATCATGCATATCTCACATGTAGTACCAACCTTGGATCGGATATATTGAGTATCATGCAGGGCCGTACCCAGAAAATAATTTCAGAGGGGGGGTCTGACATTTCGGGGGGGGGGGGTCTGACTTATTGAATATCATCATATTATTATATAAATATACTCCCCCACACATATAAATATATATATTATGTGAAAAATTTGGGGGGGGGAGGGAGGCGGACCGGACCGGACCCATAAGACCACCCCCCTGGGTACGGCCTTGGTATCATGCATATCTTACATGTAGTACTGCATTGATTTTTTTCAGTTAAACTTTTCATTTCATCAGTTTTTAACTTTAGTTTGTTTTCATAACATAGTGCACCTTGTAATCTCCATTATGCAACTCTGCAAATCACTTCTGACAAGTTTAACCCTTTCAGACCTGGCGTGCACAAGTAAGGTCACAAAAATTACTTATACTATCATATAGGACAGATATCCTAATTTGCGCACATAAAGAAAAATCAATTTTCCCTGAAGCATTTAATAACCAGGATTTTTTATTTTATTATCTTAATAACAAATTTAATCTCTTTTATTATTAAAAAAAAATGTGCAAGTTTAAGAGAAATTATTTGATCTGGTCTGAAAATTTTAAACAGTCACACCACATTTTCTAAATCTCAGCAAATTTCATTCTTTGTTTCATTCACACTTTTATATTTCTTGAAATAAAGATGTATGATATCCCAAAAATACCATTTCTTGTTAATCTTTAGCATTAAAATAGTAATGTAAACATCAGATGATTTTCTTAAAATTTAGCTCATGTGAATCTGTTGCCATATGTATTTTTAATACTTTTTTTACAAAATTCTAAATTGTCTGCTTGTTTTAATTCTTAACTTATGACCCCCCACCCTTCTCAAAATCATCCTTCTAAAAAAGAACTAATTGCCCTATACAATTCTTTTGTAATAGTCAATTCTTATGTTTTTTTAGTATGCACTTAAAGACAGTTTATAATAGTTTTGTAATTTAAAACTTAGTTTAATGTGTTTTTTGAAAAAGATTTTTTAAAATATATTTCAAGATTTAAAAAAAAAATCATTTATATTTAGTGTAATATTGAAGAAATGTGCCCCCTGAACTTTACTTCAAGACCCTTGTGAATGGAGTAGTCATCTTAAAACTATTTTTAATAGTAAAGATTTACTACACTAAATGAAAATTTTATCAAATTACTACTGTATAAATAATATTGTGATTGAACAGAATCATAAGATCTTTTTAATATCCAGTTTGTTTGGTAGACAAAGATTAAGTTTACTTGATTATCAGATAGTTTTAGTGCATGAATTTTAAAAAAAAAAAAAAGCTCATTTTACATGTCTGTTATCACATATGTATCCTCACACAAAATGAGCTCATCATAAAGAAGGTTATTGAATCATTTGTGATATCTATATTGGAGCAATTTGATTTTCAGACTACAGTGATATCTAGTGATATCAGTTTAATTTGTCCCTTGACCAAGCTCATTAGTCAAAATACTCTTATCTCAAAACAATTTCTTCCATTGAAATTACTGAAATGTGAATTATCTTACTAGGACCAAATAAAATCCTTCAGTCTTTATATAATGTTGTATTTATTATAATCCTGTATCTTATATGTATACAAATTTTAAAAAATATGTACCCTAGTAACAATCCTTAATCCCCATGGCAGAAACAGGGCGACACGGTGACACTGTCGCAAAAACAAAATGATTCTTTATAGATAAATTGTCTTCAACAGAGTTGAAAAATGTGCTGAAGACCACTTTCATGTAATTGTAATGTTTAGTTAACAATGTTTAAATACACCCACATCTTTGTGTGTACATGCACGCATAAATATATATTGTGCTGCAGAGCATATATATTGTGCTGCAGAAAATTTTTTGTATCGCTGCAGCTTGTTGCAGAAAGCATGACAAAACTCTGCCACTGGATCCTTAATCAGGCTTTACGTAGCCTATCATTAGAGCCTCAGATAGTCATTTTCTCATCATTACTAATCATCTTTAGTTTTTGCATGTTCATCCTTTGCCAATGATCAAATCTTTATGTGCAAATGTGACCGACATGATAATATTAGTCAATGTAAGCTTTACTTAGCTCAGGTAAAAATGACAAAGGAAGTACAATCGTTCATTATTTATAATTATTGGTTAACTAACCAAGTTATCACTGTTTTAACATGCTTAAAATTGTAGTGACATCCGATTGTGAATCTCAAATGGCTATGTGCTGTGGTGTTGTGTTAGTTTCGAGTCTGTGTCATTTGTTGTTATCTGGCTAATCAACTAAACAATCAATGCAAAATCATAACCAACATGATGACACAGCACATAGCCATTGAGATTCATAATCTGAAGTAGCTAAGATTTTAAGCACACAAAAATAGTGATAACTTGATTGGTTGACCAACTATTCTGAATAATAAATGCTGGTACCTCCTTTGTCATTTTTACCTACGTTAATAAAACTTAACTTGCTTTATCATCTACATGTCTTTAAATAGACATTAATAGGTTTTTGGATAACTGATTAATGGGACAAATTGTATTTCGAATTGTTATGCTCACTGCAAAAGTATTTTTTGAGAAAAACTACATTAAAAAAAAATGTAAATAAACAAATAGAAAAAATTATGTAAAGTGCGTGAATCAAAATTTTGAGGTATTTTTTTACTTTTTTCATGATTACTTTAGCTTAGTTATAGTGTCAAGTATGAAAATAAATCTAAAAAATAGTGATAACTTGAACAGTTGACTAAGAATCCCAAAGACTAAGTGTTGCTGCATCCTTTGACGTTTTTATCTGTAGTAAGTAAAACTTACCCTTCTTTATGGCTCAACAGTGCATGTCTCGTTCATTTTTGCTTCCGTTTATGTTTTGTTTGCTTTTTATGCCAGTATATAGTTTACAAAATGGATTGTAACTCATTGTGTGTGATTTGTGGTGTACGATACGATACTCCTATTCCTGCTGAATGTTGGTAAACCAGTTAAAGTAACAAGGGACCTTCAAACACTTTTCAATGTTAGTAAAACCCAACAGGATGGATTACCTGTGCATTTTTTAGAAGCCAACAATTTAAATGTACATTAAGAGTGCAGAAAATATTATACTGAGCCATCTTCGATAGCTAAGGGGATTTCACAACAATGCCGTGCTACAGTTTGTGAAAGAAGCAGACCTTCTCAGAGAACTGAAGATTCAGGTTTCAGTTTTAAAACCCACTGTTTGTTTTGTGGTGAGGAGACTTCAATTAGGATAGAGACAAAAAAAGCGAAGATGTGCAGAAAAGTTGTTATCAGATAAGACTTTGGAGTGTCTAAACAATTTAAAAAAGAAAGGCAAAGAAAGTAACTTAGTTGCAGCTGAAGGCAGGTACCATGAAAAACTGTTATGCATCTTTTTTGACAATTCCTGTCACTAATTAAACTGTTGAAAGGCCAGTATACAGAGGGCCGCAACTAGGGGAGGGCAAACGGGGCAAGTGCCCCGGGCGCCGTGATAAGGGGGGTGCCAAAATCAGTTATGGCTCCCTGAAAATTTTTGTTTTCCAGTCTTGTGACTTTGTGCCCAAGCATCCTGTCTGAGAAAGCTGGTATTGTTACACCCCTTTAGACATAAGCAGTTTTTCGAATGGGACATTGTGGAAACGTTTTGTCAGAAAGCAAAGGAAAGACCCCTGGAGACCCATCGGCTGGCGACGACCGATCTGTTTTAGTCGATGAGTCGAGCAGGCCCGATTTAAGGCATAGTCAGAAGCGTAGCTAGAGTTTTCAGGTTCCGGGAACAAGTGAAGTTTCTGCATCTCTTACTGTTTGATAGAATGGACAACAATGACAGTTCAAAATTATAATTCCCCCCCCCCCTCCTTTAGAGGTCTTTTAAATCTTCTGGAATCCACCAGAGACAAAGCTATATTTGCTGCAATAACAGAAGCAAAAATAATAGCTAATAATAATTTACTTCCTGATTTTAATGAAAAACCAACATGATGTTTGTTGAATCTTGGGAAGATGAAAGTTCGAAATTTTCAAAGATAGAAAAATTTAGAATTCCTCTATTAGAAATTACCGACAAAATAATGAGTGTGCTGAAATCTTGTTTTCAAGCTCTCGAAATGATTAGTGATAACTTTAACTTTGGAATCCTGAATGGGATAAAATCCACCAGATTAATATAGAACTTAAATCCGAAGCTCAAAAGTAAGCACTTTTATATAAAAAATGACCTAAATATAGAAGAGATTTTAGGAGAAAGTTTTAAAAATCACTCTCTATTGATTGACAACGCTATGGAAGCAGCACCTGCATCAATCCTTTTGAGTCTCACTCATAAGCATAACCTGGAAGAAGGCTCTTAAAATTATTAATTCTCCCAGTAACACTTGCATCAGGTGAGAGAAGCTTTAACAAAATGAAAATTATAAAAAATTAAGAAACTCTATGGAGCAAAATAGACTTTCCAATTTGAGTACAGTAGAGAGCCAGAAATCTGCACAGCTTGGGACCAAGGCTTGTGCGGATTTTAGGATTATGCAGATTTTAGGCCACAGAATATAAATTCTATAACATTTCTGATTTAAGAAAAGGAGAATATAAGTACAATGAAATAAAAACACAGTCAAAATTATTTCACTTATATTCTCACATTAAATACAAAAGCATAGGAGAAAAAAGAAATTACATGAAGACTAGCAGAGCAAGTGGTTTCAAAATTTCCTTTCTCTAATTTTGAAAACATGTTCTATGGTGATTTGTTTTAAAATATTTTTTCTTTCAGTTTCTTTCTTTCTTTTATTTATTTAATTTTGCAAATTGTATAACTGTTTAAACATTAACGGTTTAAATATGCAGTTTAAACAATAACTGTTTAAACTGTGTATATTTTCATCAGAATATTTAAACAGAATTATCATTCATTCTTGTTTTGTTACAGAACTTAGCTGTTGTAAAAATTTAAGGTATTCTTCTCTTAACTTTAAACTTTTATGAAATGGATTTTATTATTACTATTACGCAAGTTTTTTTTTCATCATCATCAGAATCATATTTATCTGGATTAAAGAAACTTTTCAACAATTTCATCATTGGCAGAATTTTATAATTTACATCAGAGAAGGTGTGCGGATTTCGGACGTTTGCAGATTTTAGGTCAGTGGATTTCTGGCGTTCAACTGTATTATCTCAATCGAACACAAAAAAAGCATCATTGATTTCTTAGGATGACATTATTAGAACTTTTGCTGCAAAGAAAGCTCAAAAGCCAAAAGCCAAAATTTTTTTTTTTGGGGGGGGAAGCCTTTTCTTTATGTAAAATTAAACAAAAGAAAGGATTTCAATATTTCTGCTACTTTTCTGCTTAAATACTAATAGGTTTTATTTACAAGCTCTGATTTTAAATTGTAAATTACATCGTTAATTTAAAAACACAATTGTATATAAAGTTAATTCAAACTGAGATTAAATAGATTTAAAGTTTCACTGACTTCCGAATTGGTAATAAAATGACATCTTCCTGATGTTTCAATTGCTAGGTCAAAATGCTAGGTCCTGATTTTATTTCTTTCTAACGGCATTTATTGATTGTCTTTCCGTTTTAAAAGAGTATCAAACTTCTCTCTCTCTCTCTTTTTTTTTTTTTTTGAGGGGGGGGGGGGGAGGGCGCCATAATTAAAATTTGCCCCGGGTGTCATAAACTTTAGTTGCGGCCCTGAGTATACATAAAGATGAGGTCAGCTTTTGATAAACCTTGTGAATTCATACATAATGAAGATGAATGTCAATATTCAGTGCAGCAAGTGCAGAAATTTTGCAGCATTCCTTTCAGGTTTATCTTCAAGTCCGAACAACCTATATCCTACTGAATGGGGATGGTTCATAAAAGAAGGGATATTGAGCCCATTCTCTTCAACAATTCCCACAGCCCCAGAAAAACTTCTGCAGCTACTTTCTTGTGACTGCAAAATAACTGCTACAAGAGAACTGAGAACGAAAGATGCCAGTGCAAGAAGGCAGCTCTCCAGTTGTTGGGCAGTGGGAAGGCAGCTCTCCAGGGGGGGGTGATTGGAATCCAGGCCCGGGAAAACGATTTTCTCTGCAGCGACTTGGACAAACTAAGCATTAAAATTGTATTGTAGGATTTTAACACGAAAAGTCAGTAAAGTGGATGAATTAAAAAATTCATAGGAAGTCATAGTTTACTCACTAATACCAGTAACAATGGCACTAGGCTTATATATTTTGCAACTAAACATGATATGGTGGTGGGAAGTACTGTTCCCACACAAAGATATTTATAAAAAAGATGTGGAGATCACCTGATAATACAGTGTAACCGGTGAAGTTGGCCATCTGTCTAAGTTGATCTAATTGACCAAGAACAGAATGGCTTTGTTACTTTAACATTGAGGGAACCCTTTATGAGTTGACCACCTGTCTAACTTGCATGTTGACCAAGCAATTCGATAGAATTTGTCCCAAAGCATAGCTCAAAACCTTTGTAAGTTGACCCCTTCCAGAATTTTTTTATGTCTTTCTTCTAATAACCTTTATATTTTTTTCCTATTTATTACTTCCCATCCACACTGAATACATAGTACAGTCTGTACTACTAATAAATTGAGTTTCATAATTAAATTAACTTGTTTCTGTTCAACTTACTACTGTATGCATACTGTATACATAGTAACGATACATTCTATAACAATATCCAATAATTAATATGTACATAGTATACATAATTAATGTTTAACCCTAATCAGCAATATTATTCCTATTTTGTACCATTTTGATTATATATTTTATTGATTATATATTTTATATAATTTTGTAGTATACTACAGGTACTACATGTGCACTATGTAAAGTATAAGTATGTAGATAATAAAATACAAAAATCAGAAAGTAAGTATTGTGTACCCTTGATAAGTTGACCACGAAAACGTGGAAGCACTGGGTGGTCAACTTAGCAGATTTCACTTTACCACTTTCAGTCAAATTGATCGTGTACTGATTGATGCCAAGCATTTCTCCAATGCTTTAGAAGTTGGAGTCCTTCAGGGTGCCAGTGTTGATTCTGACCACTATCTTGTTTTGGTCAGACTACGCATGAAAAGTTCTAACTTCAAAAATACTCAGAAAATGTGGCCGTAAGTTTAACTATTCAAGATTAAAGGATGAGAAGATCTAAAATGAATTTATGGAAGAACTAACAAGGGTAGGCTCAGACGTTGGGATCACCGATTTTGATTAAATGTTGATGGGTTACAGGGGCCCCTTAGTATAGTGAAATGCCTAAAAATTAGCCACAGATTCTCAAAATTCAGAAATTAAATCAAAAATTAAGAAAATTCCATTTAAACATTTGATACATTTTTATATACCAATTATTTCGCCAGTCATTTGCTGCACTCGGTGGCAGCGGGTTTTCGCTTTCAGCCAGTGAGCAAAAAGTCCCAGGTTCGAATCCGGCTCAGTCCACGATGTTCATTTCATTTTTTTCTCCCTTAAAAGTTAATAAAACAGTTTAAAATGATTATGTAAGGAATATGTTGTGACTTATTTTGTAAAACTGGAGCTACAAAGTTGTTTGTTAAATAAATATTTGATAACTTAATAATACTTATAGGACTAGCAAAAAATGATTTAAAAAGATGGCTTCTTTCTCCATTTTGACTGATGCGATGCAATTATTGTTTTCAATTTCCCATTTAGCTAGAATGTGTTACACACATGTATAATTAAATTTAGGAATTCAATATGTGGTATAAACTGTCATAAATGTTTAAAACATTTATGATTTGATGTAGAATGCAAAGTGTAAGTATGCAAGGTTTTTAATTTTAAATTTATCAAACTTCGCGAGTAGTAGATAACAAAAATACTACTACTAATAATAATAATAATAAGATATCGGGAGCTTTTAGCTCCAAGTGGGGAAAACTACAGAATTTAATGAAAGAATATTCCAATGTAAATGTAAGCATGCTCAAAGTCCGGGAAACTTTCATGAAGTCTGTATGTTTCATTCTTTGACCGAATTTTGAAACCATGTGTAGGGAATGAAAAGCTTTTGCTTTTAGTAAACTCATGGAAAGATCAAACAAATCCAACAATTTATGACAAAATATTTTTATGATGATGAAAGAAATTCACCTTGTCCCCTAAAAGTAATCCCACCTAAATCTACATCGGTTTGTCAGTGTAATGTGTAATTTCATTAACCAACTAAAAAATTCAAAATTCCCCATATCTTATGCAAAATAAACAAGAAATAGGAAACTGGGAAGATGCAATAAAACTTTATTATATTGTGGAGGCATGAGATCACCTCCGCGCACACAACACCCGGCAATTGAAGGCCGGTCGAACGGGTACCTTTTGGCAGAGCCGGATTGCACCTCATTCTACCATCCATAAGTCCCTGGGTTCAAACCCAGCTCTCACCCATGCTCTCCCTATCTGATGCCACCACAATGTATTTTCTGCGTTCACCACTATTCTTTTCTGACATCTTAAAACATGCATGATTTGCTACAAAATTTTCAGATGAAAGACATATTTCTAAATGTAAATGAAAATTTTGTTCCCACTAACAGTTATGAAAAGACCATATGAATGCAAATAATTTCTTTCATATGTTGTAGCAGATGTTCAAACAATTTCTTTTGCATGTTTTTAGGACAAATATCACCCACCCTTCCTAAAGTGCGTGTCGGTAAAAGTAATGAAATATTTTTCAAAATGTGGTTGATAAATAATGTTTCTCATTTTCATCACTTTCATTTGCAGATATTCAATTTTATTTCATAGAAATAGTATTTATTCAATAAATCATGGCAGTTTTCTAATGAGTGTCATTTTGCACTGTTTTATTAATTTTTAAGGTAGAAAAAAATGAAAAGACAGAGAGGAGTCATCCAGATTCGAATCTGGGACCTTTTGGTTTCTGGCTGAAAGCAAAACTGTGGCGCCACGGAATACTTTTAACGAATCATGAATTAATTGGTATATAAAAATGTATCAAATGTTTAAATGGAATTTTCTCGAAAATACACGAGAGTTGGTGGTTAATCTTTTGGCATTTTACTATACTATGGGTCCCCTATAACCCACCAACATTTCATCGGAATCGATGATCCCAATGTCTGAGCCTCCCCTTGTAAGTTGTAAAGTATGAACTACTGATTTTGATACTACGGTTGATTCAGAAGCCATTTGATTGCCTTTAAACATATCAGAAAAGCCAGGAATGAGCTTAATAGTGAGGAATCTAGAATTCTAATACAGTTTTACACTTTCTTGAAACAAGCTATTATAAACTTTTTTTAAAATATAAAGGGGGTGATTTAATCTAGTACTTCAGCTCCTCTCACTGCATGGACATATTTTTCAGTAGCTGGGTAGAAGGCTGAAGTGTGAAAGTCCAGGGTTCTACTGTGCAGCTTTTGATCTAATGATCTAAAGTTATGGGCAATTTTCTCAAAATGTAAAATGAATGCATGTTTAAACTCCTTAAAAAGTCCTCCACCTATGCACTCACCCAGGCAGGTGCCTCTCATATAGCTGGTTATTGAACTCTGATCATTAATCAAATATAACTAGTACTAGTACCACAAAAATTAGACTAATATGATGTAAAATGTAGACTAATTAATGAGAATGACTTTTCTACTTTTACATTTTGTTCTGCTATGATGTTTCCAAGGTTATTAAGCCACCACTGTGACTTTTTTGATGGTACAAATCTCTAGTCAGATATCTGGCTAGCCAGCAGTTTGCAAGTGATGATGAGATCAAAGTAAACATCCTGAACTGGTTCAAGTAGTCACTGGCTGAATTCTGCAATCTATATGTTGCAAGCAAATAGTGCCAAGATATGATAAATAACTTTGATTCCTGTAGTTAATATGTCAAAAAGTAGTTTAAATTGTGTAGGTTTTTCTGTAATTAGAGATTGCAATCCGGCACCAATTTCAATCTGGTTGGATTGGCCGCATCAAAACGATTTATTTCTCTTTCATTCCAAAATGAACTGTATAAAACATGTAAAGTGAGTGTATCATAAAGTTTATAGAAAAGACCATTTATTTCTTAGGACATCAACTTATTATCAGCTCTATTATAATTAATCAACAATTAAGAATAAAATGAACAATGAAAATCCAGTATATAGAATAATTAGTTAAATTTTAATCTTTTTGCAGTGTGTCCTAAAAGTTCCTGTACTCCAACTTAACGAAGTCATCGTCTGTGATTAAAAAGAAAAAATATTAAATTTTATCACCTGCTTATCGTTGCATCAATTTTTTAGTTTTTTTTGTTTGGTTCTTTTTGCACTCAAAATTTCACGAGAATAAAGTTCTATGTTATTTTATTCTTCATAGTGAAATGAATGTATAGTGCAATCCGACGACTCCTCTCCATTTGATATATTTTTAATGTAAATCATGTGAAGGATGCAAAGATGTTTATAGCTAAATAAATATCCAAATTATATCCATATGTCATCAGTACAGAAAGTTTTAGAACACTGTAAAATATAAGACTAAATCTAGGTTATTATATTATATATAATATTATTATAATTATTAATATCAGATATAATATAGCAGGAAAAATGTATTTGTAATCAAAACAAGGCATATCAATGAAATAGTACTTGCGTTATTATGTACTACATAATAATATAATTATATATTTAATTATAAATATTATATTTAGCATAATATTTTCAGTCTTAATAGAATTCAAAATTGGCATCAATGAAAATTATCTTGTAACTTACATTACATTATCTAAGTTTCTTGTATTACCTAAATCTAACTTAATCAACACGAGTTCACAATGATTATGTAATTTTGTGATGCTAAGCAATCATAATAATGATAACTGTTATCATAGATGTTTAATGAATGGAACAATTATCATAATATCAAGTAATTTTAATAAACTTTCTTTAATAATTTTGGGTATATTGATTATAAAAAAATCAAGATTTGTTTTTAAAAAAGGATCATAAGAAACAAATAGTTGTGTCAAAAACAAAATCATGTCATCTGCCAATTGACTTCTCCAAGAGTTACAAGTATAGTAAGTGGCTGAAAAGGAACTTTCAGCTTCTACGCATCTCAGTTTTACTGTCAACAAATAGTCATGAATGTAAGACAAGTATTGTCCTCGAACTCCTTTATTTTCATATGTAGTCTTTTCCTTTTTTAGTACTTTCTGGATCTGGTCACTGGATCCAGTAAATTGGTAGTATCCAGTAGAAATCTAATGATGCCAGATCCACCGGATTACCAGATCCTGTTTTTCGGATTGAAATCCCTGTCTGTAATAAAATATATATGAAAACAAATTCCTAATATTTTTTTAATACCCAAATGTTACTTTCTGGATAAGCTTTCTATATCTGCAGCAAAGCAATATATTTTAAAAATTTACTCAGATAGTTCAAAATGCTACTTATACAAGGGTGTGTCCAAAAATAAGTTTCTCTCTCTAGTTTTCCCCGAAATATGAAAGATACCCATATGCACTTGGGCATTGTTTGACCGTGATCAAGTAGATAGCGCTGTCATGCTGCCTGCACAAAATATAGATGAGCTTCTCTTACTGGTACCAGTAGATAAGAAGAAAGGGGCCTTTTGAATTCATGGTAAAAGGAAGAAGTGAGAGCAGTTGGCCACTTTGAATGGGCATGCGAAATATTGGGAGGAGAAATCCATAACCACCTCATATAAGTCTAAGAGCCAAATGTGATATCAAAACAAATGGTGCGGAGATGGTGTCAGAATTCAGTGAAGAGCAACAGCAAGTGCTGGACAGATGTGCATAGCCACTATAGACGAAAATGTCTGTTGGCAAATTACCACCCTTCCTTTTCTTGCCACTGTTTTCAGAGCCCTTAGCTAGCAGTTAGTTTTTTCACTGTGTTTTATATATGTAATAAATTTTTAGACTGTTTTTGACTCGGTTACATTGACTGTTTGTGTCGGATTTGTGTGCTTGGTCACGAAGAACTGCTTATAAATCTACGTCAGAGAAAGGACAAACACAAGGGGGGGCAAATGCCTTGGAAGAGGACTTTTCTGGGTATCTAGTGCGTATTCACATTACATCTGGAGCAAAACGCCAGACCACTAGACCGACGGTCCCGCGTGCGGACAGAACCTGTTCCTCCACTTGAGCAATCTCCCAATGTCAGTTCTTTTAACCACTGTGCTACACATTGGTAAAGTAGGGTGGATTGAAATTTTTTTCCCAAAATATTTATCTTGTGAGGTTTCAAAAATTGTACATTGATGTAAAAAAGATGCATGTAAAATTTGAACAGGCTACGACAACGTCTTTGGGTTGTGCATTGTGCTTGAAATCTATAACTTTCTGAAAAATATACCTTGTTTTAAAAAATTGACAAAAAAAAATTCTGAATTATTAGGCACCCAAGGTTTCAGAAGTTGTGTATTGTTATGAATAAGATGTATGGAAAATCTGGAAAAGCTATGACAATTTCTAGGGGTTGCACATAGAGCATGAAATCTATAAATATCTGAAAATTATGCTTTTTTTTTTTAAATGGTGTAGAAAGCAAAAATTAATTTTTTTTAGTGAATTAGTCCCATTGAAAAATAAATAGTAACATTCGCAGCTCATCCCTCGTACAACCACAATCATAACTATACTAACCAGCACCCACATCGTTGATTTGGCTGCGATGAGAGTCCTACCCCAGCCAGCCCACCTAATTATTGGAGTATGTGTTTTAATGAGCTATGTGAAGCCCAACTTCAGTGCAAACCGTGGCATTTTATATCAAGTGTAATTATCTAGATCGTATGAAACCATCATCTAATAAGTAGATAATTAGCAAATTTAGGAGTGGGAGTTCTGTGGTGTGAAGTTGGCAAATGCACCATTGAAGAGATTTAGTTAAATTAGAGAATTGCGTTTCCAGAATCTGATGTTTCGCCACCACCACCAATGCATGTGAGGGCTCAAGATCAATGGATTTCGTGCCAAACTTGCAAAATTCCAGTGAAATTCTCTCAATTTTAAAATCAGATGGTGACATATGGCCAAAGTATGTTGAACCAGGTTCTCATTAGGGAACGTACCCATACTACGTGACCTATTTTTAAAGATTTTTCGACCCCTCCCTCCCCTCGGTGACCACTCATAGTATATGTCAAGACCCCCCCCCTCCCCTTTAAGTTTTTACATAGTATTGGCAAGTATGATTTTTAATCATTTCGCAGGCAGAAAGTGAAACAAATAAAAATAATTTGACTTATATTCGTCTTTATTAATACGGCGTTTATTGCATAAGACTGCATGCATGCTTATAATTGCTAGTAAATTAACTGTAAGCTTAAGAAGCACTAAATACTGCGTGCCATATTCGAATATAGGTCGAAAAAGCGTGAGATTTCTCTTGGTGAAATCAACTACGTAACAAAAATCTAAGCCCCCCCCCCCCGTTCCTGTGACTGAGCGTAGTATTTTGGAGACCTCCCTACCCCTCCTAAACGGGTCATATAGTATGGGTACGTTCCCTTATCAACAAGATATGTTCTTGTGGCAAACACTTGGGTTGCTGTCAACAATTTTTTTTAATGTATCTGGTTTTGTCCTTCCTCCTATCGAAATACAATCCGTAGAAAATTTTAAAGCCGTCTTCCATTTCTTTCTGTAATTTACTGTGAGTCATCTCAGCCTTCCATTAGCTTTATATGGGTCGAGAATCAGTTGAGAAAGTTTCTCTCTGTCTGTATTCCTTCCACTTTCCAAATTATGAAATAAAGATGATACCAGAGTTGTTGCTGCCCAATCTGAAAAAACTTTGTATCGCAGACTTGTGAAAGCACTGGGATTTTTATTCTAATTTGGTCACTTGTGAATGCCTCTCGCAAAGTGGCAATAGATAAGCATTCAGCATTTTCTTCAGTCTTTCAAACTTCTCTTTTTTTATTTTCTCTTTCCAAATCAATACTACAGTTGGAGACATGCTGGTTATTGGAACTTTCTCTACCAAATTTCTCTTTTCAACTTTTCTCTCATTCTCCATAAATTTGTCTTCTTTTCAATTTCACTAATTATCACGCATCTAACTCCCTTCTGGTCTGCCAATGACTCCCATTTCATATAAGGTACAGTCTTCTCTGAGCAACACCTGCTCTGGGAAAAGTCGGTACATTTGCAAGTTGCGATATTCAATAGCTGGGTAGAAGAGTTTTTTCCTTTAAACATTTTCTTATGTTCGAAACTAATGCACAATTTGTTTAGCTGGTGAACTTGTTCATGGCCTTTTCTAACTATATCTTGAAATCTTTGGATTGACACACTGAGGATACTGTTGTTGATACAAATTTCCTGTATTTTTATTGTAACAACTAAGGTTACTTCTCCTTTGAGTGGATCCTGCCCTTTATTCAGAATTTTTTTTTCTTAAGTACAAAATAGTAATATAGAAGTACATCTCCTTGGGTTGGTAACTTGGTACAAGGTAATTCTTTCGATATTCCCAACTCTTCTAAAAAGCCGATTTTGTTCCATGTCTTGTAGCTGATAGTTTTGCTCTATTCAGAATTGTAGCAGTGCAAGGCAACCACCCCTTAGATTTTTTTATGAATAAATTGAAAACACCATCTATCTGAACGTTAAACTAAATGCCTATCCCAATGAAATATCTCATGCCTGGTTAAACTGAACACCCGTGCATTGCCATCACTTGGCAGGCAAACCGGCACCAGTTGTCTACAGCAGTTTGCTTACTACGCCCAAGACAAAATGACAATATAACATGTCTATTGTATCAAACTATTCATGAAGCCATTTTTTAAAATTAGATTTACTGAACTTCTTGGAATACCTTTTATCATATAAAAAGACCACATTATTTTTAACAAATGAAGTTAGCTTTCTACATAATTTCTCTAAAAAGGTTTATATTTTCAAATATTTATCGATTTAAAGCTCGTTGTTCAACCCCTAGATATTGTAGCAACTCCAAATTTTGCATGTATCTCATTCATAATACTATACAAGTTTTAATAGCTCGAAATTCTAATAATTCAGAAAAGAATTTTTTTGTCTATTTTTTAAAAAAGTCATAGTTTTCAAAGATTTTCTAGATTTCAAGTTCAATGTGCAATACCAAGACTTTGGCATATAGCATTCAAATTTTACATATGTCTTATTTAAAGCAATATACAACTTTAGAGACCTCAGTAAACAAAGATTTAAAAAAAAAATCAATCCACTCGAATACAGAGTCCTGATTGTTTCCTGAAAGGCTTGTTGAAGCTTATAAAGCAGTATGACAAACATTTTAATGTATTTGGTAATTATGGGGAAATATAAAATTATGTCTTATTTTTTTTACTCTCATTATATTTTTGTCTCTTAGACACACCTCTATTTACAGTTGCTAGGAAAACTTATTTTCAGACTCACCCTTGCAGTACATAAGTTTATTTGATTACCAATGTGTGCTATTTAATTTGATTATTCCAAATATTTCTATCAAGGGCAGAGAACGTTGTGCTCCAAAATCACACCTATCTCAAACAGTGGAAGAGCTCAAACGATTTAATGCAAGAAGGAAATTAAAGGTATAAATAAAAGCTAATTCAAAATTCATAGTTTGGAATCACATTAATGTGTTAATATTTGTTTCAAGAAATATTAATAATATAACTGACAGAACTACCTAATATATTGTTTATTAATTTTTATATTCACATTTTTTTCAATTGTCATTATTTAGTGATGTTAGATTTTTTTAATACAGTAAAACCTCTCTGTAACGGTATTCGAAAGAACGATAAATCCCTTTATGATGATAAAGTTTTGTGGTTCAGCAGAATTTCCATATAATATAATCTCTCCTTGATATAACGATACATCCCTCCAGAATGATTGTTTTATTTGGTCCCTTAAGTATTGTTATATCGAGGTTTTACTGTATTATGTAAGATTTGCTTACTGTTAAATCTCCATAGTTTGTTTATAACGATTTTTGGTGACTTAACTGATACTAATGAAAAATCTTCTATATTATATGTTTATTAACTTTTAATAATTTTCATATTTTTCTTTCAGGCATTTAATGACCTGATTAATCTTTTAATATGGTGTTTGTTTTGATTTGTATTGAATCTCTTTATATCATTTTTTTAAGTTTTAACTGATTGGCTAAAAAAAAATTCCTGTATTATTTATTAACGTCTAATAACTATCATATTTTTGCTACTGGACTTTGAGTAATAATGAGATATTTGCAATTTTCATTAATGTATTTATTGCAGTTTATAACAGATGCTCCTAAACTTTTTTGTCAGACCTTCTATCTATATTTTCTGTTTTTTATAGCCTCCTAAGGTAAACTTTCAACTAAGGTGTTCTAAAATCTTAATTTGAAAGCAATATATATGTGGAAACTTTATGTGACACATGCAAAATGGACCTGACATTAACAAACGTGAAAGGCTTAAGTGGTTTTGGAATGCTTCACCAATATTAATTTTTAAAATTTCATCAACTTTAAATGTGTTTATCATGGCTGACAGAGCTACTCACTTGATAGTTCACAGTAGGCTGGAAAATTTTGAAATAATTTTTTTAAAGTAAAATTTTTATAAATTTAAATGGCACAAAATGTAAATATAGTATCATTCTTACATAAAATAATTACACAAAAAATTAATATTTGTAGGTCACGAGTCACAATCGGGTTACGAGTTGTCATGTTACGGCAATGTATAGTCTGTGTGATTCCACAATGCGGTCGTAATGCGGTAGGAGAAGAAATATGGTGCTGCCATCTTTTTTTAATTTTTTTTTTTTTTACAACTAGGAAAAGTCTGTAGACCACAATCTCCCTCTCGCAGCCCAGTACAGTTCAGAACGGTTTAAAAAAATGTCCACAGAATAGTGCTTGTCTTGAAGTACAGAGCAAGTTAGCAAATGGTCAAAGTTCATAAAATTCGCCTCAGGACATGGAAGGCAGTCTGGTGAAAGCGAAACACTAATATGGTGTAGATGCTTCCATAAAAAGTCATGAGAGGTTAAAAGTCTAAAATTTTCAGAGTCCACATGTCAAGAAGATTGCCCGGCAGGAGGTGAATCAAAAGTTTGTTCCAGGACTTTCCTGCAGCATGGGTCCTGTGATAGTCTTTAATTGAACCTTCAATCACTCTCTTAATTTCATTACAGATATAAAAATATGGACAAGGGTAGGATGACTGAGGTAATGAACAACCAGTCTTAGCTAGTCTGTTCGCACGTTCATTACCGGGAATATCACAGTGGCTTGGGATCCACTGAAGGGTGGGAGTCTACCCACTGTTCAAAAGATTGCCAAGACTAGTTTAAGTATTATTCACCCTAACAGTGTCGTCTTTACAAAAGGACCCCAAAGTTTGGATTGCGGCCTGGGAATCAACAAGGAAAACAGCCTTGGAATGAGAAGAAATGGTTGCGAGTCCTAATGCAGCCTGGCCGATGGCTTCGATTTTGCCATCTTGTTTGTTTTGATTTGTATTGAATCTCTTTATATCATTTTTTTAAGTTTTAACTGATTGGCTAAAAAAAAGTTAGTTGCTGGGGTACCAGCAGCAACGTAACCCTCAAAGTAGTCTTTGCAATAAAAACCCAAACCACAATCACAATTATCGGATTGCAAACTGTCAGTGTAAACATGAAGCCGATCTTCAACAGGATAAAGTGCATGGATAGTCTCTAAGGAAAAAGCCAACAGAGTAGCCAGAATACTGTCAGACTTGCTTTCACTCATACCAGTAGAAAGGTTGTACTCTGGAAAGTGAGCATTCATGGGTAAGGAGGAACCATCAATAAAGGGCTCCCTTTCAGACTGCTAAATTGCATACTTTTGGAAAAGTGCATTTGCAGTGCCCAGAAATGTATTATGCGTCTTCAATCTACCCACACAAGGGTTATAGGAAGTCCAATGACAAAGTGGAAGTCTCATACACTTTTCATAGAGTTTTAACAGTAGCACTCTCTTCTAAATGAGAGAGGTTCTAAGTTAGTTTGTATCGCCATTGAAGTAATAGGAGTAGAATGTGCAGCACCGGTTATAAGCCTGAGAGTTTTATTTTGGACTCTATCAAGAGCCATGCCACAGCCAGCTGAGGCAGTGACCATTAGTTCTCCACCATAGTCCAGAACTGGTCTAATATAAGTTTTATATACTGTACCAAGGACATCTTGAGTAGTACCCCAGGTAATCCCCATAAGACATTTCAGCAATTTTAAGCGATCAATTCCTCTACCTGTGATCTCAGAGGAGTGAGTCTTCCAACTTAACTTTGAGTCGAGAGACTCCCAAATATTTAGCGTCATAAACCCTCTTTAATGATTTACCTCCAAAGTGCAAAGAGATATCATGAAATTTAGTAGAGAGGGTTAAAAGTTCACAAACAGTCTTTTCAGGATTCACCACCATGAGGTTTTCATTACACCAATCCTCCAAGGCTGCCAAAGCTTCATTTATTAGTTGATTGGCCTTCTGAATGATACTATCCGTGCAATAGATGACCACATCATCAGCAAAAAAGAGGACCTTCATTCCCTTTCCCTTTTTGAATTTTGGCAACCAGATCATGGATCATGATGTTGAAGAGGGTACGGCTTAAAACAGCACCCTGTGGTAGGCCATTTCTAAGATAAACATATTGGGAAAAGTTGTCCCTGTATTTTATCTTGGCAAATCTTTGGGCCAGAAAGGACTTAAACCAATTCAGCATATTATAGGGTATACCAATTTGAATTAATTTATGGACAAGCATCTTTCTCCAAACTCCATCATAAGCAGATTTAAAGTCTACAAAGACTGCCAAAGTAGATTCCTTATGATGGAAGCCATCTTTGATGCACTGGGAAAGAAAAGAAACCTGTTCGATAGTACTTCTTTTTTCATGAAAGACAGCCTGAAAATCAGTTAAGGTATGGTTGCTATTCAAGTATCTTTCGTGAATATTAGAAGACCTCTTTTTTTTACCTCTCCTATATTAGAAGACCTCTTTCACGGATTCTGGTTTCTGACAGAAGATACGAACCTGGATGAGCTGCTTGGTAGTAAAGTGCACTAGTGTTATGCCATACAGCTATGCAACAGTTTCTTTAAAAAGTGAGCTGATTACAAAAATTAATTCTGAAAGCTGAAATTTTACTGAGGTACTGTATAATTAAAGGAAAATGCAATTATTATTAAATTAAGATATAAATAAAATTTTTGGAAATCTTTTTCAGATGTTATTTTCTAGGAGTCTGAGTGTTTTTATCTGTTTATTATATGTAAATGCTAATAATTTTTTGAACATTTGCTGGTTTCAATACATTACTTAGAAATATATTCTAAGTTCATAAATTTCAATAATTTAATAAGTTGATATGAATTAATTTTTTGAAAATCCTTTTTCCTTTTCGACAATTAAAAAAAAATTTTCATTAAAAAATTATCTTTTATGAGTCAGATAATTTTTTTTTCAATTTATTTGTAAAAAAAAAAAGCCTAATAATTTCTTGAACATATTTTACTAAAAATAATCTTATAAAATGTGATCATTTTATGAGTGATATTAAGTTAATATATCTTGCATTCAAGTTAGATTTAAAAGTCACAATAATGGTCAATGTGGCATTACTTTAGAATCACAAGAATGACCAGTAACATTGTGACTTGGTAGCTAGTCACAAAGAAGCATCACAGTGAAGTCATGTCACCAGACAAATTTTCGATACTCGGTGACCACTGTAAGTCTCAGTGACACCACAGCAACTGTTTTGTGATCATCTGTGCTATTAGGGTTGCAGTTCTATGGATTTTAATATAAATATACAATATTAATCAATCTAATGTGTGATGCAATGATAAAGATATCCCTCAAGTTGCATGCACGATCCTTCAATTTCTAATATGTTTCCATGTATTAAAAGAAAGGACATTAGCTTGGAAGCAACAATAAGCACAGAAAAGGGATCCCTGAGATTTGTGTGATGACTAATGTGATTATTATTACTATTTGATAAACATATGCCAAAGAAAGATTGTGTTCAAATGTGTTTTAGTATCAATGTGTTGAGGATGATTTATTTTTCTTCTAAAATTTTACTAACACTAACACTTAAGTGTGGAAAAGAAAACATATTGCTACTAATTTCTGGGTTTTCTGCCCTTCAAAAATTAAATATAGTCAAAAATTTGTGTTCTACACATCAAATAATTAGAATTTGCTTTTTGTTGCATCAAAATCGGTTAACTAGAATTCAAGTTGGGAAGTTTTGGATATTTCCATTGTTTAACATAGGGTTTTCTTAAATTCTTGAGAAATATTGGTGCTATCGCTTAGCTGACTTATTTTTATTGCCAAATTTAGCAGTATTTTGGCAAAATACTGCCGGCAGTACTGCTCCAAGCTAGGGGACATATAGGACAATTTTAGTAATGGGCCAGTAATGTTTGTTTCTCAGCATTTCTATCGTGCAATCAAGGTTCACAATTGATTGGGATTTTTCTGGATTCTCAGGAGATTGCTTAAGATTTCGGACACTATATAAGGAGGTCAGATCGTGCCTGGGAGTTTAGTTGCTATAGTTTGTGAACTGTCACCACATGCAGAGAAATGTTAGCTCTGCTGAGAAGCTGTGCTTCTTTGTAATGTGTGCTTTTGAAGCGGTCTTTTTTTTGTGTGTGAAGCTTATTTTTTTATGCTGAAGAATAGATGTCAGTTTTCTTCAAGAATTTCTACTGAATTTTATCTTGTGGGAGAATTTTATTGTGTATGAAATAATTCATCTGAGAAAGCTTCTCTGATAAGCTGACTGTTATAAAGTGAGTTACTAAATGCTAATGCCTGTAAACTGTGAATAGCACTGGACTTTTAAGCTGCAAACCCAAAAACTAGCTGAGTTTTTTGCAACATCGGTGTCAGATGCATTAATCTAAAGAAAGACTTTAATTTTCCAGTAGTATATGGTTTTGACAAGAGTTAAGATGGAATGAAGTAGAGAATTGTGGGGAGGCTAGAATTATGCCAGATTTGTTGACTTTTTCAGGTTGACTTCAAAAAATTTCAGGATATGGGATCCATTGAAAGACAGTCTGAGAAAGGTTATCCAAGATCTAAGACAACCATGGAAGATCACTGTTTGTCTATTACAGCGAAATATAACTGGAATGCTTCAGCTATGTTATTACTTCTCTGTTGCCACAGGAAGCCAAATTTCAATGATTACTGTTCCTAGAAGGCTTTGTGAAAGAGTTGTTTGCAAGAAGACCTGCTATTTGCATCCTGAACACTTGTAGAAAAGAGAGTCTGTTTAGCATGGTACAGCAATCAAAAACAAAGCATTGAGATTGGAGCGCGGATCAATGGGTGACCATTCTCTTTACTAATGAGATCAGCTTAACCACTGCTTATTTATTAGAGATGTATTTAGGCTAATATTTTAATGCTTGAGCACAAGGACTTATAATCCAAGTCTGCAAGATATTATTTAAATCGAGAAAATACTGACATTAAAGCTACATAAATAAGACATACTTTATTGCTAGAATTGAATGTTTTGCTGATGAGAATGATGTGCATAAAAATGCAATCAAAACTCATCATTTGTTCTATTTCTCTAGAGACAAAAATGATATACATTCAGTAATATAAACCAATTTTATGAGTAACTAAACAAATCACCTCTCTGAAATATCTAAAGAGTTTTACATACCAACACTAGGCACACCTGCTCTCTTTTATTTATAAGTATGTTTATATTCTCCCAAAATGATGAACCATTTTTAAAAATCTGGTTACAAGGTGTGTTCAATCAATGAGAAATTTCACATGAGGCCATATCATCTTATTCTTGACATACTTTCATAAGGAATGAACAAAGGTCCCCTAACTTACCCAACTTATCAATCATTATAGCAATAGAGTTTTCATGGCCTGGGCAAGAATCATGTTGAATGGCTGCACACACCTCCATATCTTAGGAAAAGGCACTGTGGTTGTTGTGAGTTTGAGGTATAGGGATATGATCTTGGACCCATATATTTACCTTTTCAGGGTTGCAGTTGTCCTTGATTTTATTTTAATGGACGATAATGTATGGCTCAGAGCTCATCTGGTCTGCGATTTTCTGGAAAGTAAAAATATCCGCTGTATGGATTGACTAGTTAGAGCTCCAGACTTCAATCCTGTAGAGTTTGTCTGGAGCACTCTGGTAGGGCAACTGTGACTTGCAATCCTTTCTGGGAGCAACAACAGATTATTTATTCTCCCTCAGTTGTCAGAAGCAGTAGGTGGTTAGCGTTCAACTTTCCTTACTCAGTCATTTGTTAGCGACTGCTCTACCACTTTTTGAACTAAAACTTACCTTTTTTATCTAATCACAAACAAAATTCCTTAATGCTCCTCCTCAAAGCAGGTCAGAGTTAACAACTTAGCTTTTGCACTGACTTGGGGAGAATTGACCCCCCTGTGTCTGAAAGGAGCATTATACACTGAGAGAGTAGGACCATTTGCCACAGGAACTCATGCATTGCCTTATTTCCAAGTATGAAATCATGGTATAAAGTCTATATATCTGTAAGAGAGGAACATAGTTCTTGTTTTGTTCAATTTTTAGCCACTGTTTCATACTTTCCAACTCTGATGAGTGTTATGTACGATCATGCACTTGTAAATGTTGAATGGTTGTTATTTATTTATTTGAATTGTATCAACCATTCAAACCAAATTTCATTAATATCTGTCTAGTAACTTCGGAAATAATTGACCGATCTAAAAATTTTCTTAATGTATGCTGTAAGTAGTTTAATCACTTTTATTATAGAGTTTATTAAAGATTTTTAATCAGATTGGGAAATATGCTTTTTAAAAAAATAGTACAGGGTTTTTCAATTTTTTTCTCTCCTGAAGGACTTGGAGGGTCTTGGTGTAAGTTTAAGACTAGTGAGTTGTTTTTTGAAGAGCATTTTCTATCTTTGAGGGTGTGCTCTGCTGAGCATAGTTTGTAGAAACCCTGAACTTGTTTGATCAAATTGATGGTACCTTAGACCTTGCTGTGGGCAGTAGAAAGATCTGATGCTAAATGTCAGTTTAACCCTTTCGTGGCAATTTTTTTTCTTTCTTTTTCTTTTTTTTTTTTTTTCAACAGAACAATTTTGGTAGCCTAAACTATGAGTAGGGCACCCTAGAATGCTAAAACAAAGATGCTGTATTTTTACGAAAATTTTAAACACTGATTTAGGACTGGGACATATATGTCCCAGTAGTCTTCAATGAGTAATTTTGTAAAGAAAACCAATGATTTTTCTAGTCATAAAAATTTAATTATGAATGTCCCTGGCATAGAGTCATTTTAGATTGAATTAATTTGTGCCTAAATTAAAAATAATAAGCAACTATTTCAAAAGTAACCTAAAAATATAATATCGAGAAACAATCATATAGGACTGTTGGGACAACGTGTTCCCACTATCGAAGACGAGAGGGACACATGTGTCCCGATAATAAAAACGGAAGTAAAACTTTGCCACTTACCAGTTTATTAGAGGTAATCTGCTTTGTGAGTAAATTATCTGGCCTTAGATTTATGGATCAATCAAAATTTAATCGAAAATAGGCGGTATTTACCAAAACTAAACTATTTATGTTCACACAGTATGGAATGAGCTGCTACAACACTTCAAAAACGCAGGAATTGCATTATGCACGATAGTGCCATCTATGTTCTGTGAATGAAAATACCTTCAAAAATATTGGCAGGACTGGTGGAAAAGTCTCCCATTAGACAGAGAAGCGTTTCTGCCCCAAAAGACTTTTTTGAAATTTGCTTGGGACATATGTGTCAAGTTAGGCGCAAAAGGGTTAACTAGGGATTTGGGGGCCTTGGCATAAATGATAGTGGAGCCGCATCTTTATTATTTCTTCCAATCTTAATCACTTTCATTATACTTATGGTCCACTTTATCCTGCCATGGTCCACTTTTTCCTGCCATGGTCCACATTTTTTCATTAATTTCACTCTCTACCTAAGCTCGGGCCTAGAGGCACTGCCCCATGACCGATGATAACTATGGCCCTGGAGAAGGGGACCTCAAACTATTTTTTAAAAGGTCCCTTTCGAAGTGTACTACTTTAGGGCCTGCAAACTTTTTGCTACGCAATTATCTGAAACCCACTTTTAAACTATTTTTTGGCTACACCACTGCATGAAGTTTGAATAGCTGATATGCTTCTTAAGTTCTTTATTAATGCTTTTTCCAATCAGTTCATGTAACATGACAAATGTTTATACATAATAGCTAAATTTTTGTGATGACCTATTTAAATGGAATCCAATCTAATGGACTCTTATCCCCCTTTTACATCTTAAGCACTCCTAATTTTTTCTTTCATTGACAAAGACCCCTCTCAGTTTGGGAATCTGATTTAAAATGGTGGCATATAGTATATATTTGATGAAAGTAGCATATTTATATAATACAACTTTAAATAAAATTACAACAATTTATTTAAATTTACAAATTTTCTTAATATTTTCATTAAATTGCAATTTCTATGTAAGAAAGTACAGAAATAAGTTTTTGAGATAGTAACATCTAGTCCTTATGTCTGAATCCTTTATTTGCTTTTAATTTTATTTTAAGGGTGCTGTTATTGCAGCAGTTTCAAGTCCTAAATGGAATAATGTTTATTATGACCCTATTCATGATGGAAACTCTGAATATGGAATAGAAGATGAAATCACTGCCGCAGGTATTTTTTCTTTTATATAGTATTTATATACATGCATTAAAATGCTGATTTGGGTTTTTTGCTTATACTTCAAATTCTCAGATTTGTCTGACAAGGAGACCATACGGCTTTGAGAAAATTAATTTCAAGGATCTTTAATATAGTTACAGTATACTATGTATAAAGTACTAAGATGCAATACTAAAATATAGTCAAGAAAATTGGACAGAGTTTCCCCAGCACTTAGTTATACAAATTCCCACATGAGAATCAAATGGAATGAGAGGTAATGCTCTTGACTCATACTCTTGCTTGCATGGGTTAAAATCTTTTGCTTTGCAAACTTTTGTTCCTTTCTCTTTTTATAGATCAGTATAATAAATTCATTTACTAGAAAAGCTGAAGTAAATGTTTATTTATTTATTACTAATTGTAATATTTTTTATAATAATATTTTTATTTTTAAATAAGCATTAATAAAGTATTAGTCTTAAAATAGTAGAAATTAAAATAAATAATTAAAGTACCAAAAATCAGTAATAAAAAAATTAAATGAATGAGTAAATAAATAAGTAAATTATTTCGTTAATTTTTTATTACAAATTAATTAATTATAAGTAGCTTCAGTATATCAAAAAAGAAAGGAGGAAATGTTTGCCCAGAAAAAGATTCAATCACATGTGTGATAGTATTTGTGCAACTTAAATATAAGTGCTGCATAGTTTTAAAATCTATTTTCTCAACTTTATTTAAGTATTGCAACTTAATATTTTACACTTAGTATACTCACATGGTATACTACTGAAATTTGTTTTCCAAAAGCTATGGGGGTCTCTCCTTGTGTTATTTATTTATTTTTATTTTTTTCATTCTTTTGAATTTTGGATTGTGAGATATAATAGTCATTATGTGGATGATGTTATCATACCAGGCCTATTATTATTATTTATCTATTTATTTGCATTTTCCCCCTAAAGCTAATATTTTTTGCTTGAAGCTTTTTAAAATTTCATTTAAAATTGAAAGTGATAGTAGTGCTGGACAATGCTTCAATATATTGAAAAATATTGATGCAAATTAAATTCCTTAACACTGATGTAATATTTTAGCATAAAAAAGACATTTAAGCTTTAAAAAAAGAACCATGTCAGATTTTAAGTTAAAAAAAAAACTTAGAAACAAGCTTTTACTTAAATGTAAGCTAAATAAAAATTTCTTTTTCTGATACTCAGGTACATTGAACTTTTTTATGACTAAAAATAAGAGTTGGAGAAACCATATGTTATAGATATGAAACATACACTGGCCTGCAAAAGTTAAGGAACAGCCGGTTTTTTATGCCTAATTTGCAATTGAATGAATGTAAAAACACCAAAGGATGACATGCGCACAAAACAGTTATGTATTGACTGCAACATAAGAACATAAAAATGATTACAACTAAAAAAATCAATCTCGCTGGAAAAGTCCATTCTTGGAAAAAATAATATATCACAGTTTTATGTGATAAAATATTGTAGAAACATAACAAAAATGAGTTTTAATAAGGGATATGCCCACCCCCTAGCTTGAATGCATTGGCGGCATCGACTTTCCATGCTGCCAATTACCGTAATTTCCTGCCGATAATCCGCGGATTATCTGTTTAAAAACGTAAAAAAATTACGATGCGGATTATCCGCCGCCGCGTATTATCTGTGACTTTTTTTTTTTTCCTTGCGGAAAATTTTGTCCCTTGTAACTTTAGTTTTTCTATATGAAAATAAAAATTGGGACTCTTTTTGCTACTAGATGCGCTGGTTAACCAACTGCAACACGAGTATGCGTGTACACTAAAGACAGTGCCGGATTAAGACAGCGCGGGGCCCGTAGCAAATATTACCAAGAGGCCCCCTGTTCAGTGACCAGGGGTCAGTCCAGGTTTCTTTCCCAGGGTCCTATTTTTGTGAAATTTTACCTAATTTTGTGAATTTATATCTAATTTTGTGAATTTTTTCTATTTTTGTGAATCTTTCCTTATTTTGTGAACTTCTTCCAATTTTCTTTTTCATTTTTGAGCAAGAAAGCAATCACGAAATAGAATTGAATATTTTTTAAAAAATTAAAAACAAAATGGGTATAGTTAGTTCCTTTAAAAAAAAGTTGGCCAAAACTGAATAATTCCTGTTCACCGAACATCCGGGACAGTCATACCCTAGAACAATATTTAAAAAAAAAATTCGGTTAAAATTAAAAATATAAAGCTTTAAATCTTTACTTTTAAATGATTAAAAAACAGATTTTATAATAAACGTAGGCCATGGTAGTTTTGATTTTAAATTGCAGTACTAAACACTTTTATTTACACCCCAAATTCAAACTTTAGTAATTTTTAAATATTACAATGTCTGTCAGTTTCGACTAGAAATACTCTAATACTAACGATGTGAAAAATGCAATTTATAAATCCAGTTAAATTTCAACAATTGAAGGGAAAGCAAAAGTAAGCTGCAGATAATTACAGATGGGAGAAATTAGCTAACATTTTTAAAAATTAATTTCAACTTGTACCATTAAAGAAAAATTACTTATCAGTGTACACAGAATATCCCCCAAAAACTGACCTGGGGTTTTATTCCTTAAATATTTTTCACAAATATTTTACAGTAAATCACAAATTTATGTTAAAAAAAAAAAAAAAAAAAAAAGGCACACAATTTTACAGTAATGATTATAATAAATGTTGGAAGATTAAATCTAAATAAATACAAATGTACATTTTTATATGGTCTCCAAACAGAAAATTCCCACTCTGTAAGATGTGCCCATGCATTAATTAAGTTTAAAAAATTTAATTAAGTTATAAATTTTCAGTCTTCTATCAAAAATGATAGGTTCTAGCAAAAAATTGCTCGCTACGGCCCTGCCTATGCTGATAGCATTTCTCTGTAGTGTACCCCTATGACCGCTCTTTAAAATGATATTAAATCCCAATAAAATCACTCCTATGCTTTGTTCACTCCCAAGAATGAAAAAATGCAGTATTACACTATTTCTACCCCCCCCCCCTTTTTCCAGCTTTGAGCAGTGATTGACCTATATTTATCCCATTTCACATTCCACAGTGTGGATTCTCGACCGATTAAACAGGGAGCGGCACCCGGCAATGTCCTTTTTCTCCCCCCTATGCCTGGGTATGTCGGTCCGTTTTTCTTTTCTTATTTACCAAAACTTTTTCTCCTTCCTTATCATACAGTTTTCTTATACAGGAGACAATACAATGAAGTCAAAATTGATGTTTAAACGACCCTTTACAAAACAGGAAGTATAACTGTTCCTTCAAAAAAATCCAATCAGCTTTTTTTTTTTTTTTTTTTTAATGCAACGAGATAAAATGTCCTTTTATAAATAATTATTGTTTCTGTTTTCTTGTATTTGTGTGATCTGAAAGATGCCCTTGGAATGTTTTTTTTTTCAGCAATGTAAAAGGGCCATCTGGCACATTACGCTTTCAGTTGGGGGGAAAGAAGGGAGTTGAAAATGATTTCACCCATAAGGATGTTATGTTTGATAAGTATGCAGTTGTGAATTAGTAAACAATAAGCTTAGACTTAGCTACGCAATGACGGCAGCTCCCATTGTTTTGAATTGGATGTTATGCACTCTTGCAAGTTGTTCTTAATGATTGCTTTTAATGTAATAATTACATGGCCTTTCTACTTCAGATTATTTATAGTTATTACAGATATTTACTAAACATTAGAGAATTACGGATTCATTTCAAAATGCAAAACGAATTATTGCGAGTTAGAACGTTTGCGCGATTTTGAAACATTGCATTGATCTGAATTTATGTCTGTCTTTTAGAATAAGATTTAGGACTAAGTTAATCATTTTGAGATTGCATCAAACGATTTCTGAACATTTAATACATGGTGCATAAATGTGCCAGTTTGGAAAACAAAGTGCTTTCTTTTAATCTCCTCCCCAACCTGGCTGCCCTTTTTACATACGTCACTGTCTTTATTCATGAAGAACTTTGTAATTATCCCAGAATGACAGCTGTCATCACCTTTTCTTCTGGCAATGAGCCTTATTAATATTATAGTGGAATATGTCTTGATGTTTAATTTTTTGGCATAAACACAACTCACATGAAAAGAAATAATAAATGAGCGCTCGCTACTAGTCCGATTTTTATTCCCAGAAAGAGAGCTCCTACATAGCAGGTGAGGGGAACTTAGGAGGAAGAACAAACAAGTGCAGGCGTCTGCTTCAAACTGCAATCGTAGGCGGTGTAATTTACCCCCCTGGCTTAGGGCCTCCAAACAACCTACCTCCCGTCATCATCATCAACATTGTTTACATTTAGGCCAAGATATTATTGGGTGCCGATCGGCGATCGCTAAATGATAATAATTCCTAAACTCAATTGAAAAGTGCAATAGTTATTTTGTGAAAGGGCCGTTTTGGTCAAACTGAATTTTGTGAAGGGTCCGTTTTTCCGATATTGAATTTTGTGAAGAGTCCGTTTTTCTGATATTGAATTTTGTGAAGGGTCCGTTTTTAACTTGTTGAATTTTGTGAAGGGTCCGTTTTCGGACCCGATTTCGACCTGGACAGACCCCTGGTGACGCTCCCATATTTTATTTTTTTTATTTTTTCTTGAGGGGGAGGGGTTCACACTCACATTAAAATAGTAGAGATAAATTAAATGAGAAAATAAATAGTGCTAATTATATTATAATTTATGCTTAGTGCTAATAAATTAGTTAATGGGATTACTAATGCTAATTAGATGTAAACAAGACTAAAAGGTCCCATGTGTTGTATTCGGAAGAGGTTTATCCCAGCCCTTCCTCCAATTTGGGCGAGTTAATCTCTAGGTTTTTCGCGATAATAAAATAAAACACAACTTTTACGAATTTTCTTGATTCAAAATGAGCAAATTTGAGTTAACACTAGACAAATCAATTTCTCCAAGTAAATTGGTGCGCGGAAAAAATAAGGTCCACGTCAAACCCACGTCAAAATAAAGGTTTTTCGGGGGGGGGGGGCGTGGGAGAGGGGGCTAAATAAATAGTGAGACTGACGATGTTTAAAGTTATTTATACCTACTACTCAGGTATGGGTGCTGGCAGCATAGGGCAAGGGGGGGCAGTGGCCCCCCTGGATTTTTGTATGCAGTGTTTTCCCTTGCTTTTTTGCTCTTTCCAACATGGTAACCATTCGTTAAAGTAATCTTTGCCCACCCCCTTGGGAAATATTCTGCCGGTGCCCATGAACTCAGGTTTTTTTAATGAATGTTAATGTTCCTAGATATAGTAAATTTGGAATTTCTAACACTTCCCACCTTTCCCATATGCAAACATATAATTAAAGAAGTTTACACTCATAAAATAATAATTGTTTCTGTAAAATTTTTAGAACTTTCGAAAACAATATGTATTTTAAACTGTGCCTTTAAACACAATTTTTTCCCCTGTAAAAATGCATGCTTGTAAAATTATTTCCTTATCTGGACGGTCTTTATTAATAATAGGTTACATATTTTTAACTTTTGTTAATTTATTTAATGGGTTAATTCAGAAGAAATCGAACTGAGGATAGATAGATCTAATGGAATATTTGGGCAGAAAAAAAAGACGTAAGTAAAATTAAAAGTAATTTATTTTGTAAATTAACATTAAATTAAATAGGTAGCTACTTGCTACATACAGCACGACACTCATCCACCAGTGATACCTCGCCCTCGCTTCTTGTTCGTTGCTTCCCCTTAAGTCCAACATCATTCTTCTTTTATACGTAGCAGTCGTTCACTCCGGGAATTTCTGCTCCGTGGTTGGCTCTTGGTAGTTTCTGGTTTCTGGCGATTCAACGTCCGAAAAATACCCAACAAGATCTAGCACAATAATACCTCCGCTACTCAAAATGCACTGCATGAACGGAAGGCATTTGAACTGCTACTGCACATGCGTGTACAGGGGGACTGTCACTTCCACATACCGCTTGGAACACTTCTAAAGATCATTTGGTTCGTGTTCTACAAGCATTATGTGCATTACTTTTCAACCTATCCTCGTTAAAATAATATAAAATATTTTGTTTAAAAAAATCTTAATAAGAGGGTTGTATCTTTTCTAAATAGAATAATCTATATAATAAGTAATAAAAAAATCGGATAAAACATTCATTATCGTATTACGTTCAAATGTTTTTGCAAGATAGATATAATAATCTTAAATATGATCAAGTAATTTGTGAGTTTCTTTGTGGATCAAGAGTATACGAAAATTCTCTTTGTTTTCAGTTTGCCTGGGGTATGGCTTCTCGGATATCCCGACCGTCTTGTCTTTGTGCGAAGATCCTCTCAGTTCTAATTATTTTATTTGAACGAATGTACTGGCATTAGTGCCCTTGACCTGTGGTTTCGACCGGCCAAAATCAATTCTTTTATATTTAACGTGGTCAACTTCCGTGATTAATAAAATAATATACCGTAATTGTAGATTCCCCAATTATAAAAAAATAACTTGCATTCTATACATTATTATTGCTCCAAAAAATAATTCGCCTTTGTTTAAATATTGTAAAATGTAAAATAAATGTAAAAATAATTAAATAAAAACAAAGGAAGCCAACTACCAAAAGCCTTCTAAGATGGCTTATACCCTACTCTGTACACCTTCGAATTTCGCCAAAGCCACTCGCCTTTACTCTAAAACAAAAGAGCTTAGTGGCTGCCCAACATCCGATTAAAATAGCATCCTCTCCTCATATTTACTGCAAAACAAAATAAGTTTATGTCCAATATTTAAATTAAAATTATTGTTTCGTGGGGGAATATCTTTATTATGGGGCGAGTTTTTTCTACCATCCTAATCCTATGGATCTCAGCCCTCGGGAAATGCAAAAGGTCAACTCGCTTTTCACAGAACATCTTCAGAAATAGCCACAAATATTTCCGTTCTATTGAGTCATTTTGAAAAGTTTGATTACAACTTCATTAAAAAATTCATTCGGTTACTGAAAAGTCCCTGAAATGATCGGGACAGATAGGCTACAGCCTAATGAATAATCCTGCCCACTGACGGATTAATACAATTTTGTGGGTGGAAGCTTGGATGGAAGATTCACATACATATCCATTTTATGGAAGTAAGTTGGGATTGTTTACATTAATTTCATTTTTCTCAGGAGGGGCGAGGGGCGGTCGCCTCGTCCGACCCCCTCCCTTTAATCCGCCCTTGATCACACCCTGAGTCTGTTCTTTTGTTTTGGCACTTAGTTTTCTTTCAATATTTTGTTTATTTCTGGATTCATTCTTCAAATAAACACAAACTTGTAACATTATTGGTAAGGAATACATTTTCTAAAGGCCATAGGTGGGTGGTGCAAGGATCTGGATACCCCCCTCCTCCGTTTGTCCGAGTTTCGCTTTTAGTCAACAAAAAGATAATGATACAGCCTTTCTTTCTGTCTTTCTTTTATTTAAAATTCTGCCTTTCCCACCTTTTGGACACTCCCTGAAATTTTTTTCTCAGTACTGTGTTTTTGTTCCACAGTATTGTTGAGTATACTCTTGTGTGTGTCCTTATTGCTGACTTTAGAATACTCATTCAGTTTCGCCTACTTAATGAGTTGACTAAATAATGCAGGCATGCAACAGCCACATTAAATATATACATGCGGTGGTCTAAAAAAAACCTCCCCTATATAAGAGTCCCTAGTGGCCGAACCGTTCAACTAATCGAAATTATTAGGCTTTTTGTCCTTTTGTTAAAAGTTTTTTCCCCCTCTCCTATCTTTTGTTATCATTGCTTCTTTACGATGCTCTTCTTTGAAAATGTTTTACGCCTCCAATTTATGCCATACGTGTCTCGTCCCAACGCCATTTAAGGTTTTTCCATGTTCCGATCAATTTGCGCACGAAAAAAGTGGGTGTTGCTATTCGAAAATTTCGAAATTTTGTCACTTTAACCGTAACCGTGATTAATTAAGAAAGTTTAGATATAGTTATTTGAATGTATGGGGTCCAGATTGTGATGATTTAAAACAATAAAGCTCTCACAGTTACGGTTAAAGTGACAAAATTTCGAAATTTTCGAATAGCAACACCCACTTTTTTCGTGCGCAAATTGATCGGAACATGGAAAAACCTTAAATGCCGTTGGGACGAGACACGTATGGCATAAATTGAAGGCGTAAAACATTTTCAAAGAAGAGCATCGTAAAGAACCAATGATAACAAAAGAGAGGAGAGGGGGAAAAGACTTTTAACAAAAGGACAAAAAGCCTAATAACTTCTACAAACGGTGTAGAAGTTATTAGGCTTTTTGTCCTTGACTTTGTAATCTTTTTGCAATAATGGCGAAAAAGTTTTATCTTGAAGTCAGGGTTCAGCGCAACTATATAGCAGGATGATACGCTTTAAAATATAACTTCCCATTGAGCGCAATGTATTGGGAATATTTTGAATGCTCCTGTAGGAAAGCTATAAATGCTACATAGATCATTTACAATAGGGTACATGGTTCTGTAGATAAGAATAACATGTAAATTTCGTAGAAATCAATGCATATTTACGCGAGTTAGATCAAGGACGGACAGACAGACAAACCGAAATCTTAAACACTTTTCTACCTTGTTGGAAAGTGTTTAAAAAGCTAGATCATGGGGGGAAGAGAACAAAAACTTTCAAGGTAAAGGCGCGGGGCCCCCAAAAGCGCGGGGCCCGTAGCATTTGCTACTTCTGCTATATTGTTAATCCGGCACTGACTAAAGACTAGATTCTTTTTTCCTCCACATGGTTTTCAACTTGGGATATCTCAATCTAGCTTTTTATTGTTCAAAAGTTGTTGGTACTTTTTATGGGGGCTACAACTGTTCCCATTCATCACCGGGCATCATTAAAAATTTTAGTAGCTTGATCATGCGGAAAACTTTCTAAATTGATATTTCCATCAGCAATTCTAATGAGATTGCTTAAATTTGCACTTGAAAGTTTACTGAAATTTGTACTTGAAATGTTAATGAATATTCAAAGAATCACATCCGTTTAAATAAGCAACAGAATTATTAACTATAATATTTTATCTAGTATAATAAAATTATATAATATAACTTAATATTTATATAAATATTAAATTATATTATGCTACAAAGTTGGTAAGATACAAATATGTGTGACAAAGTTCACGGGCGTAACTTGGGCTTCGAAACTGGGGGGGGCAAAAGTAATTTTCAATCAAAGTCCATAGATGCGTGCCCTCCCCCCCCCCCCCCCCCCACACACACTCTTATATATATATATAAACTATAAATTCAGTCTTCACGCCTCGTCAGGGGAGACCTCTCCCCTGAACCCCCTAATTTTTTAATTTCATTATTGCCATATTAAAACGATATTAATTGACTATGTCATTTTATCTCTCACCCCTTTTCCTTTTTCTTTTATTCTTCCTTTACATTTATTTCATTGACTGGAAATAGGAAGGTTTCCTGATCTTTCCTTGCAATTGCAAACGTGGGTCGATGATAACTGAAGTGACTTATATAATTTTTAGTATCTATCTTAACACACCAAAAATTTTCCTTTTCGTTATTTGATATTGTTGAGAGAGCTTTAGGTGAGTAGGGTTGCTGGATTTCGCCTGTTAACCCTATTGGCGAGTCATCCAGAGTGGATAAGAATCCCAGGCATTTAGGCTTATGTCTAAAATTATTCTTTTTTCCACTTTCACATTCGGTAACTCAGTGCCCAATGCGTTTACACCTTTTACAAATTATTCTTGATGCATCCTTAATTTTATGAGTTGGCTGGACCGAGTATTTTCCATAATTTTTATTTTTAGATGCAGGCTTTCTAGGAGCAGCCATGAAAGCACCCGAGTCTTCAGCTTGTCTATCATTGTTATACCTGGCGTTTTATTCTGAGTATTTCTGGCTTCGCAAGCTCATCTCTTGATTCCATAGCACATCGGAAATTGTCAAAAGTAGAAGGGAGGCTATATGACAGCATTACAATCAGAAAGTCGTCATCTATTTAATATGCATTTCTGAAAGTCTGTCCACTATGTTGAAGAATTTTCTCAAATGGTCATGAATTCCATTAGACGAGTCGGGTATCTTATATTGAATTAAGATTTCATTAATGCAACTTTACGAGCAGGTCCTTTAGACTGATAGATTTCTCCCATTTTTTTCCAGACATCTGATGAAGTGTCACATTTTTTTATTTGTTTGAGTTCAGATGACGATATACACACAATTATATCTGCTTTTGCTTTTTTGTCCATTTGGACCCACGTATCGAACTCTTGCGATTTTTCGTCATTTTCCAAAACTTCAGGTTTAGGCTTTGAATCTGATGCATAAATCCAGGCATCATTCTTTATTAAAAGTGTTTTCATTTGCATTTTCCATGTTTTGTAATTATCTTTATTCAACATTTTAGTTCGCCAAGTTCCAGTCGCCATTGTGAGGATGAATGATGCAGCCTTGAAACGAACGTTAAAAATCAGCAAATAAATAAATGAATCCATCTGGTGTCCGTAACCTTTTAGAAATGTTAGCAGAGTTATGACACAAACATAGTAAGCATGGGATTTTAACAATTGTATTAGAACTGAAGAAACAGGCACATAACATAACAAGGCAACATCAAGAATGAAAAAAGTATAGATTTGTTTGTGTTTGTGGGATTACGGCTGATTAGCTACGCGTGGGCTCTAGGCCGATGGGTGGGGTGCCCTCCATGGGGGTCTTTCTAAGGGGTTCTAACCCGTATTTACGCTCAAGTGAAAAAAGTAAAGAAGAAGTAAAAAGAATGCATGCGAGTTACAGTTAAGTAGATAAATGTTTATTGAGGGATACAGAATTCAGGAGGTTAAGACATTGCACAATAAAAAAAATAAATAAACAGTTCAATACTCGAGAATTTATTCTTACTTTTATGTCGCATGTAAGTAGATAAATGGTTATTGAGGGATACGGAATTCAGGAGTATAAGACATTGCACAATAAAAAAATAAGCAATTCAATACTCAACAATTTATTCTTACTTTTATATTGCATTTTTGGGACAAATTTTTGAGAAACATTTTTCGGACAATTTTCAATAAAATGGATAAAGTGACATAATGGCATAAAGTGACATAGTCATTAATAAATCATAAAATATTTCTTCTATAACAATGGAAAAAATACTGTACTAAAACAGATGAAATTTGAGAACAGTTATTTTTAACTCTTGAAAACGAAAAGTAAATAGTGCAATAAGTATAATTAATAAAATAAATAAAAGGGCTTACTTTTTTCCCCATCAAAACAACTCCACAGCCTCTGATATCACTGGGGACTGAATCAGCTTTTAGCGGTAGAGTCTGTGTGTACGTCCAAAACAAAGTTCATTGGAAGGATTGGAAATTGCAAATCTATGTGTTCACTACAATAAAAAAAGCAAAAAAAAACCTCCACAACCACAACAGGGCTTGACTGTCAAGAAACACTTGATGGTTAAAAATTGAAGCGGCCGACTTTGATTTTCAAAGGAACTTTCCAATAAGGAGAGGCATCATTTTTAATTTAAACAAAACTACATTTTTCCCCCTCAAAGCGCAACTATAATAGATGTCTTCTCCTTAACGAATTCCTGATAAAAAAACCAAGTGATTAGTACATTGTTAGTATTGTCTCCAGACTAACACTTTATCTTTATTTAAAATTTACCAATTTGACAAAATTACGAAAACTACTTACCTGTACTCATACACAAAACAAGTTAGTATATCACTTCAGGATACAGACAAAATTCATTTAACTTAACCAAACTTGACACACAGACATCATTTATTTAGCTTAGCTCTTTGTAATCCATTCTTTGCAGCTCATTCAATAATCCCTCCAACCCTCCTGGACATCTCCCGTGTTCTTCGTCGGATATTTTCCCCTCAACTAGGTAGCAAAAGATTAACAACAGACTTGAAATATGAAACATCATGTTACATACAAAAATTTTTAAAGCTCCCTTCTCTCACAAAGTGTAATAATATTAGAATTAACTGTGATACTAACTGTACCTAAGATTAACTGTAACCCACCGTTTAACTGTACAAGTAGAACAACAATAATAATATCTGTTTGTTTACTCTCATATATTTTGCTCACTGTGTATTTCTGGCATAACGGCATTATAATTAATGTTACATGGTGCCGAAACTATTTTATTCCGAAACTTAACGTTAAGTATTAAAAGAAAATGCCAGCAGACGACAGAGCAAATAGCACCGCGATGAACGCAAGAGCACCGAATCCGCTAAGCCTAAACGGCAGTAGCGAACCATCCAAAGCATGGAAGGATTGGTACCAACAATTTCTTTGGTACGCCACTGTAATCGACTTGGAAAACAAAGATGAAAAAGTGAAGATTGCTGTCTTTATGTCCTCTTTGGGTTCCGATGCAATCAGTATATATAGCACGTTCGGTGAAGAAAAGAAAACTACGTTGAAGCTCCTGACATTCGAAAATTACTTTACTCCGAAAGTCAACGTAACGTACAAGAGATTCGTTTTCAACAAGGTGGTGCAAGGCAAACACGTTAAATTCGACAATTTTTTTACGGAACTACTAAATAAAAGTAAGTCATGTGACTTTGGAACTCTACGCGATAGTTTAGTGACTGATCGAATAGTGATCGGCGTTCATAACGATATGGATCGCGAAAAGCTTCTGGCAGAAGATGACTTAAACCAGGGCTGGGGAGTAGCGCGCTACTTGTAGCGAAACTACAGTAGCCGCTACTTTTTTTTGTAGTTTGTAGTGTAGCGCGCTACTTATTTAAAAAAGTAGTGTAGCGTGTAGCGCGCTACAAAAAAACAGTAGTTTGTAGCGAATTTTGGAAGCTACTTTTGCCGTGTCATCATTTCCGGCGATTGATCCCGTGGTGCAATTTCTCTCTCTTCTGACTCCAAGCATAACTGAAACTGATGCTTGAAAGACACCCAATCTCTCCCCCGCCCCCCCCCTCCCAGGGGACACACGCACACGAGGGGGGGGAGGGGGTTTGCTTTGCCTGAAGCAGAAGCCTGACATTGTGCATCTTTTTTCTTTTTATCGTTCTCAGTATTATTTGTAGAATCACCAATCTGCCATAAAGAGGACAAAAAAGGAAGGAAAGAGAGGTCCAAAGTTGAACAGAGGTTATTTTGATGGGGCCCCGAGAGTCTCATTATCACACGGGCGTGTGGGCCCGTGAGCCCCTGAAAAATAAAAGCCTCGCAAATCTCTCCATTTATTGTATATTAAATTTATATATGCTGCAATAATAATTTTTAAGCTAAATTTCCTTTATCTATATCATAATTGTGTAACAATGAAAAGGCTTCGAGACTTATTTTCTGTTCTTCTTTCTAACACAATGATAATGGTTTCTAAGACTAGATCAATAAAATATAAATTAAAGGCGTATTGAAAATTTATTCCCATATGTGCTTATCACAAAATATCCATTAGTTAGCATTTTTTTTTAATATTATGATGAAGAAAAGAAAATTTTCTGGCAGGTGGAACTCAGCGCACACATACGCTAATAATACAAATGGATTAAAAACATATTTTTAGCCCCTGAAATAATATCTTGGATGCATATGCTTATACCTTTTGTCCCTTTTCATTTTTCGAAAAGTAGCGGTAGTTGTAGCACACTACAAAAAAAACGTAGTTTTTCCCACCACTGACTTAAACCTGGATAAAGCCGTAAAAATCTGCAGGGCTGGTGAATTAGCAAGATCACAGATGACTGTCATCAAAGAACAACCGCTGAAAATCGAAACGCGAACCAAAACTATCGAAAGAGTAAACAAGAAGTAAACAACGGAAAATCGTGTACAAGGTGTGGAACGGTGCACAAGAAAGCAGAGTGTTTGGCATACAATAAAGAGTGTCACAAATGTCATTTAAAGGGTCATTTTGCTAAATTCTGTAAATCCAAGCGTGTGGTAGCTACAGTTACTAATCAAGATGAATCAAGTAGAAACCAAAACACTTTCGTAATCAGCAGCATTACAGATGAACCTAGTATACTGACAGATTGGTTCGAAAGTGTCGAATTTGAGAACAAGTTTAAAGGTACATTTAAATTAGATACAGGTGCCCAGTGCAATGTACTTTCCTTAACCATTGCTAAAAAAGCAAATTTAAGAATTAATAACTCTAAAATTACGAAACTAGTTTCATTCACTGGCCATAAAATGCAAGTAATTGGTGAAGCAGATGCTAATATTAAGGTAAAAGGAAAAAGTTACACTGTAAAATTTACTGTGATAAAAGATAACCTTCAGCCAATATTGGGTAAGAACTCCTGTGTAGAAATGAACTTGATTAAGAGAATAAACTCAGTAAGTTTATCGGATAATTTAACTAACAGTGGAACTTTAAGTGAAGAAATTGGATGTTTGAAAAATTTTGAATATGAGCTTGACCTGATAGAAGATGCACACCTAGAGATTTTTCCAGCAAGAAGAGTGCCACATTCTATGCGAGAGAAAGTGAAAAGTGAGCTGGATAGAATGCAAAAGATGGGGATCATCAAGCCCGTAATTGACCCAACGCCAGCAGTTTCGCCCATGGTGGTAGTTTGTCGGAATGGAAAAATAAGAGTGTGCATGGATCCGTCAAGTTTAAATAAGAATATTAAGAGAAGACAGTATCCGTTAAACACTTTAGAAGAAATTGCTTCTAGACTCAACAATTCAAAGTGATTCACTGTATTGGACTGTAATAAAGGGTTTTGGCAGGTCAAGGTAACTGAGCGTACCAGTAAATATCTCACAATGGCAACTCCTTGGGGAAGATTCTCGTATCTCAGAATGCCCATGGGCATATCTTCTGCCCCTGAGGTGTTTCAACAAATAATGGAACATTTACTTGGCAATATAGAAGGAGTAGAATGTGCCATGGATGACGTATTAATTCATGCTGAAACAGTGCAAAAATTAAAAGCTCTGACATCAAAAGTAACAAAAATCCTTTATGATGCTGGTCTAACACTCAATACAAGCAAGTGTGTGTACACACAACAAACTGTGAAGTTTTTAGTTCACATTGTCACAGCTGATGGACTGAAAGCTGATCCAGAAAAAGTAGAAGCAATCAATTCTTTGAAAATACCTGATAGTGTGACAAGCTTACAACGATTCCTCGGCATGGTCACGTATTTGGCTAAGTTTGTGCCAAATCTATCAGAAATTACTAGACCACTCAGAGAGCTGTGCAAGAAGGACGTCGAATGGCTGTGGACACCAGAACACTAAGCAGCTTTTAAAAAGCTACAAGACACACTGAAAGATCTTCCAACGCTGAAATATTTCAATGTGAACTCTCCAATTGTCTTATCAGTGGATTCCAGCAAGCATTCAGTAGGAGCAGTAATTATGCAAGAAGGGAGACCCGTAGCTTATGCAACAAAGGCACTTGATCAGACGCAACAAAATTATTCACAGATTGAGAAGGAGGCCTTTGCAATCAAGTTTGGTTGTCTACGTTTTCATCAGTATATCTGGGGTTGTCACAAGCTAGTCATTGAAACTGACCACAAGCCACTTGTGTCAATTGCTAAGAAGCCTCTTCACTCTGCCCCACCTCGTTTACAGCGTATAATGTTTGACATAATCCCATACCGTCCAGAAATTGTGTATAAGAAAGGGACCGAGATGTTCATTGCTGATACCCTGAGCAGAGACTGTACATCATCTATAGACAATGACACTCCTGAACTACAAATGGAAATCCATATCGTAGTTCCTATGACAGAAGCAAGGACAAGTGAGTTACTTGAAGCTCTTCAGGTGGATCTTGAACTGTCCATTCTAATGAATGCAGTTCTTGAAGGTTGGCCAGAAGATGTCAAAAATGTCCCAGAATGCATAAAAAAGTACTGGACATTTCGAGATGAGTTTGCCGTGCATGAAGGCATTCTCTTCAGAAGTGATAGGATAGTGATACCTGACAAACTGAAGGAAGCAACGCTGAAAACAATTCATCTTGGACATCTAGGAATCCAACGTTCACTGAATAGAGCAAGAGAAAATGTCTATTGGTACGGGATGAACAATGATGTGACCACTTACGTCAAGAAGTGCAAGATATGTCAACAGCGTCAAAGGGACGAGCCTGAAGAACCCTTGATGCTAAACCCAATACCTGAAAGGCCATGGCAAATTTGTGCGATCGATATCTTTCATCTTGATAGAAAAAATTATTTAGTGATAGCAGATAGTTATTCTGGCTATTTTGATTTCAGCATCCTACGAGATTTATCTTCAACAACCGTGATCAAGACCTTGAAAAATTGGTTTGCCACACACGGAGTTCCAGAGACTCTATGCTGTGACGCAGGAACTCAACTGATCTCGAGAGAATTATACACGTTTGCCGAAAACTACAACTTCAGCATACAAGTTTCAAGCCCTGAACACAAACGTTCGAATGGTCTGGCTGAACGCTATGTTCAAGAAGCAAAAGCCCTAATATCAAAATGTGTTGCAGATGAATCTGATATCTATTTAGCTCTACTAAATAGTAGAAACACGCCAAGAGCAAATCTAGGATCACCTACGCAGCGACTCATGGGTAGAAGAACGAAAGGAACATTGCCCGTCTGCTTCAAACTCCTTGAGCCGAGACTAATTAAGAATGTTTCGTCCAAACTTGGAATACTGAGACAGGTATCGAAAGCTTACAGGGATAGAGGATCGAGACCAAAGCAACCAATGGTGGTAGGACAGAAGGTATTGTTCCGTAGAGGACACAGAAAATGGAGCCCAGCTGAAGTAATTGCCCCGGCTCAAAGTCCCAGGTCATATATAATCCGTACTCCAGAAGGTGCCACCTATTGAAGAAATTCGTGGTTTCTTCGGCCAGACTCCTCCAAACAAGAAGCTCCTCAACAACTCGTTGATGACTCTCCAACCCTGGCAGCACCACCGCAGGAAGAACAACGAGGTAGTGATTTAGAGCCTTCGCAGCCAACACCACCAGAGCCAGTTCCTGGGAGACCAAAGTCAACTGTGACTGATACTACCCAAACCAGATCGGGAAGGATTGTGAGAAAACCTCAGAGACTGGACTTGTAAAATTCTCAAACTTAAATCTTAAAAAAAAAAAAAAAAAGAAGAAGAAAAAAAAGGGAAGATGTAATAATATTAGAATTAACTGTGATACTAACTGTACCTAAGATTAACTGTAACCCACCGTTTAACTGTACAAGTAGAACAACAATAATAATATCTGTTTGTTTACTCTCGCATATTTTGCTTACTGTGTATTTCTGGCATAACGACATTATAATATGCTTGCGGGAAAAACTAGTCCTAGTCTATTTAAGTGAACACAGATGTGACTGGTTTTTGAGTTAACGGGAGATAAAAGGGCCGCGTTCGGCATTTAAATCACTCCAATTTTTCACAGAATCTTAATGGTCATTTAGTGATGACATGTTCTTAAGTTTTGTTTGTAGGTTCAGAAAAACGATCATTTTATGCCTTGTTAAAAAGCTGCTTTTCTTGCGAGGTTTGAAATACATTACAATGAAACTCATTGCACTGCTCATTTCTATTTTCTGTAATCTCTCTTCCCATGGCACTTTCTTTAATGTTAGCGACCTGTTAAATTTATAGCATTCTGAGCTCAATGTTCGTGTTTTTCCTTGACTTGGACAGAAAATTAAAAATTTTTAAGAGTCCAGTATGTTATTTCTATTTATTATTTTCTTATTTTACCTTTTATTTTTATTTATCTATTTAATAAATTGGCATAAGCGGGCGACAGGGGTCGATACAAACAAAAATTGGATCCGTTTTGTAGCCCTTTCACAAAATTACAATAAATTTAAAGGGAACCCCTTCACGAAAATATAGTCGATTAAAACTGCCCTTCACTGATATTTTACCCTACATTTAAATGTGTTTCATCAATTAACGAAAAAAAAAGTGACTTTTATTAAAATTTGGTTTGAAGATTCACAAAATTAAGCATTGAAATTAAAAAAAAATTGCAGTTTTTACATAAATGGGACCCTGGAAAACATTCCTGGATCAACCCCTGATAAATTATGTAAGTTTTTGAGTTGAAGACGTTTTGTCGAAAATAAAGGGGGGGGGCTGTATAAATTAGGCAGATGTACATATACTATGTACTAAAGAAAACTAATATTCTGAGATATTATCTTAGCTAGACTTTTAAACAAATTTTTTGAAATGCTAGAAAATAGAATTATATGTACGCAGATCGTTATAAACAATAGCTGTGAAGATTAACACTCTGTGTCGAACGTTGCTTCTCCGTAGTGCTCGGGAGCAACGCTGCTAGTAGGAAATAATGAGGTGATTTGTTGCTATATTTTTCTAATGCATGGAAATCTAAAAGAGTTAAAGGTATCGAAATACTGACTTAGATAGTACAGCAACTAGAGTTTACGTCTCTCATGACAAACCAACTAGAACGGCCCCCTCCCATGGAACCATAACTTATTTTGGAGGCCCCTACGAAGTCTGGGGCACGTACCCCTAGTTGCGGCTCTGGCAGCAGATATAAATCATGAAATTGCAGACCGTTTTTTGTACTCTTAAACTGCATCACATTTGAATTCGCAATTAGTCTGTCAAGTCAAGTAAGTTGGGCACGATCATAAAAGTGTATTGTCTCTCTGCTACTGACTTTCAAACACCAAAATTAGGTTCACTAAAATATAAATGAGAAATTGGCCCCAACCTGTGACAGGGCGGCAACTAAGGGGGGGGGGGGTAAGTGGGGACAAGCACCGGGAGCCATTCTAAAAAGGAATGCCAAAATCAGTTATAGTTTCTTGAATGGGGCACGGCTTAATGCGAGGGGGCACACAACACTAATTATGGTTTGCCCCGGGTGACATAAACTCTAATTGCAGCATTGCCCATGAAAATGACCTCTTTTTGCCCTCTATTTACAGCAACAGGTCTTTTTTCCTAACGCTAAACAATTGATTTCAGACAAGCTTAAAATCGCTGCCCCTTGATTTTTGCGTTTCTGAGAAATTATCTAGCTTGGCCATTTGGTAGAATCTGCCATTGTTCCTGTTGGGTTGAAAAGCTTCTGTAATTCTATTCTTTTGTTGATTTTTGCAGGGATTTTTTTTTTTTAAGAATCTGATAGTATATTTGTGTTATAAATGCATGATCTGTATTCAAAATCATAACTTTGCCCTCTGACTTTTTAAACTAGGGGGGCAATTTTTACAACTGCAGGGGCAATTGTGCCCCCCAGATGTCACCTATGACAAAGTTAAAACAGATATCTTTAAGTTCAAATTCTTACTACAGTAAAAGCTAGATTATCTGGCATTTAACCGGAAAATTTCAGCTTCCCTCTTATATATTTTGGGGGGGGGGGGGGGTTCTTCTTAAAAGATTGATTGAAGATTTGATTGTGTTGAAAAAAAGCAGAGCTATCTAAAAGTAAAATTTTTTAAAATTTAAATGTACCTTTAGCTTTGGTATAAACATCATAAATTAAATCTACCTCTTAAACTAGATTTTTCCTTCTTAAACATGAAGTAGAGTTGAGTTGTTTCATAATTCAGCTTCTGATCAAACACCAGAGATTGACAGGCAAATTGCATAAACCTATAGGCAAACTGCTGACCTTGATTCTAGACTTGAAAATTAAATAACTACAGGTAAATTTCTGACCTTTAATTCTGCAAACCTATAGACAATTTTCTGACCTTATTTTATTTTGTTTTTAAAAACTATAAGCTATAATTCCTGGTAATGCTTTTCATTCATGTTCTTAGTGTCAGGTGAATTTCAGACCTTGTTTCCTTTATGCAAATTTTTTTTGAGTAGTTCTGCATGCATAATTTACATTAACTGTTAAATTAACCTTTCCTGTTCAATATATAATAGAACTGTTTTAGTGTGCTGATACATAGATATGTGCTTCATTGATGGTAGGCTGTCTTCCACGCTTTGATAGATGTTTTGCCGCTGCTGATGTTATCAGAATCGTTACTGATGGTTAATGGAAGACAGTCATTTTGTTATACATTTTTAAAAGTTTTTAATCCATTTAACCAATTGTTCATAAAGATGTGTTTATACTAATAAAGAAGAGTTAGTTGCATTTTTGAAGTCCTTTATTGAGCAGCAAAAGTTATCCATTATGCACATCTTCTGACATGGTAGCAGAGTAACGACCCATGGCATCTTCTGGAGATGTTAACCTGGTGTCATCGTTCAACTTTCCAAAGTTAAATCGTGATAACTTTAAACAGTGGAAATATAATATAAATTTTCTGCTGGCTAGTCAAGATCTCTCCGAATTTTCCTCAGATTACCAAAGTGAAACTCCCACTCAAAAGACTGCTGAATACAAACCGGAAGATTCTAAAGGCCCGGTTGTGCGGGATATTCGGAAAGAAAAAAAGGCTCTAGCCATTATATGTCTGAGTATTGAAGAAAGTCTAAAAAGTCTCCTATAGGAGGCACATACACCGACAGAGGCTTGGACATTACTCAAGAATGCTTTCGAGCCAAGCAGCAGAGCTTGTGTTGCTGCCTTAAGACGAAAATTCATCAGCCTCAGGTATGACGGTGCAGATGGAATGGAAGGATACATAGGACGAGTTATAGATGCTGCAAAGGATTTAAAGATGGTCGGAAAACAGCTTTCAGATGACGAGGTGGCATTTCAACTCCTGGAGAATCTCCCACCCGAGTATGAAAACCTAGTGGTTCAACTTTACAGACTTCCAGACCAGAATTTACCACTATGGAAATTCGCAGACAACTGCTGGCTGAATATGATCGGCAAAAGTGTAAAGTTGTTGAAAACACCTCCAGTCGCCAAGCTCTGGTGTCGGTTAAAAAGCGAAATGCATGGTCCTGGAAAGAGGTGATATGTTCCCACTGTGGAAAACTAGGACACTTAAAAAGGACTTGTTTTAAACTCCAACGAAGCCTGCAGAAAGGGAGTCCTAGAATGCAAGGAAATCCTCAAAACTGACAAAAACACAAAGAGGACAATGAGAAACAAGCACATTTTGCAGCCTTGGTTACCCAAAGCCCCATTATGGAGTGCGTCTTGGATAGTGCAGCCACAAATCATTTTTTCACACAAAGGGATGCTTTCAAGACCTTTCGTCCCATTCAGAGCAGTGCAATTACTGCTGAAGGAACAACTAGCATCCAAGGTATTGGTGAAGTCCATTTGCAGCTTAATTCAGGTACTGTTCTTCAAAATTTAGTGTTACAAAATGTATACTTTGCACCTGATATGTGCAGGAATTTAATCTTGGTCAGATGCTTATGTGCAGAAAACTTTCAAATTTGTTTCCTTAGGGACAAAGCATTAGTCTATAAAGATAATCAAGAAATATAAGTGCTCCCCTTAAAGATAGGTTTTATTGTTTTTCTGTAAATTCCTTAACACATGTAGAATCAGGTGGAGCTTTTATTATAGATAAAAACGTCATGAAGTGGCACTCCAGATTTGGCCACTTTAATACAACAATACTTGTGCAATTTTCTAAATCTAATAATGTCACTGGTTTAGATAAACTTGATGGTAATGGTCAAGAATGTGAGTCCTGCACTTTTGCTAAAAACACGAGAAAAGTTCATAGTTATAGAAAAGTAGTTTCAATGTCATTCCTGTAAAGGATGACATTGAAACTACTGATATTCTTCAGCTTTTACACTTAGATATTTTTGGTCCAACTCCAGTCCCTTCTCTGGGGGGGGGGGGGTGCCAGATATTTTTTATCCATTGTTGACGACTTTTCCCGCTACTCATTTATATACATTTTACAAAATAAAAGTCAAGCATTTCACTTTTTTAAATTATACAAATCATTAGTTGAAAAACAAATTGGTAGTGAAATTAAACGAATTAGAACAGACCAAGGTGGTGAATTTTGTTCTCATCCATTTGAAACCTTTCTCCAAGAATATGGCATCATCCATGAACATACAAATCTATATTCCCCCCAAATGAATGGGGTTACAGAAAGGTATAATCGAACTCTTTTGGACGGTGTCCGAGCTTTACTGTTTGAAACAAAGTTACCTCAACCGCTTTGGGCAGAATTGGTCTGTACACAGGTCTGCTACTCATTTATATACATTTTACAAAATAAAAGTCAAGCCTTTCACTTTTTTAAATTATACAAATCATTAGTTGAAAAACAAATGGGTAGGGAAATTAAATGAATTAGAACAGACCAAGGTGGTGAATTTTGTTTTCATCCATTTGAAACCTTTCTCCAAGAATATGGCATCATCCATGAACATACAAATCCATACTCCCCCCAAATGAATGGGGTTGCAGAAAGGTATAATCGAACTCTTTTGGACGGTGTCCGAGCTTTACTGTTTGAAACAAAGTTACCTCAACCGCTTTGGGCAGAATTGGTCTGTACACAAAATTATCTCAAAAATCATTTTCCCCATAAAAAGTTAAAAGGCAAAGCACCCTTAAATATATGGATAGGAAGAAAATTTTCAGTAGCTCATTTAAAAATAATAGGTAGTAAAGCGTCTGTTCACATTCATAAACGTAGAAATAAATTTGATAAAAGAGCCAAACAGGGCATACTAGTGGAATATGCCTCTAGTACTAAGGGATATCGGATTTGGTACCCAGGTACAACTTTAATAGATGAAACTAAACATGTTAAAATAAATGAAGATAGTTTTAAATTTGACGTAGATAGCAGGGAATCTGAAGTAAATGTAAATCTATTTAACATTCCTCCAAATTCTGAAAATGTTACTGATCCGCCTCAGTTATCATCCCCTGTGGCAGACTGGAAACGGGTGGAGGTAACTCGAAAAAAAGGGGACTCTGCAGGTCGCGTTGATGTCTACTATTATCCTGAACAAAACGTTCGGTTAAGAAGTAACAGAGAGGTTGAAGAATACTACCGACAGAAGGGTATAGTTTATGACCCTGCAGAGTTTAAGTTTACTTCAACGGGTACAGTTGAAACCTCTCCCAGTGCCGGTGGGGATGATGAGGGAGGTGAATCTTCAGATGCAGAAGCTCATTGTGTAGCAATAAAAATCCCCAAATCGTATAAAGAATCTCAGGATTTTCCAGAAAAAATAAAGTGGCAAAAAGCCATGGTATAGCGTAAACTCGGGCGTTGCAAGAGCGACCAAGGAGACGCTATAATTGACCTATGATCAGGCTAGCCGCAGCACATGGCGTTGTGAAAAAGTCCTACGAGAAATATAACATACGGTGACCACAAAAGATATGAAAAGAAGGAAACCAAAGACTTACCCCAGCAGTAGTTCAGGGCTTGAAGATCTTCCGTGAGAGAAAAGGGAACCACACATAAAAGACGAACACTTTAACTAGAGACTTACTAACAGGAAAACTTTATTCACTGGCAGAATGTACGGTACATTAACATTAGTGCGAAAGAACATTTAATGGGGTTCTATTCAAGAAGGAGATAGATTATACATGATGTATTTCAAAAAGGTAAAATGGCGCACACGCCATGTAATACGGTCAAATACTACAGAAAAGGGGAGCTTGCAGCATTTATATATTTTGAAAATTTAAACCGAAGTAATTTAATAAGGAGGGGATGTCTTATTTGCCTAACGGAGACTTATCGGTCATAAAACATTTACTACGGTACTGTTCCTGCCGCCTCCAGCAAAAAAACCACGTTGTTCGTGTTCGGGGAGCGCTTCCTTAGCGCGTCGTACTTCGGGGTTGACAAAAAGGTGAAGTGAAGTCTTGCTCTTTCCAGCCGGCTCGCCATCGCCAATTATCTCGGCAACCTCGACTACACGTCATAGGCAGGGAGGAGAAAGCGCCGCGATTGGTTCAAAGGTAAGCGCGGGCAGAAAACCCCTGACGTCATCCTGGGGAATGATGAAATATTTTGCCGCGGAGGTGATGGCCGGATTGCCAGTGGCGCTTATGATCCTCATTATGAAGAGTTGGCGAGATGCTCGAAAATCGCAGTGACTGTTGAAGAAGGAACACGTGGTGCAAGCGTGCCGCCATATTGGAAGCACACAAAAAAACTGGCTAGCCGGGGAAACCATTTTAAAAAGGAAAAGGGGGGAAGAACCAGGAGTACACACATTGTAAAATTAATACTTATGGAAGAAAATGCAAAACAGGAATACATGTGATATTTCCATCACATGTTCCTCCCCTCACATCGAGAGAAAAAATACTAAAGCCAAGGAAAAAAAATTTTTTTTTTTGTGTTGCAAGATCCCCTTTTGTACAAAAAGTGACATGCACAATATAAAATGACTACAAGAGGTATAAATAGGAAATCAGGACATACTGTCCTTACACCAAATCTGGGATGGTACCATATCATTCCATGTATCACCAGTGCCGGATTAAGACAGCGCGGGGCCCGTAGCAAGTGTTACCAAGGGGCCCCCTGTTCAGTGACGCACCTATATATATATATATTTAGGGGGAGGAGTTCACCCTCACATTAAAGTAATAGAGCTAAATTAAGTGAGAAAATAAATAGTGCTAATTATATTACAATTTATGTTTAGAGCTAATTGATGGTATTACTAATGCTAATTAGATGTAAACAAAACTTAAAGGTCCCACGTGTTATATTTGCGAGAGGTTTATCCCAGCCCTTCCTCCACCTTGGGTGAGCTAATCTGTAGGTTTTGTGCGATAATAAAATAAAACACAACTTTTACGAATTTTCTTGATTCAAAATGAAAAAATTTGAGTTAAAATAGTGTGCGGAAAAAATGCCGCAAGACATAGACAGTGAGTAAATAGATAGTGAGACTGGCGATATTTAAAGTTATTTATTCGTACAACTCAGGTTTTTTTTAATGAATGTTAATGTTCATGGATATATATTTGGAATTTCTAACACTTCCCACCTTTCCAATATGCAAACATATAACTAGACAAGTTTACACACATAAAATAATAATTGTTTCTGTAAAATTTTTAGAACCTCCGAAATCAATATGTATTTTAAACTGTGTCTTTAAACACTATTTTTTCCCCTATAAAAATACATGCTTGTAAAATTATTTCATCATATATCTGGACGGTCTTTACTAATTATAGGTTACATATTTTTAACTTCTCTTAATTTATTTAATGGGTTAATTCATAAGAAATCGAACTGAGGATAGATAGATCTAGCACAATAATACCTCCACCATTCAAAATATACTGCATACACGGAAGGCATTTAAACTGTACATGCTTGTACAGGGGGACTGTTACTTCCACATACCGCTTGGGACACTTCTAAAGGTCATTTCGTTAGTGTTCTACAAGCATATGTACATTACTTTTCAACTTATCCTCGTTAAAATGATATAAAATATTTTCCTCAAAAAAATCTTTATAAGAGGAATAGAATAATCTATATAATAAATAATAAAAAATTCTGATAAAACATTCATTATCGTATTACGTTCAAATGTTTTTGCAAGACATAATAATCTTAAATGTAACAAGTAATTTGTGAGTTTCTTTGTGGGTCAAGAGTATCCGAAAATTATTTTTCTTTTCAGTTTGCCTGAGGTTATGGCTTCTCGGATACCCCGACCGTGCGAAGATCCTCTCGGTTCTAATTATTTTATTTGAACAAACGTACTGGCATTCGTGCTCTTGACCTGTGGTTTCGACCGGCCAAAAATGAATTCTTTCATATTTAACGTAGTTAATTTCCGAGATTAATAAGATAATTTATCGTAATAGTGGATTCCCCAACTATAAAAAAATGACTTACATTCTATATATTATTATTGTTTCAAAAAGTAATTCGCCTTTGTTTAAATACTGTAAAATGTAAAATAAATAATTAAGTAAAAACAAATCAAGCCAACTACCAAAAGCCTTCTAAGATGGGTTCACATCCTACTACACCTTCGAATTTCGCCAAAGCCACCCACCTTTACTGCAAAATAAAAGAACTTTGGGGCTGCCCAATATCTGTTTAAAATACCATCCCCATATTTACTGCAAAACAAAATAACTTTATGTCCAATATTTAAATAAAAATTATTATTTCGTGGGGGATTATTGTTGATTATGGGGTGCGTTTTTCCTACAATCTTAATCCTATGGATCTAAGCTCTCGGGGAAATGCAGAAGATAAAACTCGCGTTCCAGAGAACATCTTCAGAAATAGCCAAAAATATTTCCGTTCTATTGAGTCATTTTGAAATGTTTGATTACGACTTCATTAAAAAATTCTTTCCACTTGTTACTGAAAAGTCCCTGAAGTGATCGGGACAGATAGACTACAGACTAATGAATAATCCGGCCCACTGACGGATTAACACAATTTTGTGGGTGGAGGCTTGGATGGAAGATTCATATATATATATATATATATATATATATATATATAAATTTTATGGAAGTAAGTTGGGATTGTTTACAATAATTTCATTTTTCTCGGGAGGGGCGGTCACCTCCTTCGACCCCCTCCCTTTAATCCGCCCTTGATCAGACCCTGAGTCTGTTTTTTTTGTTTCGGCACTTAGTTTTCTTTCTATATTTTGTTTATTTCTGGATTCAGTCTTCAAATAAAGACAAAAATTTAACATTATTGGTAAGGAATCCATTTTCTAAAGGCCATAGGTGGATGGTGCAAAGATCTGGATACCTCTCCTCCGTTTGTCCGAGTTTCGCTTTTAGTCAACGAAAAGATAATGATACAGCCCTTCTTTCTGTCTTTCTTCTACAGCCTTTCTTCTGTCTGTCCCACCTTTTGGATGCTCCCTGAAATTTTTTTCCGAGAACCGTGTTTTTGTTCCACAGTATTGTTGGATATACTCTTGTGTGTGTCCTTATTGCTGACTTTAGAATACTCATTCACTTTCGTCTAGGTAATGAGTTGACTAAATAATGCAGGCATGCAACAGCCACATTAAATATATTAATGACTATGTCATTTTATCGCTCACCCCCTTTTGAAAATGTGACATAAAAATGAGACACGAAAATGCGTTACGAAAACGCGACATAAAAGTAAGAATAAATGTCCGCTGAAAACGTTAGTATGTGTTACGTAAACTGCCGATTTCTATAAGCTCCGTAAGGTTGCATTTATTTGATAAATTGATTGTTTAAAAATTACATCCGTTTATTTAAATACTATTAGTTAGTTCACAACAGCTTTAATCTATTGTTACAATATTTCGTAAGCTGTAGAATATGCATCACAAGTATATTTTACATATATTTAAATACTATTAGTTCACAACAGCTTTAATCTGTTGTTACAATATTTACTAGCTGTAGAATGTGCATCACATGCATTTTTCTATAAATAGGTTACAATCTTAAAAATTTCAACATGGGGTTACCAGGTGAAATACACGATAGATGAGAGATAAAATGACATAGTCCATTAATATCGTTTTAATATGGCAATCATGAAACTAAAAAAATTAGGGGGGTTCAGGGGGGTCTCCCATTGATGAGGCTCGAACAGCCGAGTTATACATATATTCTTTCAATGAGTTGTCTACAACTGATTTACAGTTCCACTATATAGATCTTCAGAAATTGTCTTATCCAAAAAATAAATAAATAAATAAAAATGACAAGAAAGAAAGAAAGAACGAAAGAAAAAAAGATTTACAAGATTTATCTGTTGCCTTAAAAAATCAAGAAAGATAAATCATGCCAAGCTCATAGATTATAAAACACTTTTCAATACAAAATATTTTTGCGCCAAATCTGCTATGTATTTTAGTTAAAACTGGCGAGATTTCGTAGATAAAAAAATGTTGTATTATCACTGTAAATGCAATTTTATGAGACCCTGTAAAAGACCATTAATTTTTTTTAGCGTTTAACTGAAGAATATAAAAATTTTATACTCATTGTCTTGTGCTAGAAATGTATTAGTGTCTCTCAAATGCCACAGACTGCAATGGGAGTTCTTTTGAGTGCTCCTGTAGAACTATTAATAATACGGACGTTATTCTCAATGGAGAGCATCATTTTGAGAGCCTTAGTAATATATATGCCAACTTTGTTTTCTTTCAAAAATCGAATATCTCTAAAATATGTTTTCAAGAATGACTGCTGATTCAGTCATTCCTGTATCAACAGATACAGGGGGAGACCCCCCCCGAACCCCCCTTTTAGTTCTGTTTTTTAGACTGTGCAATACATTGGATTTTTTTTCTCCTGTAAAAGAACTATAAATGCTACACACACCATTTTCAATATGGTACGTGGTACTGTACATAGAAAAAACATTAATTTCGCACAAATCAATGTATATCCACAGCAGTTAGAACACTGGATGGGTAGACATCAGAACAGACAAATAATCGAAATCATAAGGACGTTAACCCGTTTTGGGTTCTAATGCATTAACAAATTTTCGTCGGTCGGAGACCCCCTCATACTCCAAGGCAGATAGCCCTTAACAAAACACAATACAATAAATCAGTTAATTCAAGTGCGAGTAACGAATTTTCAAAATTTCCGAAGAAATCGACATAGCTTAATATAATTACATTAGACATTTTTCGAGGTACTACATTATTATCCAGGCGATCCGCCAAGACGAGCAACTTTTTCGCCAAGATAAATGCCGGACACATGAAATTATTGATGGTTCGGAATACGATTACCAACAGTTTGCCAGGAAATTTGCGGGAAAAATAGTTTGGCGTTAATGACCGCCGGGATAATACGTAAATACCTTTTTCGATTTATCGTAAAATAATAAAAATATCGCCAAGTTTGGTTCATATTTCAAAGCATTTTTTTCGCACCCTATTTGGCAATTTATCGCAAAAGTCGCCAACATTGCCGGCTTTTGGTTCAAATTTTGAAGTAGGCACACGATCGTCGTCGGATTATTAGCTAATCATATTGTAGGATAGTATTATATGCTTAAAATAGATGCCTGTTTCTAAACTGCCATTGACCGTATTGTATAGAAATTATTTTGAGTGCTCCCGTATAGAAAAACTTTTAACTATACAGACACTATTTTCGATGCAAAGCTTCATTTTGTAATCCTTCATAACATCCAATTTTGTTTCATTTCAAAGAGCAGAATATCTCTAAAACTAGAAGTCAAAGCCTTTTGTGAAGGCAATTACAACGGGTGAGAGAAAAAACATTTTAAGGAAATTTGTCTTTCATTCAATATATTTAATTTTCATCCACCTAAAATAAATAAGTTCATATTCAATTTTTATTACAGACCCAAATTGAATTTCATGCTCATCTGGAAACGCGCGGAATCTTTTCGCAGTCGAAAGCTTTCGTTTTGTATACATAAACATTCGAATATCCAATAGACGATTTATTTGTGGGGGGGAAAATAATAATAAACTGTGTAATCGGGAGAAACTTTTTTAAACGTATTGGAATCCCCCCAATTGTATGACGTCATTTTCACTTAAAATAGGTCATTTTGTCACGCAAATGATTCAATTTTTTGACTCTCGGAAACGAAATGGTGCTGAAAATAGCGAAAAATCGCTTAAAAATGAAGGAACGGGTGCATTTTTAGATTTTAAAATTGACAGATTGTTTTCTATATTTTTTTACAAACTTGTGAAAAATTTCAAGCGGATCGTACAAACGATGTAGAAGTTTTTAGGCTTTTTGTCCTTGACTTTGTAATCTTTTTGCAGTCATAGAGGAAAAAGTTTTATCTTGAAGTCGGGGTTCAGTGCAACTACAAGGGGTGATCAAATGAAAAGGTACCAAACGTCGCAACAACCTAACCGTTATCATATTTGTCCATGTAGCTATATAAGACCACGTATCGAGACATCTAGGAATGCGATTGGAGCCTTTTGTGTGGATAGGAACATGCGGGGGCCCGCAGGAAAGAGCAGAAACTCTTGTAAAAAGCACCCTACTACGTCCAATTGACGCGGCAGTGCGTGTGAGGACAGGATGGTGTTCCCATTGCAAAATTCGACGATTTAGGGGCAGCGAGGCGTTATCCGATTTCTGACAGCGGAAGGTGTTAAACCGGCCACTATTCATCGCAGGATGATGATAGTATACTGGGAAGGCTGTGTGTCCCACAAGTCAATGAGAAAATGGAATGTCCGTTTTCGCCAAGGAACTGGTCACGTTCAAATGGGAGACGTTGGACCATCCGCCCTACAGTCCGGACATGTCACCCTGCGATTTCCATATGTTGGTTCCACTGAAGAAACCACCTGAAAGGGAAGCGCTTCTATGGTGTATATTTTGAATAAAGTCTACATTTGTACCCACCGTTCTCACCTTTTCATTTGATCACCCCTTGTAGTTAGCAGGATGATACGCTTCAAAGAAAAACTTCCCATAGAGCGCAATGTATTGGGACTATTTTGAGTGCTCCTGTAGAAAAAAATCAATAAATGCTACATAGATCCTTTACAATAGGGTACATGGTACTGCAGATAAGAATAACATATATAAATTTCGTAGAAATCAATGCCTATACACGCGAGTCAAGGACGGACAGACAGAGAAACCGAAATCTTAAACACTTTTCTACCTTGTTGGAAAGTGTCAAAAAAGCTAGATCTTGAGAGGGAAAGATGAAAACTTTCAAGGTAAAGGCGCGGGGCCCCCAAAAGCGCGGGGCCCGTAGCATTTGCTAAATCTGCTATATTGTTAATCCGGCACTGTGTATCACAGTAGTAAAATACTCAAGAAAAGGTAATGCAGTTATGCTATTCGCTACATCTGATCTCACATTACTAGGCATGTCATAAATAAAGCAAGAGAAAAAAAACTTTGAAGCATCAAGAAAAAATTTAAACTAATTAGCAAAAATGTACAATCAATTGTCATGAGATACAGTAAGAGAGAAAAAAAAAAGTTTGGCCAAAGAAACACGAAAAAAAAATTGGGCTAGCAAAGGATCCTTTGTTTATACCCTAGCACATCATAATATATACACTCTCTGGGTACCCAAAAGTCTGAAAAAAAAACACAGTACATGTACATAATATATTTGTAAGTAGGAACCTGAAAGAAAATATTACACTAAACAAGAACTCAATAAAATATTGCTGTAGCTTATGGCTGGTGAAGAAAAAAAAATTGTAAGTCAGGTACTATTGTAATGGTATAAAGTGAGACATTCAGGCTGCAGCAGGTGCATGTGTTGACACTACACAAAAAGAAGGAAGTTGAATAAAAGGGTCAAAGGGAGTGGCACACTATCTAATGAGAAGGCTGATCAGTTCCTTCTCATACACTAGAATCATGTGACCAGAAAGTTTAAGGTAGTCTTTAAGAGGAAAGGGAGTCATCGAGGTATTGTGAGAGATGAAAACCATGCACACGAATACTCACATTATGTAGTAAATTTAACAAGTTACATATGAATTAAGAAAAACACTTCCATAATGTTATTACACGAAACACATTTAGAACACTGGAAAAGTTATATTGCAGATATACAATGAGAGTGAAATTGTGAGTGGAATGAAAAAAAACTTTGCAAATAACACTTCAATGCGAAAAACTTGGCTATATGAAACATTAAATACAATTGGGGTGAGCAAAAAATATACACTAGTGACACTTCAATGCTAAACAAGGTTGGCTACATGGAAGAAAAAAAATACAATGTCTTCTTCGTGACAGCAAGTGTGGGTGCAAAAAGGATTGTTCATGGAGAAAATAGCATTACATTTCAGATGTCATACATTCTCTGGCGAAATTCTTACAAGAGGAAGAAAAAGGGAAAAAGTTACTTGCTTCTCTTTCGAAGAAAATACCTTGCGTGTCCTGTACCACGAGAGCCCTGGGAGGGTGCATCACCAGTCTGTTCATCTGCCAGGGTACACTGAGGAGCACTGTCAGTCATCTCCACTCCTTGTAGGCGAGTATGGGGAGCAGGACTCTGCAGAAGTGTGCTATCAGGTAAGGAGGTTTCAGGCATCAGACAGGGAGGGGAGTCATCATTCGCATACCCATCTTGGGGGGCCGTCGAAATGGGAGACAGTTCAGGAGGGGGTGTTGACATCTGAGATACGCCAGACACTTCTGCCACTGGAGACTGAAACGGGGTGGTAGGACCTTCCATCACGCCATAGGGTTCAGTTCGTGAAGACACAACACCCACTGTTTCCAGTTATGATGCACCACCAGCGCACTCATCACAGTTACAGGGGACAGCAGATGTTGAAGACACATGAGGAAAGGAAGGAACTGCAGTTGGGGTGACCTGACATCCTTTTTGGTGCTGTGGGGTCTGAGATTTATGAAGTGACGCTGATTCTTTCAGATGGTCTTTTCGTCTTGGCACCCTCCATATGGAGTCTATGTGGATAAGTGATTCAGTAATGACGGGGCTGTTCTCACGTTTCACTGCCACAATTACCGGACTGACGAGGCGAATCACTACGTATGGCCCATAAAGGGTAGGGCGGAAAGACGATCTTGTTTTTATGTATACTACATCTCCGACTTTAAAGCGACGCAATTTTGCCTTCTTGTTGTAGAGACGATTCCGGTTCTCTTGTTTATCAATATGGGATTGGAACACATTCCTGTATATGTTATCCATGAGTTGGAGACACTTACTGACATACTGGTGCTGGGACGGATAACTGGGTGTGTGATTTGGAAAGTACGTGTCAAAGACATTGGATAGAGTTCTCCCAAAATGAACCAGATTTGGAGCCACTTCAATGGAATCGTGGGTTGTAGCATTGTACAATGCCTGATGTAGCAAGACAGCTTCCGTGAATGGATGTCCATTCTGGACAAAAGACTTGACAGAAGACTTTATAGCGGCATTTATCCTTTCCGCATAAGAGTTAGCTTGTGGCCTGTTTGGGGTAGTGTGACGGAGATTAATACCTAAAGACTTGTTTAATATATGGAGGGCTTCTGCAGTAAACTGTGTACCCCTGTCAGTTGTAATGAGAGAAGGACGTCCATGTATGCAGATGTACTGTAGTAAGGAATCAGCGACAGATTTCGCAGTGATATTTTTTAGAGGAAACAGTTGCATAAATCTGCTGAATTTGTCAATAATGGTGAGTATGTAGTATGTCTGTCGGATAGGGCCTACGATGTCCATGGCAATCTCGATACCAGGAGCATTCGGGAAAGGTGCAACCTGTAAAGGCGCATGCGGAATGCTATGACTTTTGAATTGAAGGCACTGGTGACAAGAAGCTACAAAATTCTTTGTGTCAATGAAGATGTTTCTCCAGAAATATTTTGCTTTTAAACCCTGATATGTTTTATGAATGCCACTATGGTCAATATGAAAAATTCGAAGTAACTTTGGGATTACGGACTGAGGAACTACAATTCTTGCATCATGTGATGAACTAGAGTTAGGACTTGAATTAGCATGGTAGAGAAGATTATCTTGTGGGTTAATGAAATACTTGAAAAATTTCTGTGGAAGAGTTTCTTGCATGATCTTGTCTCTGAGAGAAGAAATGAAAGGATCTTTTGACTGCTCGTCTAAAAAGGTGGTAAGTGAAATTTCATTTTCTGGGTCTGAAGAGTTTAAATGATTGAGGAACACTGGAATGGCTTCATCAGAGTTAATGATGTCTTGATTGCTTGCTAAATCATCAGTCGTGGGATCTTGTTCGAGGCGAGACAGGTAGTCTGCGAGTACATTTTCTTTGCCTGGAATGTGCTGAAAATCGAAGGAGTATTCCGCAATGTCCATGAGCCAACGAGTAGTAACATCAGCGGGGGATGAAATATGTCGATAGTGCTTCAACGGCTTGGAATCAGATAAAATTTTGAAATGACGTCCGAAAAGGTAATATTTAAAGGCAAGGATTCCCCTATGTATAGCCATAAGTTCGAGTTTAAGAGCTGGATATTTTTTTTCGGATGGAGATAAGGCTTTAGAAAAGAATGATATGGGGAGAAATTCATCACCATGCTTCTGTAACAGGACTGCAGCAATCGCTGATCCTGAGGCATCAGTGTTCAATACAAAAGGTTCATCTAATTTTGGGAGCATAAGAAAGGGTTTCTTGAAAAAGGTGTCTTGTAACTTTCGAAAAGCCTCTTCTTGGAGAGGGGTCCACTTGAAAATCGCATTTAATTTGGAGACATCGATCAGAGGCTGTGCTAATTCAGCGAAATTTGGTATTAAATGTCTATAAAATCCGCAGATTCCAAGAAAGCGTTTAGTTTGCTTCTTTGTCTTGGGAGACGGAAAGGCAGTGATTTTTGAAATGTTAGACTCAATAGGGTAGATTCTATTTTGCTGTATATGGAACCCAAGATATTTAATTTGTGAAGTATGAAAGGTGCATTTGCTTGGGGACAACGTAATATTATATTTCTTCAGAACACAAAATAATTTTTCAAGCTTTAAAAGGGTTTCCTCAGCAGAATTTGCTCCTACAATAATATCATCTTGATAGGCGTAGATACCTTCACAGGCTGTTTCTTCGAGAATAGAGTCCATTAAATATTGGAAAACGCTGGCAGAATTTTTGAGGCCAAAGACTAGCCCTTTGAACATGAAGGAGCCCCATGGGGTAGTAAATGAAAGTAAATTTTGTAAGTGATCAGGCATGTGAATCTGCCAATATGCATTGGGCAGATCCAAGACAGAGAAAAATTTAAATTTCGACAGATTGTTTATGATGGTGTTGATACGTGGAAGTGGGTATGTAGAAAGCCTAATGATTGAATTGAGAAGCCTTAAATCAAGCGCTAATCGATATTGCTGTCTACCGTCTTTGTCGACACCTTTCTTCTTTACGAGGAGCATAGGACATGCCCAGTTAGAAATATTACGTTGAATTATGCCAGCATTTATCATTTCGTTTAATTGCTTAAGAGCCTCACTTTGTAAACTATGCGGAATTGGTAAGGGCAATGTTTTGGTAGGAGTATCATGAAGAAGTTGAATGTCCGGAGTGACTCTGTCTGTATGGCCAAGAGTATCAAGTTCTTTTGAGAAAACAGTGAAATGATTGGAAAAAAATTTTAGGAATTGGAATTGAGTCTCTTGGGGAAGATGGTCAAGATTAAAATCGGCTGGCAAGAGATCAAGCCTACGCTTATTAAGGACCTCTTCAGTTGGAAGAATCAAATTTATTTGATGAGAATCATTTACGGAATAGTTATTGCTATCTGATGAAATATCATCTTCTTGAATTGGAACAACATGGCCAATGATTTGATTTTTATTTAAATAAAGAGGAACATCAGACGTATTCGTCAGTGGAATTGAAAATATCAGATCAACATCAACAACTTTTTGATGATAAGAAAAGTTATTGGTAGGGTTTGACTCTTGAGTAGCCCTATCAGCACAGATATCATTAAACGAGTGAATGGACGGGTCGGCCTGAATTGATTCATTGTGAAATTTGGGTAGGAAGATAAATTGATCTTTGAAGCCTCTTGATGTTTTGACTTCAGCATATATGGTTTCTTGTGGAGGCATGCATACTTTTCTAAGTAAGTGAACATTATTGCTGATATCGATTTCTTGCATTTGAGAAATATGGTCAGTAACTTCTGGTACCTTGCAGAGAGACAGCGGAATATCGTTAATTGTAATAGAATTATCAGATAAATTTAGAACAACCTTATTTTGAGAAAGAAAATTAAAGCCTAAAATGGCTTTGAATTGGCTTTGAAGAGGGGTGATGAAAAAATGAGCCTTATGAAATTTTGATCCAATCTTGAATGGTAGAATTATGCATGCTGAAAAGTTCACATTTGAATTGATGGTTTTTATATTTACTTTACGCGATATATATTTGAATTTAACCTTAGATTTAATAGAGTGAAAAAAATCTTCATCTAAAACATTTACAGTACTACCGGAATGTAAGAGAACATGCATGTCGTCCTTGGCAATCGAAATTTGGATGATCGGTAGAGATTGTGAAGTGCCTTCGACGTTGTTAAATATGAAGTGTGGCAGGGTATTGTCAGTTTGTGTGGCACGCTGTATTTCATTCTGACTATTGCGAACTGTGACAGGGTCAGTCTGTGTGGATTGCGACATTGAAATTATTATCTTTTGCGTATTATGCTGTTGACTAATTTTGTTTTCACGAGGTATTATGGACGGTTTGGATGAAGGAATGAAGGGTTGTGCCGTTGCAGACAAAGTTGACTTTGGCACCTGGTGAAAAGACTGATTCGGCCCGCTACTGTCACCAGTAACAGGTAGCGTTGGCCTTAGGTTAAAAAAGAATTATGTGAGGGGGTATTAGGGATGTGACCTCGGGAGGGGGCAGGAACAGCACCGAAATCTTGTGATAGCTTGCCGGATTTTATATCATCTTGAAATTTGAAACATTTGCTAAGAACATGTCCTGCCTTGTTGCAATATTGGCAAGAGACACGTGACCTGTTATTATGAAAATATGATGGTCGGCTGTTATTTCTGAATCGTTGTGGGTTTGGAAATTGACTATTGAAATCTATCTTAAAAGGATTGCGACCTCTGCTAGAACGGCTTCTCGAGAAATTACGAACGTTATGACCACGTGACTTAAACACAGAATTTTGTCTTAGGTTATTATAACGGGAAGAAGAATTATCTGAGGAACATTGCCCCAATTTTTCAAGAGAAGATTGCATCGCATCTACCTTGGCACTTAAAAAATTCAAAGAGTCAGTACCTGAAGACGAATCAGAAGCCTGGATGGAAACGAGATGCTGTGCTTTTGCAACAGCCGCATTGAAGTCTTTGATTTCAAGTTCGAGAACCTTGGTTTTAATCGCGGAGGGAAGACCAAGCATAAAGTGATTTAATTTCATCTCATTCAGTGCATGTTCGTCTTTTAAAGATGGAAATACCCTCGACACCATATTAGAAAGTCTGTGGGCCATGGCTCTGACGGATTCTCCTGGTAGCAACTTAATAGATTGGAGGTCAAGCATGGAAGGGTTGGCATCAGATTTAAAATATTGAGAGAAACTATCGTCGACTTTTGCATACGAAGTCTCATCCTGCAATTGAGCTGATTGCACAAAGAAATCTCTAGCCGGTCCAACAAGTTTAGACTTGAGGTAGCACAAGGCCATACTATCATCCCATCCATTGAGAGATTTTATGGTATTAATTTGAGAAATAAAGAAATCCAGAGAAGCAGGATCACCATCATAGGGTTCCTGGTGTGGAATAAATGAGCAATGAACAGAGTTCTCGTCATTATTCGCACTGATTGATCCATTTGGTCGAGGCATAGCTACAGTTAAGGAAAGCGGTAATATATATTGCAGAGAAGAAAAAGGGTGAAGCGGGTAATGAGTCCAAAAGAAAGGCAAAAAGGTTATTATAACAATAACAGAAATTACAAAAACTCAATGTAATACTTGAATTTTCAAGAGATGATCATTCAGGGAGAGAAGAAAAAAAAAAAAACTCAGACAATGCAGAATAAATTAAAGTATTGACCATATCATAGAAGCAAAATATAAAAAAACTGTAGCTGGCAATGAGGGAGTCAGCAAGGCACAAAAGGGGTGGAAGAAAACTAGGATGAAATATGTCTAGAGGCAATTATTCAAAAACAAGATAGACTATTACACTATCGGTTCACAAAAGAAAAAGGAGATATTTTATACCTTATGAAGTATGTAACTAAGAAAAATCACTTAAATACAAATGTAGATACCAGCTAAACAAAATTATTAAATAAAATTGATGCCAATGTAACTATGAATAAGCATGAAACAAATTAGTGTAATTTTTTTTTTTTTTTTGAATAATAGGGCCTATGAATACTCTACACAAAAATGCACAAACTTAGAAATTACCAAAACATATAATGCATACATTGCAACAAAATGCACTACAACATGTACCATAAAACTTATGAAGAAAAAAATACTATTATAAAAGGAATTGGTCACCGTAAGACGAAAGACACTGCAGTAATCTGGTATACAAAAGCTATTAAAATATTATTTTCCATGAATGGGAAAAGCAGATAATAAAAATAATGGCCAGAACTGAACGATCGCCGCCGAAAACGGACATTAAGAAGAGCCGTAACTCAAGTATTAACGTAACAAAGCGGACAAAATCAACATATATTGGACTCGAAATGTGCTTCGGTATAGGTAGCAAACAGATTTTTAAAAAATGGTCAACGGCACCATTTACTATAGCGTAAACTTGGGCGTTGCAAGAGCGACCAAGGAGACGCTATAATTGACCTATGATCAGGCTAGCCGCAGCACATGGCGTTGTGAAAAAGTCCTACGAGAAATATAACATACGGTGACCACAAAAGATATGAAAAGAAGGAAACCAAAGACTTACCCCAGCAGTAGTTCAGGGCTTGAAGATCTTCCGTGAGAGAAAAGGGAACCACACATAAAAGACGAACACTTTAACTAGAGACTTACTAACAGGAAAACTTTATTCACTGGCAGAATGTACGGTACATTAACATTAGTGCGAAAGAACATTTAATGGGGTTCTATTCAAGAAGGAGATAGATTATACATGATGTATTTCAAAAAGGTAAAATGGCGCACACGCCATGTAATACGGTCAAATACTACAGAAAAGGGGAGCTTGCAGCATTTATATATTTTGAAAATTTAAACCGAAGTAATTTAATAAGGAGGGGATGTCTTATTTGCCTAACGGAGACTTATCGGTCATAAAACATTTACTACGGTACTGTTCCTGCCGCCTCCAGCAAAAAGGCCACGTTGTTCGTGTTCGGGGAGCGCTTCCTTAGCGCGTCGTACTTCGGGGTTGACAAAAAGGTGAAGTGAAGTCTTGCTCTTTCCAGCCGGGATGATAAGGGAGGTGAATCTTCAGATGCAGAAGCTCATTGTGTAGCAATAAAAATCCCCAAATCGTATAAAGAATCTCAGGATTTTCCAGAAAAAATAAAGTGGCAAAAAGCCATGGAATCAGAGTTAGAAACCCTGAGAGAGAGAAAAGTGTTTGAACTAGTGCCTAGACCAGGAAAGGCAAGAGTCCTGCAAAGTCGATAGGTATTTACATTAAAAGAGGGAAAGTCTCAAAGAGTAAAAATATTTAAAGCTCGGCTTGTCGCACAAGGATTTCGACAAATAGGGGGCATTGACTATTTTGATACCTTTTCACCGGTAATTTCCTTTTCCCTTGTTAGAATTATTTTTACAATCTTTGGAATAAATAAAAATTGGGTTCATTTACATTTAGATGTCAAAAGTGCATATCTGTATGCGACCCTTAATGAAAAAATATACGTAGAACAACCAGAGGGTTTTCATGAAAAGGGTAAGGAAGCATATGTTATGAAACTACACAAAGCATTATATGGGCTGCGTCAAGCTGGAAGGGAATGGTTCTTGGAGTTGGACAATACTTTTAATGAATTAGGCTTTACAAAAATTCAAAGTTGTAACTGTGTTTATACATATAACCTTAAAGCAATATTGCTAGTATATGTTGATGACTTGGCTATGTTTGCCGAGGATGAAATAATCCTTAAAGAAGTTGTAACGTTAATAAAGTCTAAATTTGAAGTTAAAGTTTTGGGCAAAATTCAGAATTTTTTGGGTGTAGAGTTTTCAGAAATTGATGGTAAACTGTTCGTTCACCAACATAAGTATATTTTAAAACTAGCTGAAGAATTTAAGGATATACCTAAAGTTAAATGTAGAGTGCCACTGCCCTTAGGTGTAATACTAACTCAAAACTCAGAAGAACAGGCTAAAGATGTGCCTTACAGAGAACTAGTAGGATGCCTTTTATATCTTGCTTCCCGAACAAGACCAGATATTCAGTATTCAGTAATAGCTCTATCACAATTTTCAAGTCAACCTTCATGGTCACACTGGAAGTATTTGTGTCAAGTTTTTCAATATGTAATAAATACCCAGCATTTTTTCTATTAATTTATCCAGAAATTCAAATAATCAATTAAGAGTTTATACAGATGCAAGTTGGGCATCAGATTTAGTAAGCAGAAAATCAATTAGTGGCCATCTCCTTTTTCTTGATGAAATACCAGTAATCTGGAGTTCTAGAAAACAAAAATGTACAGCTTTATCAAGTATGGAGGCTGAGTATGTTGCACTAATCAGATTCAATAAAAAAACTGTGCTGGTTGCTAAGAATATTTGATGATTTAACATTACTAAATGTAAAAATAGAAAAGCCAGTTGTTTATTGTGACAATCAGAGCACACTCTTTTTCTCTAAAAATGATGTTGAAAATAATCGCACTAAATACATAGATACAAGAAGTTACTATGTAAAAGAAAATATTGAGAAATTTGAACTAAAATATGTCAGGCAAGGAAAATGTAGCCGACCCGTTCACAAAGACTTTATCTTTTGAAAAGTCTCAACCAAAAAGTCAAAATCAGCCAAACAACCATTCTATTGCGAATGATTGTTTGGCTGATACAGAGCATGGGAAAAGGGGGCATTTGTTGGGTCAGTGTGATAAAAATCAGTTTCTAATAAAATTGTTCTAAAGATTAAAACATAAATACATAAATAAATTTTAAAAAGTAAATGTTTGCCTGCCCAGTGTTTTTCCCAGGCTTTGTATCATCCAACAAATAAAGGCCAGCTGAGGCCTTACTTTGTTTTTGAAAACTTTGTAATATCCAAAGTTTTTATTTTAATTAAGTGTTGAAAAAAAGCAGAGCTATCTAAAAGTAAAATTTCTTAAAATTACATAAACTCTAATTGCAGCATTGCCCATGAAAATGACCTCTTTTTGCCCTCTATTTACAGCAACAGGTCTTTTTTCCTAATGCTAAACAATTGATTTCAGACAAGCTTAAAATCGCTGCCCCTTGATTTTTGCGTTTCTGAGAAATTATCTAGCTTGGCCATTTGGTAGAATCTGCCATTGTTCCTGTTGGGTTGAAAAGCTTCTGTAATTCTATTCTTTTGTTGATTTTTGCAGGGATTTTTTTTTTTTTTGTTAAGAATCTGATAGTATATTTGTGTTATAAATGCATGATCTGTATTCAAAATCATAACTTTGCCCCCTGACTTTTTAAACTAGGGGGGCAATTTTTACAACTGCAGGGGCAATTGTGCCCCCCAGATGTCGCCTATGACAAAGTTAAAACAGATATCTTTAAGTTCAAATTCTTACTACAGTAAAAGCTAGATTATCTGGCATTTAACCGGAAAATTTCAGCTTCCCTCTTATATATATATATTTTTTTTTTTGGGGGGGGGGGGTTCTTCTTAAAAGATTGATTGAAGATTTGATTGTGTTGAAAAAAAGCAGAGCTATCTAAAAGTAAAATTTCTTAAAATTTAAATGTACCTTTAGCTTTGTTGTAAACATCATAAATTAAATCTACCTCTTAAACTAGATTTTTCCTTCTTAAACATGAAGTAGAGTTGAGTTGTTTCATAGTTCAGCTTCTGATCAAACACCAGAGATTGACAGGCAAATTGCATAAACCTATAGACAAACTGCTGGCCTTGATTCTAGACTTGAAAAGGAAATAACTACAGGTAAATTTCTGACCTTTAATTGTGCAAACCTATAGACAATTTTCTGACCTTATTTTATTTTGTTTTTAAAAACTATAAGCTATAATTCCTGGTAATGCTTTTCATTCATGTTCCTAGTGTCAGGTAAATTTCAGACCTTGTTTCCTTTATGCAAAATTTTTTTGAGTAGCTCTGCATTAGAGTGGATCGAAAAAACTTTTTTTCAAAATTCACATTGCCTGAGTCATTATATGGTGCCAAACTAGCTGAAACCAATTGTCTCCAAATTTCAGCTTAAAATGTTGACATCTTGAGGTTCCACGCCTCAAGTGAATGTTTATATTGGCTTTTTTTTCAAGTTTTCAATGATTTTTATGTAAAAAATAATATTTTACTAAATAATTCATTATTTTATAAAATAATATTAATGAATTACTTTCTCATTAATAAATTGTTTTATTGAAACTTTACTGCCAGATATCAGATCCAGAAATGGCTTTTTGTACATAAAAAAAGCAAATTATACTCTAAAATCTGCTAGATGGCAGCGCATGTTCTAATCTAACTATTATATCATAACCTAATAAGGCACGTCACTTTTATTGTTTGGAATGATTTGTTTTTGCGACTGCCTTTGTTTCAACCAGTTGTTTCTCTTTTGTAAGATAGAAGCAATACGTTTTATTAATTTTGATTTATATTTGACAAAAAAATAATACGGAGTTTTGAATTTAAATATGACCACAACTAGAAGTGAAACGTTTTGTAGTGTTTTCGGAATTCTAGTACTATTGAAAGAGACAGTGTTACCACCAACGTATTCTGATTTAATGAAGCATTTCTTAATCACAAAAACTGATATCCTGTGGAATAAGGGGAACAAAAAGGATCCTTTAGTAAAAGAGATCATGAAAATTATTTCTTTGGACGTTGAAAGAATTTGGAAGAAAGCCTCCTTGCCTGTGGTAAGTCATCAAGAAGTAATTCCCCTTATTAAAAATTATAATGAAAGATACAATCACAACTTAATTCTATACAAGTAGCACAGTCTTTGTACACCATATACTTCGATGGAAGAAAGGACACAACTATTATGTAAGAAGTGAAGCTCTTTATATACTACTGTATCTGTGGAAGAGCATATTGTTATTTTGTCAGAACCTGGTTCTGTTCACATAGGACATGTGACTCCGCATTCAGGCTCTAGTACTGATATTACCTGCAGCATCATCAACTTTGTTACACAGAAAGAGATTGTACTTTAGGATCTTGTTGCCATTGGGTGAGATGCACCGAAAGTCAACATTGGGAAGAAAAATGGCATAGTTAGACAGCTTGAAATCTTTGTTGGCCATAAATTGCACTGATTTGTATGCTTATTGCATACTAATGAACTACCTCTTCACCACCTTTTCCATAAAATTGACGGAAAGACATCTGGGCCACACCAGTTTTCTGGAACAATAGTAAAATTTCTGGAAACGTATGAAACGTTTGCTGTGACAAATTTTGTTTCTATTCCTGTTGCTCTGCCTGAAATTGATAAAAAAGACCTCAGTACAGACCAAAAGTACCTCTTTGATATTTCTAGTGCAGTATGCTCGGGACAGTGCCATCCAGATTTGGGAAACAGAAGTCCAGGAAGGATGTCTCATTCAAGCTGACTCGCTACAGCGAACTGAATACTGCACTTATACATATAGACTGCCGAACCAACAGAATGCTTTAAACTCCTAGTAGACTATGTGATGAAAGTGTACGTGCCATCCTGTTTTGAAATAAAGAAAATCCCAGGAGCTACTCATGGAGCATGGAATGATGAAAAGAAGTTCATTCTTCCCAGAAGATTTTAAGTGAATCATTCATGAAATTATTCAGAGGAACTCTTATTTTGCTCATTCTGAAAATATTCTGTTGGCAATGCTGTTTGATGAATGATCACATATTCAGGAATTTGACCTAAGAAGAATATTGAAAGCAAGAAAAACTGACTGGAAGGGAAAAATATGCCAATTCGATCTTCTAAATATAAATTTCGAAGGAGAGTAGTATTTTCAGATGATTCACTAGGACAATCCTTTGGAAGCACCAGCTACCATGAACCTCAGTGACGAAGACGTAGCAAGTATGATCAGAAGCGGTTCAGAATTTGAAATAGAGAAGCTCCCTTGCCCTTCTCAAGCAGTAGAAAGGCATGTAAGACTACTAACGCAAGCATCATTGGTAACATGTGGAGCAAAAGCCAGAGATGGATACATTCGTTGTGGAATCAAATCGCGAAAGGAACTACCAAAGTTCATTATTTTGCCCGGCATGTGGACTCCAAAATTGAAGACTGATTAAAATAAAGTGTTTTATTAGTCAATAATACTTGAAAGGTAAATTTGGTATCATTTCCTTTTCTGTATTAGTGTACTTTCTAAATATTAATTGTCTTTAAAAATGAAGTAATATGTAAATATTCAATAACTATGTATTGAAAATATACCCCAAAAGTTATGACACTTGGTTGCAAGTTAGTGACTTTTTTTTCCCTTCTTTCTTTCTTTTCTTTTCTTTTTTTTTTTGTTTTTGTTTGTTAACGGCAATAAAACATTGCCGTACTGTTTCTTTTCAGTAGTTAGAACTGTGTTTGAGTCAGAAAATAAAGTTATTGTAAGCATTAAAATTAAATTTAAAAAAAATGATTTTTTTTTACTTTTTACGTTAACATTCCTTTCTTTGAGCCCAGTGTGGAACCTGAAGACAATCAGTGAATGGCCTAGAATTTTTTTTCTGACTTTTTTCCCATACAGCACCATTTATTGAGTCAGGCAATATCAAAATCAAAACAAATTTTTTTTAGGCCATTTTCACTCCACCCTACTCTGCATGCATAATTTACATTAACTGTTAAATTAACCTTTCCTGTTCAATATATAATAGAACTGTTTTAGTGTGCTGATACATAGATATGTGCTTCATTGATGGAAGGCTGTCTTCCACGCTTTGCTAGATGTTTTGCCGCTGCTGATGTTATCAGAATAGTTACTGATGGTTAATGGAAGGCAGTCATTTTTTTATACATTTTAAAAAGTTTTTAATCCATTTAACCAATTGTTCATAAAGATGTGTTTATACTAATAAAGAAAAGTTAGTTGCATTTTTGAAGCCCTTTATTGAGCAGTAAAAGTTATCCATTATGCACATCTTCTGACAGTTATCGGAGTTTTTTTTTTTTTTTTTTTTTTTTTTTTGTCTCCGGCCCGATTTCCACAGTAGTAGAGTGAAAACAAATTTTTGTATTTGTAAACTGACATTTTAAACTTTCAAACAGCGAGCGAGGATTTCGCGCAGGTGATAAATATTTTGCAGCGTGAAAATACCTCACGTAGTAATATTTTTTGCACTAAATTTTTTTAAAAATTATGGGAGATTCTCGCGCTCTAGCGGGAACCATGTAAAAATACCTTTCACTCTCCTTTCTCCTGTTGCGTTACTAGATGACGGGCAGAATAGCATGGGAAAGAAATATGCGCTGCGATGATTCAAAGCAGGGGAACAGCTACAAAATTATACCTTTGTTTACACTAATTTTTTTTAAGTATACAGTAAATTTTCTTTGTATTTTTTTTTTTTTTTTTTTTGCAGTACATATTTCAATTTTTATAATTTATTTCTCATCAATTTAGCACAAAATGCGTTGTATGCTGAAATCGACGTGCGTTAACAATATACCGATGTAATTTTGAAAAATATTGATAGTCTGCTTCAGAATATCCGTGGATAATATGGCCCCGTGGATTATACAACGTAAATTTTTTTTTCTGAGCTAATAAAGCCGCTTGCGGATTATAGGCAGGAAATTACGGTAAGTTTTTGGTTACCGAAGTGGGAAGCGAAGACCAGACATGGAGTAAGCTTTGTTCCAGCTCTCTTAAAGATCTTGGAGGTGAACTTTAAGTAGCAATCTGTCTACTAAGATAGTCCCAAAGGTGCTCTATTGGATTCAGGTCTGGAGATTGAGCTGGCCATTCCATTCGCTCTAAAAAGACTTTCAAGATATTCCTTAACAACTACAGCTCAATGAGGTCATGCATTATAATCAATCCAAATGAAATCATTGCCAATTTCACCGGCATATGAGTGGACGTATGGATCAAGGATCTCATCCCGATATCTCACATTAGTCAGGAGTTCCTACCTGGAACACATGCAGGTCAGTGAGATCCCTGACCAAATCATTACTAAACCACCTCTGTAACTGTGTCTTTCAACAGTAAAGGGTTGATGGTACCTGGTGCTTTGTTCCCTCCAGATCAGCAGACGCCCTGAATTGCTCTCCAGTAGAATCTGGACTCATCTGTAAAGAGTACAGAAGCCCATCATTGTCTGCTCCAGGAAACGTGTCCTCTTGCCCAAGATAAGTGTTCCCTTCTCTGTTGTCTCTTGAGGAGAACACACACAACTGGTCACCTTGCATACAGACCTGCATTGTGAAGATGCCTTCACACTGTACTAGTGGATATTCTTCTCCCTGATGCTACAGAGTGGTCTGCAATTAGTTGTAGCACAGAAATGCTTTTTCTCCTTCGGGCCGAAAGAGCTATAAAACTATTTTCTTAGGTGTTGCAGCTCGTGGTTGGCCTCGAACTTGTCTTCTGAATGCAGAAGCTTCAGCTTAATATTAATTCTATAGATGGTGGACCACACTGTTAGACCCATCAAGATGCCTAGCAGTATCAGCCTGTGACAATCCCATTTATATCCATCCGACCAACTGATACTTTAAAGAATCTGGCAAGCAACTTCTCTCAGCCACTGCAAGACCCTACTGCCTATTTTCAACAAATCTGCTAACAAAAGTTGTAAATCAACAAAAGTTGCATGTGTAATTATGAAAACCTGATATATGCATATTTTTCTATCACTCATATATGCCCTTTTCTATTAAAAAAAAAAAAAAGTGGTAGCTATTGTTTTTGCATAAATTTGCATAAAGTTCATTTTTATCATTTATATAAACTACAAGTTTTATTGTTAGTGTCATTTTTTTTTATGGTGAACTTCGAAAAACATGTTACTTAACTTTTGGAGGTCAGTGGACTATAGGTGTCTGCACACTTTTATTTTTAGTCATAAAAATTTCAAATGGTTCCAGGTATCAGGAAAGGAAATTAATCAGAATTTAGTTCATTTTAAAATAAAAGCATTTTTTTGTGAAGTTTTTTGTTACTTTTTGTATTTTACTCTTATTAGTCGTAGGGATCTTCTAATCAATTTTCAGTATCATACTTAAGAAATTTATCTTCGAAAACTATTGTGAAATGTTCTGTAATAATGAACAAAATTCCCCAGTATTTTTTTTTTTCTAAAAAATTAGATTAGGGACTTTGACCCCAGATGGTTGTATAAAAAAGCAAGAATGCTAACAGTAGACCTGCCAGGACTCACAAACTAGTTAGCCTGCTTTATTTATAGAAAGTTAAATGATCTCAATCAATTGTTATAAAATTTGACACCTTAATGCTTTCCTGTGCAAGCATTTTTATCACATTTGCCAGTTTTTGCAAATGCCTGGAGTGATACTTAAATTCCTGGCACCCATTTAATGAAGTATAAATAACTTTTCTGTAACATACCTGTTACATTGGTGAAAAGTGTGCATAACACTTTGTCACTATTATTTTGTACAAATCTAATTACTATCTAGTAAATAACCACAGGAATATTGACTAATGATCCTGAATTTTTGAAATCAGTGGCATAAATGTCACAATTATGTGGCTAGAAGTTCTACCCACTGCCCACAGAAGGGTTAAATTAAAACTCTGATCAATTCATCTATTGTTAGATACAACGTGTTAGTATGTAACATTTTTAACTCAGTTGGAGATGAGAAGTTAATGAAAAATTTACTATAATAATTGATCTAAACTATAAGACAATCAAAAATGTTAATTAAAAATTTTAAAACTTCAAGCTTTTTATGATTGATTCATGCATAGGCATAATCTAAGAAGGGCAATGGGGCCACTCACCCACAGTTTTAAAATTTGACCCTCTTGTTCTAAAAGTCAGAAGGCAAAATTACGTTTTTAACTCGGATCATCAGGGTTCACGTTTACTCAGATTTTGGAGTAATTTTCCCAAATTTTGTTGATTGTAATGCAAAAAATATGCAAATATAGGGTTTTGCATATGCAAAAACCCATATTTCTCAAGATAATGGGCCTGACCCACTTTTATCAGACTTCAGTGCAATCCCTGAATCGTAGATTAAAAATTAGTGAAAGCAAACAAATTCTATAAAAAAATATTTTGACAAGCAAAATTAACAGTAAACTTGCAGTTGAAAAGAACAATTTACAATGTGTTAACTGTTTCAGCAAGAAATCAATTATGTTGCCAAAGTATCTGATGTATTTCAGACAGTGGCGGCTCATGGGATACAGCAAGTACAGCCGGGCTGCACTTGAAATTATCAGCACATACTTTAAAATAATTTATTCTACTAATTTTCCTAAATTCAGATTAGAATTGTGGAATTCCTACGGTAAATTAAAAAAATCTCCGAAAAAAACCAAACAAAAAAAAACGTATTGTGGCCGGATCGCTCATTCAGAAAAAAAGCACTTTAATCTTCCCGCAATTCAATTGGGAAAATCTTTGGTTCAGCCCAGCTGTTTTGTCAATTAAACATAATGTTATATTAAAAGTATTGATTTTGATAATACATTTTCTAAATTTTCTAAACAAAAAGTTAGAAAAAAGAGATTCTATGTATCATGTTAAAGTACAGTTTGTTGCATTAGAGCCTAGAGAATGTAGCTTGCAAACAGCTCCGATGTCTTAAATTGTACTGTAATGATTATTAAGTTACGAACAAAATACTATTATTATAAAAAAGGTAACTTATACATCGTACATTAAACTGTCTTATTAATAAAAAGGTATTTTAATTTCTATTCATTCATAAAAATGTGCTTACGAAATAATTAAAATTTTACCTTCTTATTAAACAATTGAATAAAAATTGGCCGTGTACGCTGGCGATATGACAATTTTACATCATTAGCATAACTTGGCAAGGTGCATTTTCCCTGAAATTTGCATAATTTTCTGACCACTTCTTCTTGGTGTTGCATTTTCAATGTCAGGCAGCATATAACTTTGCTGTACGACAAATGATGGCTGAATTTGAAAAAAAAAAAAAAAAAAAAAAAAAAAAAGGGCCCTTTTTTTCTGAAGCTGTACTTGTATGTCATAGCACAAATTCAGTTTTTTGATAAATTATTGAAAATATTTTGATAAATTATTGTTCTTGTTTTCGTTTAGTTGATAATTTAATAAGGTAGTGTATATATATATATATATATATATATATATATATATACTATCTCCTCAGAATGTTTTAAAAATCCTATATGATGTAGTATATCTCTGACCATTTATTTTATTTCAGGTGCAATATCTGTAGTGTTGGACAGTTTAGATACCATACAATGTTTATCTGACAGTATGATTAAAGACAGGGAATTTCTTTTATCAGTTTTAGAAGATAAAAAACTCCACACTCTATTAGATGTAAGTAAAACTTTCATGGTAAATTTTTCCACATACAAAATCTTGTTAAAGCAAACTTTACTGTTACAAATATTTCGCGGATTTGCAGGTAAAATATTTATTTTAAAAGAAAAACATAGTAGAGTTTAAATTTAGTGTACTTTAGATTTAGTTATAAGGAAATTTCACTTTAACGGATTTTTTAGAATTACAAATTTGATCTTCAGTTCATTGAAATACACTATAAAGATTTCAATGTATAATAATGATAATAAAGTTTTTTAACATAGAAAAAGTAGTGAATTATAATTATTCTGTAATAGATTAAAAAGCAAATAAAATCTTTTGTAGCATATATTCATTCGGTAAAGGTGTAGAAATTTATATTGTATAAGATAGCTATTCATGAATAAAATAATTTTAACTCATCAATTTTAATAATAAGTGGTTTTTAAGAAGTTTTAAACAGTATAATAATTTCATAATAAAAAATATCTGCATTTATTTGAAAAACAGTAAATCAAGCATGATCAATCCTTATCAGTATGAATTCTTTTCTCACTGAAAATTATAGCCAACTTTCAGCGATATGCACTGATGATGGGTCCATAGGAAACATGAAATGACATCTTTTAAGATGTTAGTTTTTACATAAAAATAAAAATACTTTGTTAGAAATACCTATAAATTAAAAATAGCGGGATAGATATTTTGGATCTCTCGTATTCACTCTTCATCAGCTGTGAGAATACGAAACTAGCACACTCGGGCAAGAAGGCAGAAAAAAACCCCCACCTGAATCACCCAAAACACACTTTTTATCTTGTGTATGTTTATGTTAACAATTTTTTATGCAGATCTTAACACCAGCTTTTTTGAGTATTTTATTCTGTTAGTTTTTATTTATGCATTTATAACTGTGGGTTTTAATAACTGTTTTAATTGACATTTTGGTATAGATGTTCCACTTAATCTTCAAATGATTCTTGAGTTTTTCTTTTGGGTGTTCACCTTTAAGCATATTTTATGCATTGAAATATTCTTTCTCACAACCTCAATAATTGATTTTGTACTATTTTATTAACTCACATTTTTTTTATTTTTAAAAGAACAGAAGAGAGCTGCAACTAGGATAGGGGAAAGAGGGAATTTGCCATGGGCCCACAGTAAGGGGCTGCCAAAAACAGTTAAGGTTCCATGGAAAGAAACACATTTATTAAGGTTTATCACTGTGCTATAAATTCTATTTGTGGCCCTTGTAGATTACGTAGTAGATTTTCCATTAAAATCGAGTGAAAGAAATGTAGATATCCACTTTGCTGTTCAGTGAACAAGGAGCTAAGGACTTTCTTGTATTGCTCATTTCTGCCTGGTCCAGTGCCAAATTTCACTCTTTTACATGGCTATACCACAGCCCTGTAAATTTCCAGAATAATAAAGATTTTAAAATTCAACTTAAAGTCCTTTATACATTTTATTCCACTTGTTACTTTTGAAGAAATATATTTTGTAAATAATGAATATTGTGATAATCATTTTAATATATTTTCAGCTATATGATAGAATAAGCTCCAGATCTTTTAGTTCCATAAGAAGTCCTTTTCCTGATGCTTTGCCTGCTGCCAGAGAGGTATGGATCAGCATTTTGTTTATTTAAAATTGTTCTTAATTCACATGAATTATGAAGGAATGTGGTCTGTTCAACTTATGAACAGACCACACTTTTGTTTAAGTATCACAGTGCAGTTAATTAAAAAAGCAAATGCTTGGACTACATCTGCTTTGCAATTTTTGTTCTCACTCTCAGTTCAATTAATTTCAATCACAGAGGATTTCATGATGTGGCATTGTAATCTTTCATATACACACAGGCTAGAGTTACCTATCCTGCATTAGCATGACCTCCAGCCATTTCAACCTGTTGAAGGTTTCCCGACGTATTTTTTATCCTTGTTAAAAGGGTCGTTGGTAAGACATCTGAATTTTGGCTCCCTTCAAAAAGTGCTAGCAACTGCCAAAAGGGCATTTGGGAACTATGCATTTAACATATACAAACAATGCATCTACATTCAAGTCAGTAATTGAATCCACAGCTTTTTCACTACAAGTCGAATATATTAACCACTGGACTATCACAGCCTGAAGGACATTATACACTTGAGATTTTAATGGTCAACAGATAACCAACTAATTTTCTTTGATGGAAACTTCACAAGTTTCAATAACTCATAACTTTTGAAAATAATCACAAATTAAATATATGCTCAACACAATTACAGCAAAAAAGAATTAGAGCAAAGATACACAGCACAAAATATGGTATAAAATAGATGATATTGTTTATTATTTGTATTCAGTCAGAGTTGAAAAGTTGAAAATTGCTTATATCTTCAATTTTTCTGAATGTCTAAATTTAAGTAAAATTTTTGTACTTATATGCAAATTAAAAAATTTTATCCATAAACTATAATGTTTGTGGTTACTTTTGGCAATGCCTTTAAATAATAATAAATGTTAATATCTTATTTTTCGTAGAAAATGTGTTTTCATCCATGTCAATGGAAAATACTACAAGAAATAGTGAGTATTTGTCAAAGTTAGGTCAAAAACAGCTTATAATTGGGATTATTCATAAAATCCCAATTATAAGTCCCTCCCCATAATTTAACTAATTTTGAATTTGTAGAATGGGGACTTGCAGTCGAGATTTTATGGCATACATACACACGGACCAAACACATGTCTTGGTGTGATTTTTGCACTACTGTAACAAAATCATGGAAATGGAATAATGTTAATGTAAGTTCTATTAACAGAAGTTAATAAAACCATTAATTTTTTTTTCATTTAACTTAAATGTTAAAATGTTAAGCAATATATTAACTTCATTAATTAGTGATTAATTATGTTCTGCCACTTTTAGATAGAGTGTACATGAACAAACTGAAGTTATAAACACTTTTCACATTTGTTGGAATGTGTTAATAAAGTTGTTCTACTAAACATATTAGAACAAAGTTTTCTGGAATGTGTTAATGACTTTAGGGAGGTCCTATAAAATCTATAATTGATACATGCAGCATTTCCAGTACTAAACATGTTGTATCCATATCACTGATATCCAAATTCATAATCCAATTACTGTTTGAACATATTCAAGTCAATATGTTCGATTTTACAATAACTAGAGTACACGTGAAATGACAGGTAGAAGGACAAACAGATAAACTAGACATCTGAAGTTTTAAAAACTTATCAATTTGTTTCTGTGCATTGATAATGTGCAATTAAAGAATTTATTCTTATAGACCGTAGCAGGTCTAACTTCTTTATAGAGATGTACTAAAAAGAATAAATTCTCCATATAACATTTATATGAGGAATCATGGTGTGGTCCATATGAATCACTTATCTAAATTTTGATATGATAGAAGCATTTTTAAAGGAGTTGAACTGCACACAGACAAACAGACTGAATTGATAAAATTATTATTTTTCAGTTTTGTTAGAAAATGTTAAAACAGGGATCCCTTGAATCCTAGGTACTTGTTTTACTAAAAATCTTCCCCATCTGACAAGTGTTCATTGTTAATTGTTCAATCAAATTAAATTTTTGATTAATGATTGATAAATCATTAATTATACAAAATGATTAACAATTGATTAATCTTTAACAGTAAAATTTACAATTAACAATTGATCAACTCTGTCAATTGCACAATTTTAATTGGTTAATTTTCAATTGTTAGTTGTTCAAACAATTGTATTTTGATCAGTTTTTGAGTACGAGGGAGTTGGCAGAAGACCTATTCCTGATCCAAAGTTAAGAATTAAAAAAAATACATTTTCAAAAATGAATCTGCTTGCTGAAACTCATTTTGCTGAAGGAAGAAAAATGGAAAAAAAAACTAAATAAATGTTTACTTTAAAAATTGCAAAAATATTAAGCATTATTTTTCTATTTTTTAATAATATGCAAACTATTCAGGTCATGAGATTATCAAGTTTTTTAACTAATATATTGAGGTTTTTAAAGTAATACTTCCATAAATTTGCTTTAAATTCCAACTCTTGCAGGAATGAAAAAATTGGGTATGATGCTTAAGCAGAGCTGATTTTAAAAAGCTTTCTCTAGTCTTCCTGATGAGTTTCAGATGTTCCTATAGTTTTCAGATTAAAATTAAGCTTTCCAAAAACATCATACATGATAACTTTACAAAACATACAATAGATTAAAACTAAAAATAAATAAAAATCATGTTCAAATATGTTGAAATCATGTTTTATTTTTCAGAAATAACTGTCTCAATAACTATTTCATCAGTGTGCCAAATTCGGTCCAGCTATAACAAACAGTAAATACCTATATCAAACACACAGATAAGCTCTTTTATATGTATAGATACAGTGAAATGTATTTCGTTAATATGAAACAACTGGATTTATATTTTGAATTCATTAGAGTTTTGACATATGTTAAGCAAAAATTTTGTCAAATAATCTCATTCTTTTGCTGCATTGACTGTCAGTTGAACATCTTTCTTGAGACTTTTTCTCTTAATAGTCATTTTCTAACTTAATGTTTGATTCAATTTACATCAGTTCTCTTTATTTTATCTACATATACCATATTTTCCTGTATATAATCCGCAGCGGCGTATTATCCACAAAGCCTGTTTTTTGAGTAAAAAGAAAAAAAGCACTGCATATTCCGCAGTGCTGTATAATCCATGGCAATTTTCACTGCAAGTAATCTAAAATATATACTGCCGATAGTATCATATAAAAAAAATACACACTATGGTAAAAATATAAATAACTATTATACTGTAAAAACAGAAAACAATTTATTATGAAAAACATGTATTTAAACATTCAATTCAAAACTTTCAAAATGAATACTTGGATACATTCAAAATGAAAAAGAAAATACTACTACCTTGAATAATCCTAAATTTATTAATAATAATCAAAAACCTTCAAACTTGGAGTCATCAGACTTAGAAATGAATAAATGAATAATATATTCACTTAACTTAGTATTGTCAGAGTCAGCAGATGAGTCTTCATTGATAGAGTTATTTTCATCAACAATATTACATTTCCGAAATGCGTTTTTTATCGTAGTTTCTGAGACATCATTCCACGCTTTCAACACCCAGTTGGAGACATTTTCATATGATGCACACTTTAATTTTCCTGTTTTCGTAAAATTCTTTTCTCCATCCCTTCCATTGTTCTCATAATTTCCTAACTTCCGATTTAAAAGATCTGTTAACTCCAACGTCTAAAGGTTGTAACTTTTTGGTCAGTCCTCCAGGTATTATTGCAATTTTTGCAGATGCAGACTTCAGGGCATTTTTAACATCCTCGCTGAGATGTGCTTTCATCGAGTCCATAATTAGAAAAGCTTTAGGATGAAAAAATGAACTTTTTCGTTTTGGCCGGATGCTCTGTAGCCAGGACATCATGATTTCTTCATTCATCCAGCCTTTCTCATTTACATGAATTTCAACTGTCACCTCCGATAATGAAGGCCTCCACACCAATTCAAAATGGCCGACTCTGCAGTCCACTGCTCTGTGTTTATTTGAATGAGTTTTAAGTAAAATAGTGGTCAACCTTTTCTTTTTGAACAGTAAATAAACTATCCATTCACATGAAACTGCCTTTATCAAAATAGAAAAATTCTTCATAAGAACTTACCACTTTAATTTGAAAAAAACTTTAATTTGAACTTACCACTTTTCATGGGGATTCATTTAACTCAATAGTATTCTTATGTAGCAGGGAAATCACATTTAGATTAAATTGAATTATTATGTGTTGGAAAAGTCTTCTAAAGTATATTAAGTTTGTGGTCTAAACTGTCAAAAGTATTATTTTCTATAGAATATACTTAATCCATAAAAATCAATGCTTGATTAACAAAATTTCAGCCTTTTTGCTGGAGGGAAAGATGCTTTCATATTAAACACTTTTTTTAATTGAGTAGCAGTTTAAGTGGTCAAAATGCAAATTTCTACTGTATTTGGGTAGAAAAAAATACTTTTTTCGGCATAAATATAACTCTCATTTCAAGATTTTTATCAAACTAATAAAAATGTATGTAAAATTAAGTATTTACATATAATCCCGGCTGCAGTCCACCAAGACGACGAATTTTTCCCCAAGATAAATGCCAGACACATGAAATTATAGATAGGTTGCTATTCTTATGAGCCTAGAAATCATTAGAACAACGGAAGTGCTAGAGATTCATTGGCATTTGGCAACAAAATTCCAGATATCTAAGTGCTGTATATCTCTTGAACCATGTAATATAATTGAGTAATATACACCATAACAAGCTCTTTTTAATGCATTGTTAGTAACATTTTAAAATATTTTAGCGTGCTATTAGCCTGTTCAATTTTAGAAATAAAACAAATCCCCATTGGAAATACCGCATAAAAAATTTACATTTGGCTCATTATTATAAATAACGCAATAACACATGAGCAAAATTTAAAGCAAGATTACATTCTATTTAAGTACAGACAAACAATATTTATGTATCATATCAACAAATCATGTCAAGTTTTAACTCATAATTCTATTAAATATTGTAATTATGCCATTGAAATTCACATAACTTGGCGACTATTGTCACAATGCAATTAACAATAATGGAAATAATGTTATAAAATTTTTATGCTTATTTGAACAGAATTTTGAACATTCATAACTTAGTTATTTTTTATGATTATACAATAAATTTGGTATCAAAAGGCTGGTAATGAAAAGATCATTAAAATGATATATGAGTCATCACTCCTACTTACCTTCTCCCTGTAGAAATTAACTCCTAAACAAAGAGCTTATAACTAACAAGATAACACTAGAGACAAAGAGTATATTCACGAGCACGTCAAAACTAGATGTAAACATGTGAATAAAGCAACGGAGCTTAGACCACGGAATGCGCCATCGTGCAACTTTCTTTATTCAGTGTGTAGGCCTTGTTTATCGGAGGTGACATTTCAACACCTTTAGGAAATTTTTCTCTCGGGAGTGTTTTCCTTTTGAATATTAGCATCGGCAACAATTTCAAACTATTTGCATCACAGCATAAAACTACCATAAACGGAGTTCTTTCATTTCCTGTAGTATTTATAGGAATGCTGCTTGTTCCCTGAACATCAACAGTTCTGGTAGGTGGTATACCAAATGACAATGGAACTTCGTCCATGTTAAAAATCAAATCAGCTGTAAAATTATTTTCGAGAATAATTTTTTTACAAAATGTCGCAAAGTCATCTGATTTTTTTTTTGCCAGTCATCTGGTAATTTCTGGCCAACTATTGAACAACTACAAACAGCTAAATTGTTCTTTCTCGTAAACCTGTAGCACCATGTGGGCCCACCAGAATGCCAATATGCATTTCCCAAGCAATAAGTTGAGCTTTCATCCTTATATTGATTATAAAGACAGCTCTACCATTTTCTCTCTCTTTCAAAATACATTTATTTAATTCTTCCTCTAATTCTGGCCAGTGAGGTTTTCCACAGTGATTATCTCTTCTACGTCGGTCGCGTTTTTCAAAATCAGTCTTGTTTTTTTTCCACAATCGAATATTTGATTCGTCAATGTTAAACAATCTGGCAGCTTCCTGGTTTTCCTACTTCGGTAGCCTTTGCTATAACTTTTAGTTTAAAATCTGCCATGTAACTTACATGCTTTTGTTGAACATGACGATATATGAACCTGAATATTTTCAGGACAAGACAGCTCAGGTCAAAACGGAATTCGAAATGAGGCTAGCAAGTCATTGTACAATGTATTGGACGATCATCGATGCATTGTACAAGAGCTAAATGAAATTTGCCTGTAAGATAGCGCTGTGTAATCATTAATTTTTTTGTTTTGCGCATGCTCGTGCTCACAGTAGATTGAGGCAGGGAAGTTGCTTATGCTTTGCGTCGTCAGAGAATGCCAGAGCACTAATTATTAAAACGGGGTGGAGTGTTTTCCTTTGATAGGCTGACGCAATTTTGTCAGTCTGCTGAGTCGTGAAAGCTTTCAGCACTATCTATTGTTTATTTTTAAAAACATAAATAGCATTTTAAAAGCAAGATGATGGATAGTATAAAATCATTAAAAACAGTTAAAAACACATTAAAATCCGTTTGTAGCACTTTCGGTGGCAGCCACCACCTTCTTCAGCTCAGGTCTTAGTTCCAAATGCCCAGCTCTCTTCCTCAGCACGGCGTTCCACCCAGGATCTATCTGCGCATGCGTCATATCATTTATAGCGCCATCTGTGGTTATGATAAAGATTATGGCAGTGATAAAGATAATATTACTCCTGATGAAACTGCCGGTATCTATAAAATAAACTTTACAGACAAAAGTACTAATAAACCAGGCTGCTATATTGGTATGACGAAACGAAAAATCAAAGACCGAAAAAAGGAACACCACAATGACATTAAATTCAATAAAACCACTACTGCCCTCGCAAAAATAGCCCAAGAACGCCCCATAGAAATCAACTTTAACAATAGCCAAAAATTCGCCAATTACAAAATTAGTTATTCTGCACTAAACATGGAGGCCTTACAGATTATAACCACAGGTGGCGCTATAAATGATATGACGCATGCGGAGATAGATCCTGGGTGGAACGCCGTGCTGAGGAAGAGAGCTGGGCATTTGGAACTAAGACCTGAGCTGAAGAAGGTGGTGGCTGCCACCGAAAGTGCTACAAACGGAATTTAACGTGTTTTTAACTGTTTTTAATCATAAATAGCATTTCTTTCTAAACTTTATTTGTAAGCTTTTCTGGTGGAGAATGTTTTTTATCAGATTATCCTCAGCGGCTTATAATACGCACAATGAAATTATGAACATTTTTAACACATATTATGTGGATTATATACAGGAAAATACGGTACTATATCACTGAACAGTTAATAGATTGCTTGCTACATTAGTGTGTAATATTATTTTTTAAATGCATTTTATTGCCATTCTAGGTATTAGAGTTATTACATGTGAGTTCTAATAGTGTTTCTGCTGATGCTGCTGAACTGAGAGGAATACTTTGTGATCCTTATATGAGAGTAAGTTACTGTTTAAAAAACTAGTTTAATTGTATTTTTAATATTAATTTAATTAAACTTGTATGTGGCATGAATTTCAATCACCTATTTAACAGTTCTCTGCCAGACCAAAAAGTATTAGTACAAACCAAATTTCTTATGTCAATTTCACATATAATATATAGTTTTTAATAATAAATGATTTCAGATATTTCTACCAAACTGTTTGCTTTTTTGAAAAATTAATTAATTATTCACAAAACTGAAATAGGAAACTTAGCTTACACCTGTGACCTGTTAGCCTCCCGTCTGCAGTAAGTTTTCTCCTTTTGTCATCCCGAAGATTGTCAGTTTTTTTGCCCCATGTGACGTCATAATTTGTTCACTACAGTTTCTTCCCGGTCTCATGGACCACGATAGCTTCTGTATTTCCGGGGTAACAGAGAGGTTTTCTGATTGACCAACCAGAACTTTATTGTATGCAAATTTGTTTTCTCTTTTGTCCGTGCTAGTGGAATTTAAGGAATGTGTAATAGTTTTACACTGCTTCTAACTTCTGCTCCCATTAAGATCTGTTGATCGCACGATGTGTGCATTATGCATAATCTTTACTTTAACTATGATTAAATACTTTAGTTTTAAAAATGTCTCGTCAGTCTTTTTTCCATTGCAACTTTTATATAACTCTGCCAGCCTGGAGCATGGCTGTCATTTGGTTATGGCCCGAGCACTCCCATTCCAAAACTGCTCATGGCTGACTTAAAAGGATGTTTGTGTGGCCAGTAGTTGCTTTCGCCACATTTTGAGTCTTTCCTAGAAGTATCCCGGCTCATGTTTCTATGAGTATTTTGACAATACTACAGCCATATTAAGAAGAGCATTCCTCTTAAGTGTTTGATTGCTGCGGACATTGTGTTTTCCCTACAAGTATGATTGCATTATTGCCAGTGCATCTTATCATCTAGTTACAATTAAAGTTTGATGTTCCTGGGTTTTCATCTTCAAATGTCAAGCCTGTTTGTCGTTCTTGTATTGATGCATACTGCCAAGTACCATTCAGATGGGGGCCGTCTACATAACGAAAGTTTTGCACAGTATGGAACTTTGTTTAGTGATATATTCCAAGCATAAAGTAGGACTTTTCCTGTTATGATTTTATATTTCAAGTGTATTTTGTGAATATTATTTGTATACTTGTTTTAATTGGATTATTTTAAAGTGTATTTAATCATGTGTTCATTCGAAACTCATAATCAGATCGGGATGCTTAATGCATCAAATTGGAGTGCTTGGAAAGATGACATAAAAGTATTGTTAATAGAAAGGGGAGTTTGGGAATTTGTGGAAAACACAGAACCTGCTCTAAATGAAAGGACTACGCAGAAAGAAATCCAAGATTATAATTTATGCAAGGCAAGAGCCTACTCAATGATATACTTGAGTGTTAGTGTTGATCTTCGCTAACTTATATCAGCGACTGATGCTGGTGACGTTGCATGGGAGACACTTAAGAAAGACTTCGAATCAACTTCTAGAGCTAAAATTATGCAACTACTAGATGAATTTTTCTCACATCGTTATATTGCTGAGGAGGAAACTGGATTATTTGCTTCTAAAATAAAGATAGTACTTAAATTATGTGACTTAGGACACCCAGTTGAAGAGTTAAACAGAGATTTCAGCTCATTTGATATTTAGATTCAGACTTTCAGAGTATAGTACAAACCATTTCTCTTTGGACAGATAAAGATTTTACATTTTGAAAAATTTTAGATGAACTCCTTGTGAAAGAGGGGTGCATTTGCCAAGTAAAAGGGCACACAAGTAATTATGAGAGCTCTCTGTTAGCTACTACGGTTGAGGACTCTCAGAAGCATAAAAACGAAATTTCCAATAAATTGGGCTCCTGCTTTCAGTGTAAAAAAATATGGACACCTTATAGCCAATTGCAAAGTAAAACTTAATTTTAATAAAAATAAAAGGGTAAAAACAAATTATAAAATCAAGCAATTATTGTGATATTGTTAAAGTTGATAGAAATCGTCTTAACATCAAAGTTAACCAATCAAATGGGATCATTCATAAAACCTGGGTGTTTAATATGGGTGCCTCTAATCATTTTTGTAATAACAAAGATTTATTTTCTACATACAAACCAGTGCATAACACCACCATGTCCCTCTCAATAGGTAACATAGAAAGTGAAGCATAGGGTGTTGGAACTGTTGAACTTAGTGTACATCTTAACAGGAAAGTGCATATTGTAACATTAACAGATATAATGTATTCACCGAAGTTGTGTAGAAATCTTAATCCGGTTTGAAGGTAGAAAGTGCTGGCTCTAAGTTTGTAGGTACAAATGGTAAAATATGGATATATAATAAGATAGGTGAAGCTATTTTCTATGCAAAGTGTATGAATGGCCTTGATTTTTTTTTTAGCCTATTTAGTACATTAAAGAAAAAACTGATGAGGAAATGGTGGATAGAGGGGAGTTGTATGATCTATCCAGAAACAAGTAGCAATTTAACCCTTTGGACCCCCCCCTGCTAACATGGATTAAGTAGTACATACTAGCAAAAATAGTAGTCTCCGTGGATTACCCAATTTAAAAAATAAAAGAGTCATGTATATAAGCAAAGGCCTGTAGGAAAAGCTTTAAGCCTATTATATTATGCTTAAAGCTTTAAGCCTAAACTTTAAGCCTAATAAAGTATTAAGCCTATAAGCCAGTGGTTAGATCATCAAAACCACTGGAGTTATTACACCTTGATGTATGTGGGCTGTTGCCCATTGTGTTACTTGATGGTAGCCAATATTTTCTAACTATCGCAGACCATTACTCTAGGCATGTAACAATTTTTCTCTTGAAGAAAAAATCGGAGGTTTTTAACTGTTTTCAAAAATACCAAATCTGAATGGAACAGCAATTAAACTTAAAAATTGTGAATGTGCGTACAGACAATGGACTAGAGTTTTGTAGTAAAGAGTTTAAAAATTTCCTTATTAAAGATGGTATTCATGCTGAACGGAAAAATACATACACACTGGAGCAAAATGATGTGAGCAAACAGTTCAGTTTAACAGCAATGAATGCCATTAGAGCTATACTCCATGCCAGTGGTTTGAGTAACAAATTTTGAAGTGAATCAGTTCAATGCTTTGTACACACTAGGAATCAAATTTGTCACAAAAGTAAAAATAAACACCATTTGAACTTTTTTTTGGTAGAAAAGTTCTGAAAGGGAAGAATAGAAATACTGTTCAGAAATGCAAGATACAATCATATATTTGTCGCCAATATAACAGTCATTCATTCTCAGGCTGGACCGTTTCAAATTGCATAAATTTAGCTTGGCCTTTGCTGTGCGGTGAGTGTGCCGTGAAACTACCTTATGCTAGTGCTTTCACTGCTTGTCACAAAAACACGTGGTTAAATATTCCCAATGCTGAAAAAGTACAGCAGTTGTCACCGGTCTATTTAACTACCACCAACAACAGGGCAGTTGATCAAATAACCCATTTGGTGCCACAGAGCAAATGAAGCTTTCTGACACATCTGGCTGCAGCCAGCCAAAAAATTGAGTTTAGATGTATGTATAGGCATACAAATTTGAGCCAGCTAAATATAGGGGTACAGAATTTTAAAAGTGACCTGTGCAAAGAAATGTTATAGTCAGGCCCTCCTTGTGCACTTGCTTAAATCAGCACTGCTTCAACATCTTATAGGCATAGGCAATAATTGATTTTATGACCCTTCATAGGAGAGAGATGATTTTACATCCCTCCCCTTCCAATTGCTTTACTCATCACTCCCCCTGACCCACGATCAGATTATTCAGATACTCTCATTTATACAACTCTTGGTTATATGCCAAATTCACATAGTCCTGTCCACATTTTATGGGAAATTATACTAAACTTCTTTTAGTTATACAACTCTTCTCTCTATTATACAACGCTTTAAACAGCAACATACAATTTTGTGTTGTGTGAACTTTTTTTAATTCATGTTTTATTTTTTTTTAATTTTGTTAAAATATTGTTGCAGAAAATTCTGCTAAGTTTTCGGGTTTGTTGTTTGAAAGTGTAATGTATCTAGAAAGTTCTAGTAAACAATCCATTTGTCAGGATGGAACACAAATTTTATTGCTTCTAGAACTTCATCGAACAATCTGCTGTACAAAACTCACAGGCATTAACAGCCAGTAACTTGCTTTATGACTCTCAGCATATTACAGAATCTTTTTCAGATGCCATATTTCACACACAAAATAAAACACTTCCACAGGCTAAAATTCAGTGAAAATACTCAAGGAAAATTGACATCTGTTCTTCAGCATTAAAAAAAAAAATGTATTCACTAACAGCATTCAAAAACAATCTTCTAAAAATAAGCAAATATTGTTTACAATACCACAATTAACATCCTAATGCAGTGAATTAACTCAGCGAGCATTTGATGCAACTGACTGTGCTCTGGAGCAACCCTGCACTTTTATAGCTTATGTCAATGTTCTGAGAAAATTCCAGAGAAATCATCTCCGGTATGATCCAGATCAAATCCAAATTTTGATCGCGTAATAGAAAGGTAATTCAGTAATAGTAGGCTGTTATAATACTAATGCAGGAAAACAAACATTACAGGCCCCATTAGTAAAATCGCTCCTATTGTCCAAAATGTCGCCAAGCTTGGTGACTTTTTGGCAAAATATTGCCAAATTTGGTACCAAAAATAAGTCCCTAAAAGTGAAGTCAGCTAATCAATAGTACCAGTATTTCCTGAGTATTTGAGAAAACCTTATAATAAGCAACTGGGAAGCCAGAAACTCCCTATCTCACATTCTAGTTAACCCATTTTGATGCAACAAAATGCAAAATTATTTGAATGCGAATTTGAGATTAGTTTAATCCCCAGAAGACTGTGTCACCCCAAAAATTTGCTACATGTTCTTAGTACTATAAACTTGTAGCTTTTTAATATAGATAAAATAATTAATGCATGTAAAATTTTAAACTTGTATAATAAAATGATCTCTCACTTATACAACTGTCTTAGTTATACGACTTTTTTCTATGTTCCCAGAAAGTCATATAAGTGACAGGTTACTGCATGTATTTTTAATTTGTATGAAATTTATATACTGCTAAATATTTACAAAATATTAATTAAGGTAAAGTATTCTTATCATTTTTTCTCAGTATTAGAATAGTAACTATTTGAAATATATAATGTTGCTCCTTTTATTATTAAAGTAATATAAATTGAAAAAAAAAAAAGTCACTGATAACTATCTTTTCCTAAAAAAAACTCACAAAAGCCAGAATTTTCTTAGAAACCAATGTAGATTTCTTTTTCACCTTATTTGGTATTAAAATGGCTTTCATAATTAATGGTTACCATTGAAAAAAAGTGTTTTCTGATCTAATTAATGAGTACTTGAGCTTAAGTTATAAAATAGTTATAGTTATATGTTTACTCAATTAAAATAATACTTCTCTATTTAGTATATAAATAAGTAACTTTCTCCTTGTATGGCTGTAACATGCTTCATATTTTAAATAATACTAGCTGCTTACCCATTCTCCGCACAGTAGGAAAAGAACATTTTCCTTACTCATATAATTCGAATTAAACCCAGTGATGCAGAATCTAAAAAAGTGAAAAATTATTTAAATTGTGATGAGACGTTGATGTCATGAGTGCAAATCTGAGATGATGGCAACATGATGGCTCAAAAACTATTTCAGTGTCACTGGCGATCAAAAAAGAAGCAACTTCTCGTGCATGACCTTGCCCAGGCTTTTTCTCGATGGATCCTTTATTGTGGAACTGTTTCTTTAAGTTGCACCCAACGGTAGGCGATTGAACTCTCTACAAATCTGGAGACTATCTTGCTTCTAGTCTCCACACATGGGATCTAGGTCAAGGATCCTCCACACATGGGATCGCAAGGGGTGGGGGTGTCCTCCATGGGGTCTTTCTAAGGGGTCCTAACCCGTATTTACGCTACGTTTTGGAGGAAACCAGCCATATATGTTTCCTAACATATGCATATTGCGAATAGTTTTATTTTCCGAACGGAATACAGGAAAACTTCAAACGGTTATGTCGTCGGAAGCGACCTGTTTTGAACCAAAAACCTTCAGTCTCCCAGTTCAGAGCACTATAGGCTCAGCCACTGGTCGGACTAAGTCATTGGTAGGGAGATATTATAAGCACATGGGACTTTTGTTCTACACGTGATTGCAATGTCAGTCTCGTATGGGATAAATCCTCAGGTGATTTATTTTTTATCTTCATTTCATATTACTGACTTTTCATACTCTCTTGATTTTTCGGTCTTTGTGCATGCATATAATCAATTATCATTTCCCATTAATGTTACTGAGTTAAATAGTTCTCCTTATCACCACTTCCACACCAAAGACGTCAATCTGCTTTTCCTTGTTTCAAGAAAAATGCTTACAAAGGTTCATTGCTTCAGTTTAAACTGATTAATCAATTTTCTTGCAAACTAACATTAAGATAATAACTAAGATATGAGGCTTTGACATAGTATACAGGATTTCTTAAATACATTGAAAATGAATTTAGTTAAAAATACAGGTTCGCATTATTGACGCGGTGATTGTGGCAATGTTCTGATTGTCTGATATCCGATTTCGAGTCTTAAGAGCTGTAGAAATGAGAGTTTTCACTTAATTGGTAAATTTAACAATTAAGTGGCAACAACGGATTCTGTTACTATGGAAACTGTAGCAATATTTAAAATAGAACACGAAATTTATGCTTGCTAGAACTAGCGCTGCGGCTTTCCTCTCTTGGGGACGTTGGTTCGAAAAGGCGAGCATTGGGCAGAGCTTTGGAAGTAACTGCGTTCGAAAACGTTTCGGTCTTGTAGCAGTTGTCCGTGGCTAATGAAATAGACAGGCTCCGGTGATAACGCCTACTTTCGAAGTCACGTGACTAAGACAGTGAGGATCTGCTCTTTTGATACACTAGCGCTTACTCAGAGAAATACATACACACTCAGATAATGCTTTAAAACAATTTATTTTTAGACTTACCTTTGATAAAACATTCATGTTTATTTAAGAATAAAGATTATCTAATCTCACTAATCAAATGAACACTTCTTTTTCAATTAATTGAATTTATCCCCACATTACTTGATTTGTTGATTGTCCCATTTTCAGAAAGAAATATTTTTGCTAAAATTTGCTGTAAATACAAAATAACTTAAATAGTATTTGATACATAAAAAGAAAGAAAGAAGGACGGAAAACACAAAATAGATTAATAAAAAATTACATTTTTTTTTAATTCTGTGAAAAAGAGTAATCACTTTTTCTTCACTTTTTAGTACTAATATTCATAGAAACTTGATAAAAATAAAATATAACCTTATCAGATAAAACCTTTTTTCTTAAATCCAGTTTTCAGTATAAATTTAAGGAGCATATCAGCAATAATGTCTCAGCAATAAGAATCTCTGACTCTATTTCTACTGTAGTACATAAATTATTTTTAAGTACAAATAAAATAATCACCCTTTTATCTGAGTAAAATACATAATACATCAAGATAAATAACTGCAAATAAATTTATGAATTTATAACAATATAAATAAATTTAAGGGGCGTATCAGCAACAACAACCTCTGAATCTATTTTTAATGTAGGACATAAATTATTTTATGTACAAATAAAATAATCCAACTTTTATTTGAGTAAACATTATAATGCTAATGCATGTTTTCAAAATCTTTTAGAAGGATACTACAAAATTAATTACTAGCAAAGTTTGAAAACATTCATACAAAATAGGCATATTGTTTGTATGTTTATTAATGTTATAATCATGAAAACACTTTCATTCGTTTTTCAGAGATAATTAACTGTTATTCCATTCCTTCTTGAAAGTGCATATAAATAATATTAAAACATTAGTTTATTAAAAAACATTTTTACTTTCCGATCATGTTCCATGTAATGAAAGTATTGTAATCATGAAAAAATTCGACTTCGACATTTTTGTGTATTTACATGTTTTGAGGTCTTCTGAATTCATTTATGCTATTTTATGAAATGTATGTTATAGGCCTGTTTACATGGGAAATTGGTAAGTCCCTGGTAAAAGCAGGGTATAGGGGAAAACTCGCAATGCATCATGGGAAAGCGAGGTCATCTCTGCATTAACCCTCCTTTGGACTAGAAATCTTTCTACCCCTCATTTTTTTCCCTATGTAGGGGAAGCGGGGTAGAAAGCAACGAAAGTTCCGGCATTTACTCCGCATTTGTATGCATGTGAGAGAACGCGATAGCTCCTAAACGGGGCATTCGATTGAGCTCAAATTGGGTATATATGCTATAAACCACCATCGTAAGACCAGTATTGACTTTGATGTGTATAGGACTTATAGTTTTTCTACAGGGCTACAACAAAGATTTCTTTTACATTATAGCATATGGGGAGAAAGTCTTAAAAGTGCGCTAGCGTTTAAATGGTGCATTCGATTGAGTTTCAATTTGGTATATATGTTTAAATTATTCATCGATTAAAATTTATTTAAATGCTTGGTAATGATCTTAATGGTTTGCTTTGTAACAGTTTTTTTTTTAATGACCAGATTTAAGATTTTTTATATGTATTTATAAAGTGAGATTTCCTTCTGACTTAAATTCAAACAAAAGTCATAGATCAGGGTTGCCAGATCAAAATTTATGAAAATAGCCAAATGGCTTCTGAAAATTAGCCAAACCAGCGATTGCAGTGCCATCTTTTGGATTTTTAATTAGACTTTTTAAAAGCAGAGTTTGAAATTGGAATAGAGTATGGAGATGTTTTCTTATGGGGAGAGGACGACATTCTCACAAAATCTTTTAAAACATTTGTTTAAAAATTCAAAGAGAAACTTCTATTTTCTGCTCTTGAATTTGGGGGCTGTACATGTTCAGCCCCCAAAGAAAAACAAAATCGGTCATAAGGCAAATGAACAAAATCAGTACCTAATAATTTAATGAACAATCCTTCATACTGTACAATAAATACGAATGGACTGAAGACTTCTGTTTATCTTAGTAACATAGACAGGATTTTATTTTGAAGGTGGGGATCTGCAGCCCATCCCAGTGGCATAGCCAAGAGGGCTCCCCCAGGCACTGATTATTGCAGGGGCAAGAGGGGCATATGCTCCAGGGCCCTGATTAAAAGGGTCCCCTAAATTATTACAGTATATGAATTTAGTTTAAGGGTTTTTTCCCAATGTAGTAAATGCCTATTTTTTTCAGTTGTGAATTTACACACAAATTACAAAAATCATTTTTCCCCCCCTTAATTCCCCCCTCTCCATTCAAAAATTGTTACAGCAGATTAACGATTGTTATAAACCACCATCCTAAGACCGGTATTGATAAGATTGATTTTGCTGTGTATAGGACTTATAGTTTTTCTACAGGGCTACAACAAAGATTTCTTTTACATTATGGCATATGGGGAGAAATTCTCGAAACTGCACTAGCATTTAAACGGCACATTCAATTGAGCTTCAATTTAGTATATATGTTTGAATTATTCATTGATTAAAATTTATTTAAATGCTTGGTAATGATCTTAATCGTAAGTGTTCGGAAAGTCGAGTGGACTCACTCCAGATTTTTTCCATATGCTTTATGTAATGTAAATAATGCTACCTCTAGTAATTTCTATTTTTAATCATTCATCAGCAAAATATCTAGACAGATTAAAATTCAAATAATTATAAGACAAGCAAAATTTATGACCCTTCTGACTTAAAATATAGAGTGACAAAAATATGACCCTTAAAATATGACCCTTATGACCCTTCTGACCCCTCCATATTAAAACCCAGTTAATGTTACAATAGTTTGTTCTCAATTGCATTTTTGAAAATGTACTTTTCTAACATGTTTGTAGAATCAGTACAATTATATTTTAAAACTTTATGAACATTAATCACTTTAACATTATTAATAAATATGTTATAAACCAAATATTTAAAAATAACAATAAAAGCATTAACTTATGCCAGATTATCATTAAAATTTACAAAACAAATAATTACTTTAGTGTTATCGGATAATTATACATTTCCTTCAGGGCAATGCAAATGTCATCTAAACAGGATAATTAATTTCTCTTCGGAAATGAGGCGTGATTTTCGAGTCTAGTTGTCTGCAACTATTGCTACTATTTGTTAAATATTTGGGAGTATTCCGAAAAATGCTAGGCACAGCATTTTCGGAAAGTTTTGGCCTTTCCTTTGCGGATTACTTTGTCAACACGAATAATTTCATTTTCCTCTGTGATTCGACTGACATCCATAAACACTGCAGGTACGAGGCAATTTCCAAGTAGACGAATGTTTTAAATGAACACAACTTTCAATTGTAAATTGTAGAAAACACAATAAAATAACATCCTTTTATAATAAATAATAGTACCTAGAACGACAAACTTCGTATGCACAAAGATTAAAATCATTTACATTTCAGAAAAGATTTCTAGAGCAACTACCGCGAACAAAAATTCGAACTTACCCGTCAACCACCCAGGGTAGAGATGGCCAATGATTTGATGTGTCGAATCAGTGATTCGAATCTTGGTACTGAGTGGCTCAGTCTTTACACTCACTATCTACTGATTCAAATCTCAAGCCTTCAACTGTGGGGAAATATTCCAAGTGCAAAGGGAAGGAAAACTTATTTTCCCTTTGCCGTTCCCAGAGATTTTCCCTTACTCTTTCAACTCTTTTCGACTCCTTTCGACTCTGAGTCGATAGATGATTTGAAACAGCAAATGAGTGGGTGAGTTGGTCACTAAGTTGGTGCAGCAACGAATCTTTACGGATTCAGTGTTTCGCTCTGTTTCGGTGACTGTGTACGACGAATCTCAACTCAGTAGAATCGCAAATGTTTCAGTGATTGTATGCGATCGTTGAGATTCGTTGGTGTTTCGAATCTTCATTCGACTCAGAGTCAAAAAGAGTTGAAAGAGTAAGGGAAAATCTCTGGTGGTCGGATTTAAAGTTTTATCTGTCTGTGTGTGTGGAGTGGATCGAACATTGTTTGCTTTTGGCGGGGGGGGGGGGGGCATAGGCGTTACTTCCTAAGGGCAAGAGGGGTCAATCACACACACACACACACACCCCGAAAAAAAAATTAAGAAAATTCAAGTATCAGAGCTATTTAAAAATGGTATTTTCTACAATCAGAATCATTTTGTCACCCCATCCAAATATTACATGCCAATTTACGCCAATGCTCATGGAAGAGCGGGGGGTGTCTCAAAGTTGTTTAAACCTTTTTCCCTCGGGGGGGGGGGGGACTTCCTCCTTCTAACTTGTCTGGCTGGTTTAATATTTGTTTAAAATTTAATAAAACATCCCTTTTCTACTTTTAACTTCAATATATGTCCTCCTGCCCCCACCCAAAAAAAAAAAAAAAAAAAAAACGGACACGTTAAATTTACATGGTTGGCGCGTTTTCATGTGAAGGGAAATAGAATGAAATAAAGTTAGGATTGTGATTGTCACTTTTAATGAAGAATACAGGGGCGGTATTAAGCGCTCCCACAAAAGGACTTTGTAGTAAGCAAAATAACATTTCGCTTTATTGCTGCAGATTTCGTTTAAGATATTTTTTTTACCTTGTTTGTCGTTTAAGGGGAATGATTTTATTTTCTTTCGTAATTCAGAGAAATACAAAATAGGGTCTAAGAGGCGTAGTAGGAGCAGTGGCGTAGCCAGGATTTTATTTCGGGGTGGGCTGGGTATCAAATTTAAAGATAAAGTTCAATTGTAAGCTAAGTAAAGGGTCCCATTTTGGGGGGGCAGCAGCCCCTCAGCACCCCCTCTGGCTACGTCTCTGCTGTGCACCAAAGTATTAATTAACCTGCAGTTAAATGCTACCTTCCTCACTAAAAATAAGTAAAGGGTTCCATTTCGGGGGGGCAGTAGCCCCCTCAGCCTACGCCACTGTTATTGACTACTGGGACGGACCTCCATATTGCAACCCCATCTTTCTAAGATTCTTAGACAGGGTCTTCTGCTACCGCCCTCACATTTGCTTTTAGCTTGCCGGGCAAGGGCAGGGCAGACCGCTCGCTCCGCCCTGCCCTGCTACGCCGCTGGTCTGAAGAAGTTTACTTGGTTATCTATTGCTTTTATAGCTCCTTATTTGCCTCAAACTTTTTTTTTTTGGGTAAGTATTAGCATAAAGTAAATGAGTGGTTTTATCAAAAGTTTGTAAACCAATTCCAGACACCAGTTTAAGAAAAATGTGTACTATGGTAGGAGGGGGGGGGGGAAGAGGGTTGGCTTTGCGGGCAGTAATTTTAAGGAGGGGTGCTCATAACGGTTGCAACTTTGGTATTTCTTTGAGCAGTGGTGGATGTTGTTGTGTTATTACGGCCAATTAACTGCACGAAGGGTGGGGTGCCCTCCGTGCGATTCTTTCTAAGGGGTCCTAACCCGTAGTTACGCTAAGTTTCGGAGGAAATCGCGGAAAACGTCGGTCGGTGGAATTTAGCGTGTTTGCTTCGGTCTCGCACATACTACTTTTGGTTTTGTTGTTATCGTTGTTATCAGAGGTGTTTTTTGTTTTTTTCCAATGCCACGAGTAACCTGGCTGCGTGTTTTCTTGTGAATTGAAATAAACAGAAATAAAGTAAGCTTCGTGTTTGTTACATTTATTGTGTTTCCCACTTTAGTTGAAATATTTTTATTCACATTTATATTTTACACTTGCTCTTACTTCACCATAAATATAGATACACATATGTAGTATATTAAATCTATTGGCATTAAATTACACTAAAATAAAATATTTGTTAACTAGACACAGACGGTTGTTTTCAAAGAATGTGTGTAATGGTACATGGTCATCGCTGCAACTAGAAAGGGCAAACTGGACCCGTGGCCAAGGCGCCGCACTGAAGAGAGCATCAAAATCAGTTTCCATAGGAAGGGAAGGGACAATTTTATGTAAAAATAAAAATTGGACAAAACGAATATATTTTTTTCTCCCGGTTTTGTGTCTAAGTGTTCTCCAAACTTCTTGCTATCTCTTTGGAGGTGGGGGGAGATTAATTAAGGTTTTCCCCACGTGATGTAACCGTTAGTTGCGGATTTATATGCATGAGCATCCACATAGAGGGCCAAAGAGTGGAGGGGGCCCAGAACCAGTCCTAGGGGGGGGGGGAGCAAACGGGGTGACCGCACCGGGCGCCATCTCTTCCACTTATCTATGGTGGTGCCAAAATACCTTACTTTATACATATTATAAGTATATTTGAGTGTCCATATATTGTTAAAATTTTCGTTTTAACCCCTTTGAAAACTTTTCTAGCTGCATGTGTGTGTGAAGGAGGGGGCGCATTTTTGTATTTTGCACCACTTAGAAAAATAGCTGGGACCGGCACTGAGGGGACCCTACTTTCAGCTGTCAATATGATGAATATTTTTACAACATACTGAAATACTAGTCAAACTTAGTGAGTCTTCTTCTCAGCGTCTTTTCATTGATGAGAGCGAGTAGGTTAAACATGGGTGCGAAAAAAATGATTAACACACTCGCGGGAAAAAAATCTTTTTTTCTCATAGAATGCTATTTATATTTATCGCCAGGGGCCTATTTACAAAAATGGGGGCCCAGGGCAATTTCAGTAATTGCTCCCTATCACGAAAATTATATCCTGGAAGCAATTTTCATATCACACCATACACAAAGGTTAGTTATAGGAGCATAAAAATATTTAAGCAAGATTGAAAGTAAAATAGAATAATTTTGTGATATTATACGGGATAATAATATTTTAATTATATTACTTAATTTTTATTCCTTAATTTCATTCTGTGCTTTTCAAGTAGCATGATTCACGGTATTTTTGTAGTTTAAATTAAAATCATAATGTGGAAATTTGTAATTTTATTTAAAGGATAATTTTGGGAGCTCTTGAGCAGAATGTCCTGATGGAAATCATTCCTTTCACTCTTTTTTTATGGGCGACTTTCCCCCCAATCCTTAATACAATCATATGGGTGCCTTTATCGCCCCCTTCCCCCGAAACTTTTCTTTATTTACTATATATTCCAGCAATCTGGTAACGGAACTTTATTAAGAATATTCTATCACACTATTTATACTATACTATAAAACTACTCTTTCGAACTATATATTATAATAATATATTGTAATAAGAAAAAAAAAATCCAAATGTTTCGTTTTAAGCTTTTGTTATACTCTTATAAAACAAATAAATTATTAGGAAATTTTCAGAAAAAAATTCTTCGTCGTAGAATTACGTGGCAAAATTTATGTTAGGTTATAACCAAGGTGTTACAACATAACTGATTAACTATGCACGATTGATTTCCTTTATTATATGAAATTTCCTAGTTAAAGTACTACATTCAACTAAAAGATGTATAAAACATGTATTTATCATTATTTCAAAATGACAGTAGAACTTATTTTTAAGCAAATGTTTTGTATTGAAGTAGTATTTTGTTTCGTATTTGTCTTATCCCTTCCCCCGACAAATTACTACTTGCTTATACACAGTGTGCGAGCTAGGAAGTTAAGAGAGCGAACTCATTTGCTCAAAACCAAAGAATGTCAAAACTGTGTGTGTCAGTGTTGAATTCAACCGAGCAAGGAGAGAGAGATGTTAGCTGCCCGAGAACTCAGCGGAGAAGAAACCCGATGAATGGGTGAAGGATGTTTAAATAGTACGGCTTTCGGCGCAGATAGAGGGAAAATTTCTTTAGTTGTTTTATTGATACAAGATTCGAATCACTGATTCGAATCATCGAAGTAGTGAGTGAGTTGAGATTCGAATCAGTAAAATGAGTTGAACCGCCCATCTCTAACCCAGGGTCACATGATATTTCACCACCGTAAGGGCCGACGTCCAGTTAAGTGCGTTTCAGTACGCTATAATGGGAACCCAATGTATTTTTCAGAATCTTGAAGACGCACTGCGAAGAAAAGTGCCCCCACTGAGCGGTGGGCGTGCTTTTGTGGTTTCACGCGTTATCCTTTGGCGGTGGTCATTAAAAGTCAATAAATTCTTCAACCCTGCACTGTATCCTGCCTTGACCATTAAAAAAAAAACCCCCGCTGCGTCCGGAAAAAGACGCAACTGGACCTCGGCCTTAAGCCAAAGCCAAGGCAGTTGTCTGCTCAACGTGACCAGAGCGCAACCAATCAGAATGACCCTGCTATCGAGGTGGGTTATTCCGGTTGTTAGCATAGTGCTGATGTGGTGGGGATAATAGGCCACATTCATGTACCAACCGATCGTACGACTCGTCACGAAGCCAGTCATGTAGCCAGCAGGTGGTCACTGCTGACCCCCATTCTTACGGCGAGATAAAGCCTACACCGGAAAGGTTGTTATATTGATTTTAAGACCCCAGGATTGGACGAGAGGCTGGGCAGAGCGGATTAAATTGCTCTCTGGCGATCAGTCAGACTCCTTTGGCAAGAGTCGTTTCTCCCGCTGTTATACACTGCATGCTAGGGGTTGCCGACCGCACCGCAAGTTGATCCGCGAAAAACAGTAGAGTTAGAAATTCCATGTTCTTTTCCTAATATTTTTTTATTTTATTTGTTGATTAATTGTTCTAAATATATATTTTAATGCATTTAAAATTGCAGTCTAAAATTACAAATCTAAAATTTTTATTCATATTTAAATGCATGCATTTAAATATGAATAAACAATTTTAGATTTGAAGGTAATATGTTACGGAAATAAAAAAGAAACAGTGAACAGTTAAAAAGCAATCATCATTTGGCTTTTGTATGAATTTACATACGATTAGAGAAAACCCTTCTTTATTAAATGTTTAGTCCGGGGTTTTAGCAATTAATAGATATGGATTTAGATGCAGATAAACTCTTCGGGTTTAAACCTATATGTTCCCTGTTCCCATGGATGCAGATTGAAGCGAGGACGAAAATTGCATTACTGATTCTTGTAGGATAGTGAAAGATTAATATGGGCTAGCAATAATGTGTGTAACAACAAAGAATAATAACCGCTCGTCTTTGTAACGGTAAGAAAGTAAATGTTAAACTTTGTGTAAAGTTCATTTACATATAATCTATATTTATAAAATGCTAAATTCTTTTAATCAAGCACAAACTACTAATTCAATGAAAGAAAAAACTAATTCGTATTCAAGAACGATTTTTTAAGACTTTCTTTGGACCATTTTGTTTCAGTGAAAAATTAATAAGGTAAATAGCTAAAAACTTAAAATTAAATGAGAAAGCAAATTCTAGATAATTTTTTTTCTGTTGACTTTGTTTTAAACCGCAAAAGATTTCTTATTTGTTTTAAATACAACTTACTGTAATTCAGTCAAAACATTGTCTATGTATAAAGACAGGAAAAGGAAAAAAAAAAAAAAAATGAACGGTGAAATCTGGAAATTTCTTGTATTGTCAATGACATTTTGTCTTTTTTTTTTTTTCCAATGGCAAAGGCAAGAAAGAAGTAAAACATTAAGAAAAAATAAAAAGATAACAAGAAAACTGTAAATAACTGCGAGATAAAATTTCATGCTCAAACGTTGAATTTCCCAATTTTCCATTATTGTTATTGCATAAATAAATATGTACTTTTTAAAAACCCACCCCCCTCCCCCTCTAACACCTTACTTCTATTCCATAGCAGTGTATGTAAATATACTGCAACAGAAAAATAATGTGGAAGCTCTACTGTTTTTCGCGGATCAACTTGCGGTGCGGGCGGCAACCGCTAGCGTGCAGTGTATAACAGCGGGAGAAACGACTCTTGCCAAAGGAATCTGACTGCACGCCAAATCGCCAGAGAGCAATTTAATCCGCTTTGCCCAGCCTCTCGTCAGGATTGGGGACCCCGGGCGTTCACCTCCCTATTTCTATGACACGTTCTCGAGGGGTGTCTTATGAACTGTTTTGCTACTAACTAAAGCAGCATTATTTGTCTATAAAAGATGTTCCGTAAAAAAAGAATGCACTACATCCACACATTCGTGATCCGTAGCACGAACATAACGAATCGAAGATGCTCAGTTTGATTCGGGACGAAACAGGATTTAATACGGAATTCCATTATAATAAGCTAGTAAAGCTTGTGTCCACAGTCCAAAACCTTATTCACATAGCTTAAAATTAAACGTGGTAGCTGCTACAGGGCCCTAGCTAACCAATCATGTAATGGCACAATCATGCAATGATAACAATCATGTAGGACCCCAATCATGTAATGACACAATTGTCTATTGTAGAAAGGTGTTAAGTGTTTCTAGAAAATTCTTGCTTATCTTGGACAATTCTCTAAAACGTTTGCGTCGGTCATTGATTGTGTGTATCGTGGAAATAGTTTCGCCATGGAATGAAAAGAATCGTGCAAAACTTTTGTAGCTTCTCAATATTTTTATTATAAAAAAGGTCTTTTTATGTAAAAAATAATTTACATACATGTCCCGACTAAGACATTAGGAGAACCTAAGCACTGTCCGGGGCCCCATACAGTCATATCCTGCTGACCCATATATATGTATAGTCACTAGAATTTTTCAGATTAGAACTTAAACTCTCTTAATAAATCCTGGGCCCATGGAAAAAAAACTTAGGGGGAGGGGGGGGGGGACTTTAAATAAATTTTCTAGAGAGGGGCAAATTTCACACTAGTAACAATTTCATTTCTGATTTTGCTTTTTGGCGCAATTCTGTTTTACATCCTAGATAAAACACTAAAACTCTAGGCGGGGGAGAAGGCAAGCGACCTACCTTGACCCCCACTTTATGGACGTCTTTGTAGGGGCCCCTAGGCCGAGGCTCCAGTGGCGGCCCGTGGTCAAAACTGTTAGTGCAGCCGGAAGCATATGAGCCCACCCCCCTTTCCTCCGGACAGGATTAGAAAATTTATGTTACTGAATTCGAAAGCTGGCGGATTAAGCCCTCACCGAGGAAAAAAAAAAAAAAGAAAGAAATTACATAAAAAATGTAAGAGATCCTATTTTACTTCCATAAAATGGACATAAATTTCAACCAGCCGCTCTTATCCTCAAAATTGCATTAATCCGTGTCTGATTCGAAGTTTCCTTAGAATTTTCTTTTGTAACGATAACTTGAAAAGAAAAAAGAACCAGTTATTGACCAGTTATGCAATAATTTCTCACCACCTGTCAAACGGATGAGCTCAATAACATATCAGCTTTATTTTTCATAAGTGTTCTAAAAAAAAAAAAAAAAAAAAAAAAAAAGTATCCTGAACGAAAATTTAAGCTATCATGGCTACTTTTAGGGTAACAAACCCTGTGGCAGAATTTTTTCCTGCTTTCTGCAACAAACCTCATGAGTACCAATTTCTTTCTGCAACATATTTTTTAATAATAAATATGTAATCAACCTGCAATATCATAAGCACTTTGTGCGTATAAAAATCTTTACATGAATAGATTAAAGCTGTATGTATATTATATATATAAACTGCATAACTAAGCAATAAATTTTGGTAGGAAGTCAGATGCAGACAGATATGTAAACATTAATGCAACAGAAAAAAAAAAAAAAAAAGAAACTTACCTGTATCTATAGAATTTCTGATGAGAAAAAATCAAGCTCAAAAACATGAAAGCTACAATCGATGGACTATAAACACAATTTATTTCTCAAAATTACTTGAAACATGGTAAACATTTAGCTTATGAATTCACTTTTGTAACAACTTTTGGGGTAACAAATTTTTTCATAACTTTATTTTGGTGGGTTGTTGAAAAATGGAATGCATAATTTGGTCCGTACATCAAAATTAAGCCTGCTTTGATATATTTCCTGGTATTTTTAAAACCAGATAGTGGTCCATTTATGTGAATGAAAGTTCTTTTATCATTTGTCCCAATGTCCTCTTCATTTCTGTCTGAAGATCTTAGCATTGAACTTCTGTTTATAGCGTGAACCTAACTGATTAGTTAAATAATAAATAACTAAAATCATAAAATAGGGGTTGATTTTTATTCATATTTTGTTAGCAAGTTTAAATAAAGGAATGCTTAAGAAAAAATATTCATTCTTAAAAGGGATGGAAAAAGATTGAAAACACGATGCTTAAACTACAATTTTTCCATCAAATTTTGCGACGCTCAATCAGTGTAAAAATAAATAAATAAAATGACAAAACAGTGCATGATTTTTTATCCTATAAATTGAAATAAAAGAAAAAAAAAACATGCATTCTCAAGAATGATGGAAAAAGATTGAATAATGGGATGCTTATAACACAATTTTTCCCATAAAGTTTTGTGACGCTCGATCCTTGTAAAAGTAAATAAATAAAATGACTAAATAGGACATTATTTTTAATCTTATTTTGTTGGAAATTCGAATAAAGGATTGCAAAAGAAAAAATATGCAGTTTCAAGACGGATGGAAAAAGATTGAAATGTGTTCAAAGCGCTATTTTCCCTGTCAAAATTGTTTACGTTATTTATTTTTTTTTTCTCATTAAAATTACCTGAGGGGCATGCGGGGCCCCAGGCGAAAGCGCAAGAACGGGGCCTCTTCTCTATCATGTGTCTTATGAGATAGCAATTAAATAGCCCAGGTGCCGGGCCTCTATAAGCGCGGGGCCTTAGGTGATCGCTTACATTCGCACTCCCCTTGGGCCGGCCCTGGCTCCTGCATACACGCGCAATGTAAGAATTCCGTGAGAAAAAGAAAACCTTTGGAAACAATTCTGCAGAAACAAAACATGTTCTGCAAAAATCTAGGGCTGGATTTTTACCCTAACCTCCATTCTTTTTTTCTTTCTTTATGGAAAATATTTCCTTTCGCCAAGAACTCTTCAAATTTTTGTTGGACAACTCAGATACGAAGTCAAGTCGCGCCTTCTGCCAATCAGTCTGTTCTGCAAAAAAGTGTTGCCGGGCTGGTTGCTATGGTATGACGTAGGTCGAAAAGCTCCATTGCATTTACGAAGTGAGAAAAGAGAGTTGAGCGAACGGGGTTACAGGTCATGTGCAGGTCTTTTGTAAACAGAAAATTCTGCGCTGCAGTCACCGAGCGAAACTGAATGAACTGACGTGCTTGGGAAGATACATATTCATACCCTCCAACATTGGCCTTCACCTCATCAGTAGCACTTACGCGATATCGCCGGGGGGGGGGTGTTAGGGGAGTCATAACCCCCCCATGAGGAATTTTTTGCCATACAAAATGTATATTCTTCACTCCCTTGTCACAAACACCTATACATATATATGAGTTGAAGTAGTCATAACCCCCCCCCCCCGCTTTTTAGAGGTTTTCTCAACACTGGATGTCTACCAAATTTCTGAAAGTCAATTTCCTGACTTTTGGGAGGTCCCGGGAAAAAAACTCCTGACCAATGCATTTTACTTAGGGAAATTGCACAATGCTTGTCTTTATATTTGCATATTTTGTACAACTTCTTTAAATCAATTTTGACTAAAGTATACAGGATTAAGCTTTCATCCATTGAGAAACAGAAGTAGTTGCACTTTCTGATAGAATTAACTAACTGTTCTTGGAAAAAGTAAGCTAATTTGTCTTTTACCCTCACGTCACGATTGATGAGTCCCCCATTTTCTCCTCCTTATACAAACACATCGCTTGATGCTTTCGCGGTCCGAAAAATGCGTCGCAGTTGCTTTCGGTTTCCAGTCTGACAATTAGAGAGAAAGTGTAGAAAAAACAAAGACATGAAAAAAATTGATTCTTTTGGTGAATTTTCCGGACCCATTTTCCGATTTCCCAGCTTTTACCAGACTTTCAAGAGCGGTAGACACCCTGCAACATCATTATTAGAGGTTTTTAAAATATCAGTAGTACTATCACGTTTTAAAAAACAATCCATGTGAACAAAGAAAACAACGTGCGCTGCACTTTCCTTCCACAAAAGAGCTAAGCTTACATCCAAACACAGGACGGAGCAAGATAGGGTGGCGGGAAATGCTAGAGGAGACGTGACGTAACAAGAGAAGGAGCAGCTAACGGCATCCCCCCCCCCCTCCCACGCACACCACACTTCGCCGACACAAGTTCGCTCACGGCTGCCGGCGGCGCCGAGGGAGAATGTTGAATTCCCTTCTTTCACGATCGGCGCCGACACACAGGAGTGTTGACTCACAACAAAGCAGCTAGGGTTGCAAACCGCACCTCCGTGCAGGCATAATGCCCTAAAAAAAGTAAACATTTGCTCAATTCCGTAGTTTTTTCGTACCCTCCGTAGTTCATGCTACTTATCCATATAAACTACGGATAATCCGTAGCAGTTGGAGGGTATGCATATTTATAGACTGCATCTGCGAGTAAAATAATCCATTGAAAAGAATTCTGCAGAAACAAAACTTAATCTGCAGAAATGAGAGGTTTTTTTTTTTTTTTTTGGGTCTCCCTAAATGGAAATTTTATTCCTGTGTGGAAAATCTTTCTGCAGGAGCTCTGTGCCGTTCTGCGACAATGTCGCCGTGTCGCCGCGATTCTGCCACGGGGGTAACAAATTAAATGATTGTTGCTGAGCTTCACTTAATCTTTTACCCTCGAAAAAAGAAGAAAAGAAAAAAAAAAGAAAACTTACTTATTTTTTATAAGTCAAATCAATCCTCCTTTCTTTTAAGCATGCGAATCGGTCAGTGATGTCCCCATAAAAAGGCGTAGTTTTAATCCAGATATCAATAATTTTAAAAGCTCTTTAAAATTTCCCATGTTTAAAGAATTTTCTCGCTCGCCATGTCCTCTAAATGCCAGTTCTTGCTTACTTAAAAACAATACTGCTTTGATGGGTAATTGTCCATTCATAAGCGTCTATTCAGGCTTACCTTCTTGATAAATTCAGCAATATAAAGTCCAGAGTTTTCCAAACATATATTCTCCTTACCCCCTCCCTCAGTCCGAGCCGTTCGAGCCAATCAGTGAGTCGAGTTCTCAAGTTCAGCCGCCGTTAGAAAATATTTCATCGGCTGTATCCAGCTGCATACATCCCTATGCCGGAGAGGCTGCTTACGTAGTCGTTGTCATGGCAACGGTGCTGCCAATTTTCTTTTCAGCGCTCTGGGCTGAACCAAAGATTTTCCCAATTGAATTGCTGGAAGATTAAAGTGCTTTTTTTCTGAATGAGCGATCCGGCCACAATACGTTTTTTTTTGTTTGGTTTTTTTCAGAATTTTTTTTAATTTACCGTAGGAATTCCACAATTCTAATCTGAATTTAGGAAAATTAGTAGAATAAATTATTTTAAAGTATGTGCTGATAATTTCAAGTGCAGCCCGGCTGTACTTGCTGTATCCCACGAGCCGCCACTGCGAGGCTCCCTATATAGTCATACCTAGCTGACACATTTATGTACAGTCGCGAGAATTTTTTCTGGCTAGAACTTAAAATCAAAAATGTGAAACTGGAATCTAAAATTTTCTAACAATTTCGGGGGCCTTTATCAGTCGGGGCCCGGGGCGGACCGCCCCCCCGTTAGTCCGCTACTGGAGTACCCCCTTCAAGGCCGTACCCAGGGATCTAGTCCACCACACCCCCGAAATTTAAACTTTTGTTAACAAACTAATAAAGATGAAGTATCTGTGAAAAATTCAACCTTTCTTTCGTTTGGTCCCCCTCCGACATTTTTGTCCGGATAAATTTTTTTCTGGATACGGCTCTGACCCCTTGTACCCGAGGAGGTGAATCAGGAAGTCTGCCCCCCCCCCCAATTTAAAATGTTTTTAACAAAATAATAATGATGAAATCGTTTTATGAAAAATTGACCCTTTTCCGCCGTTTGGTCCGCCTCTTTACCTTAAAAAAATTTGTTCCAGGTCTAGCTCCAAAAGGTTATGGATCCGGCTCGAATAATAATTAAAAAAAAAAACCAAAATAAATATTCATTCTTTGGCTGCGACTACAAATAAAAATATATGTCTCGGGCTCCAGCTTACAAGATATGGCTTTGGTTCCAACGACAAACATTTTTAGCTCTAAAGTTTAGACTCTAACTCAAAATATTAAATAAATCCATCTCAAGTTAAAAAAAATCATTGTGTAGCCTCCAGGTTAAAAATATACGGTATGGACCTGCACATTTCCAATGGGGGAGCCCACAAAAGAGTCGATACACTCTTAGAGCTTAAAGAGAAAAAAAGAGTAAAGTTTCAGCTTAAAAAGTACATGCTCCAGCTTAAAAATTAAAGAATCCGTTTAAAAAGCTGTATCAGGCTCCAGATTAAAAATAATACGCGTGTATAAATATGTCGATTGCTTCGACTACGATTTAAGAAAATGAATACGACTTTGGTATATAAAATTACATGGCTCCGAAAATCCAGATTAAATGGCTTCTGACCAGGGCCATACCTAGAAAATAATTTCGGAGTCGGGGAGCATGGTATATCATAAAATTTTCAGGATATATGCCGAACACCCAATTTCTGTCTAAGTTAGCAAGATAAAAAAAATTTCATTATTACGCAAGCATTTCGTTCATTTATACATCACTGCATTTCATACCCCTCACCATGGGCGCCGGCAGAATATTTCCCCCCCCCTTGCCCTATGCTGCCGGCGCCCATGCCCCTCACCATCCCCACACAGAAAAAATTTTCTGCCTACGTCCCTGTATAAATACACCATGTACAGCTGCGGAAAAAAAGGCCCACTTGCTCTTTATTTCGCCATCGTTCGTCGTATAGCAAAGTTATATATACCATTCGTTTGCAAATAACGCGCACTTTAATTTACTATTAATTTAATTTGCATAAGGGGCCGTCTTCATATTTAATTCTGCATCAACTTCGTTTTTCTCAATGGCAACCCCATATTTTGACTTTATTAAACGAAAGAAAACCTTCAAATTACCCTAAATATAAATTTTCACCACTTTTCTACGATAATTTCTGGAGATATTGCGAATTCATTTTTGCGCGTTTTTAAGGGACTTTCTGCAAATTGAAAAACGCTATTTGTAGGTTCCGAACTTTTCGCCTTTCATTTATTTCGCTCGCGAGAATTAAAAGAAATTAATATTATTTTCAAGGAAAATATTGTTCCCATCTCTCTTAAAGTTTTTTGTACTGAGAATATCAAGGGTAGAATAGAATATTTAGTCTGTGGTCCAAATGACCCGTGAGTTCATAACTTCCTTCGTTCGTACACATGATTTAAGGGAAAAATGCAAAATGTCTGTTAAGGATTTTGAAAATCTTTGTAATTTTGAAATTGTTATTCAGTGTTTCCCTTGATGTTTCTCTTAGACAGCTGAAATGTTGGCAGGAGTTAGAGGCTGCTCCCTGCTCTTCTGACTACAAGCATGAGTATTGCTCGCCTCAGCTATGGTCGAACTTAAAGAATGGTTTCATGATTGAAAATTTATTTGTTTGAATTTCATGTAAAAAACGCAATTACTTTTTTGCCGACCCAATATTATCACTGTGTTTGTTATTTCACTTTCTTCATTTAATACTATCGCCTGCAATGTGCAATATTCTTAAGACTTTTGGCGGTATTTTAATTTATAGTTAGATGAAATTTTTTTTACAGAAAAACGTCATTTTGAATGTTTGATAAAGTAGGGGGGATTCCAAAGACCTAATGTTTCCGATAGTAAAAAAGGTCACATTCATGCCTGGAAAGTTGAGGATGTTAGTTTTTCAGAAATAGGACGTTGTATTAGAAGACATACATCTACTGCATCTAATTCTATAGCTGGAAAATATTTTATTTGGGGGAATATGGTAGCTGACGCAACAATACACGCTTTATAGAATCCCCAACAAACTGTAAAAACCTCTAATTTATTTGCTTCAAAATTTGATATTTTTAATACTGGTATCTTTTACTGTGTTTTTGCACAAAATAAATCTAATTTACATTTATTTTATGCAATTTTCAAAAAATTTTCACTTAATAAATTTATATATGGTCCCTTAACTCATGAAAATAACACATTTTATTTAATATAAATTAAACTACTGAACGTAAAAATTTGAAATTTTGCACAGCCATGTAATATTAATTTCTGCATCTATTTCCATCGAAATTTGGCTAGGTCGCTATTCATAATTTTTTTGAATATTAATTTAATAATTCATAATTCATATTAATGATTTATTAAAAATCATAATAACATTAAATTGTGTTTGGGTCGTTTAGTTCTAATAGTACGAATAAAAATCAGCTTCTTACTACCAATATTATATGAGATATGAATCGAAGTATGAAAAAATATTTTAACATAGGGGGAGGGGGATTTTGGGTGCTCATAACTCACTCATTTTCTGTCCAAATTTATTGAAAATTGGTGTCCGGGGTTAAAATGAGCTAAATTTTTGAAATATGAAGTGAAATCTAGGGGTTGCTATTGAGAAAAAAAAAGTTGGTGCGAATTTTAATATGTAGATGGCCCTTTATGCAATTTTTATGCATAGCAAATTAAAGTGTGCGTCAATCGTAAACGATTGGTATCTGTAACTTTGCTGTGCGACGAACGACGGCCGAAAAATGTACAAGTGGGCCTTTTTTTTCCGCAGCTGTACATATAATGTAATAACTTCGGGGGAGCGGCGTCCGAACTCATAGGGCCCCCCCCCCCGTCTAAACGGCCTTGCTTCTGACTCCAAGTCTACAACTTTGACCCTAGCTGTAGCTCAGAACTTAATTAAAGCAAAAGAACAGGGAACAGATCAATAAAAGAACACCTTTCACCATTCATCAAAGAACACTTCGTTTAACCTGTTCAGCAAAAGAACGCCTTTTACTCCGTTCCCGAAAGAACACCTTGGCTCTCCGTTCCCCGAAAGAACACCTTAGCTCTCCGTTCCGAAAAGAACACCAGTTCAGGAAAAGAACGCTGAACTAGGTGTTCCAGCTCACTGATCTCCTTCTCCAGCCGTGATCAAAGAACTTGTTCTTTTTCAGCAATAGGAGAGGGCTACTCCGAATAGGTTCTTTTTCAGCCAATAAGAGATGGCTGAGAGCGTATTAAGCGAAGGCGCGTTTCATATGGAGATAGTGTAATGCTTATATTATTGTTTGACGTTGATAAAATATTTTTTTTCGATTTGTTTGTGTTTCAAGCTATCATTTTCTTTATTATTAAATTTTTTACTTTGATTGAAATTGAGTAGTTTGGCTGGAATAATAAAAATTGACGAATTGTTTTCCTGTGAGTGCATTTCATATTGAACATATAAGAAAGGTTCTTATTCTTAACCCGGGTCCACTCTAAAATTATGGTAGGTTGGGTTAAAAGTTCTATCCCCCCCCCCAAATAATCATCTTCGTTATCATTATTTCTCAAAATAACTAAGATTCCACAATTAGAATTTGATAAAGCTAAAATTGTGAACTTCTGTCCCCACCATCAGATACGTAGCCAATGTGGGGGAGGAGGGTGTCTGTCCCCCCAGAATTTAAATTTTTCTTAGCAAAAAAATATTAATCGTGCCTTTCAATGAGAAATTTCACCTTTAAGGCATTTTCCAAAATTTCTCTTTTCAACACACTTGCCTACCATAAAATTTTGAAGCGTCGGACCTTAATGAACTGAGAACATGTTTTTGCCATGATCACTGAATAGGGTGTTCCCGTTCTTTCTTGAGAACAGGTTCAAAAGAACAGGGTGTTCATTCTTTCCCCATCTCTACTTCAAACCATTATATCGACAGCCATAACCCTGGACCAGAGGCGTTGCGAGAACATCATGAGTAAGGGGGGAGTGTTGTGTTGTGGGATTAAGACCAATTATCTGCACGAGAGATCTCGGCCTATGGGTGGAGGGTTTAGGCCTCTTTCCTATAAACTTGGGGGAAAGAACTGAGTGATTGATCACGCATCTGGGGAGGAAAAGTGAGTTGAAAATAGGGGTCCTGTAAAAAATGCACTTCCTTTTGTCCAGGTTGAGCGAGCCCCTTAGTCTAAAAACGGTTAAAGAAGAAGGCGAGTTTCTCTTTCTCCCCTGTTTGAAATAACAAGCAGAGGGGGATGAGCGCCATTTTCACCTACACACGAAACAGAGGCAGGCGTACACTGGATTGAACGGGAGAACTGTGCGGGATTTTTACTGTATCAAATCCCATATAGAATTTTTCATTTACAAAAAAACTGTCTTCATTTTCTTCGTTTTTACCTAAATTAATTGAGAACCAAAATCATAATATATTTCAGATGTTTCTAAATAAGACTTTGATTGAAGTAACCCTTTATGAATTAATAATTCACAGTAAGTTTTACATTAAGTAAGTATATATCTTTGCGAAAATGGGTAAAACGGGGTACATCTAAACAGTACATCTAAATAGTAATGAATTATATGTGAATGATATAAAAACATATACAAATTACTATCAAAATATTCAGTAGATTAGAGCCATGCGTCTTTTATTAACTGAAATTGTCCATATTTTTTTAAAGAATGGAGGGGGGGGGGGAATTTTGTCTTTACACCTTCTCACCTTTAAAAGGTGAGGTTTTAAAAATGCCCGGGATTTCAAAATTCTCTTGTAATTAATAAAATAGAGAAATTGTTTAATTGGTTGTATTATTAATTTAATAAACTTATCGTTCAATTTGTTTGTATTCTTAGGACAGAATGGATATTCTTGGGAATAATGAATGATTTATCAGTAATTTACTTATAAATATTTTTGAATTAAAATATTCAATTTAAACATTAAAACTCTTATTATAAAGATGCTTTTTCTAAAATTAAATTATGGGATTAATAAGTGAATTAAAAACAACTTAAAAAAACTCTTTAATTTAAATGTTACTGTAATTGTAAGTTTTCGAAAAAAAATTTCATTTCTAAATGCTAAAAAAAAACCTTTTTAATGTAACTGGTTTAAAATGATTTAAAACTCATTTCTTAAAATGTAAAATGTAAATTTATTAAAATGTGATTCTAATTAATGGTTAATTAGTTTTGTTATAATAGTTTTAATAATTGTATTTATACTATTATTGATATTGCAAAGCTTATTGTCCCTCACCAACTTTGATTGAAACATAGCTGTAAACCTTTAATATGAAAATCTGAAACTTTCTACATCATCTGATTAATATATGGGGTATATTTTACTTATTGAGAATTTTTCTAAGAGGACTGTATAAAAAATAAATGTTTGTATTTATTTACATTTAATCTCCTGAAAATTTTATTCGATATCATAAAATAACTACTGGACTGAAAGAATTAATTACCAGTATTGATGTATTTAAAAACAGAGTGTGAGGGAAAAAAACGCTAGCGCAAAACGAGATTCGAACCTGGGACCCCTGAGTAGAAGACCACCGCTCTAACAACTACACCACGGCGTAACTTATATTTAGAGTTTTGGTGAAGTGGTTAGAAATTAATATAAATTTTTATCGATTGTATTTGAGTATTGCGTCTTAGTACTTTACACATAGTATATTCACATGGTGTACTACCACTGTGCCAAAGATCATTGAAATCGGTTTTCCCGAGGCCGGGCCTCCTCCTTGTTAGATCAACATTTAAAGAATGAAACCATAGGTCAGTGTTTTTAGGATACCCTCGATAATAGGGATTGGACGTGATTATGATTTTTATTTAACACTAGCTGCGTGCCCGTTCTTCGCACGGTAGGAAACGAAAATTTTCCTTACATGTGTAATTCGAAATTATTCGTGATTAATTTCGTGATGAATTTAAAAAAAAAAAAGAGCAAAATTATTTGACTCTTAATGTAAAGTTTGTGTCATGAGTACTAACCTGATCATTGCAGTATAATGACTCAAAAAACTACGTCAGTGTCATTCACTATCAAAAAAGTGGAAAGCTTAATGGTTTGCAGAGAACTCCTGGCTTTCAAAATGTCTTATTTCTACATCATACTGCTTTTTAGGCTCAAGTTGTAGCATTAAATACCTAAGACACTACATGAAATGGAGCACCATTTATTTCTTTCCGAAAATGTACCATATAAGGAAAGTATTGCAATCATGAAAAAAATTCGACTTCGAGATTTTGGTGTATTTACACGTTTTGAGGTCTTCTGAATTCATTTATGCTATTTTCAAGAGATGTTTTTAAAATAGCTGCGCACCGGCTCTTCATACGGGAAGAAGGGAATATTTTACTACTAAAATCATATCTGCATGTGACAAAACAGAATTTCATTTTTATAAAAGTTCAAGTAATCCCCTCTGTTGAAATGACTGCGGGATATATTAACGCAAATTAGAATTACTTTCCGTTTAGTTGGTTGTAAGACAACCGTTGAAAAAGGATAAACACTTTTAATTTCATGAAATATTTATTAACGTGGTACATTGCGATTTATTCATACTATCTTTACAAATCTAATAATACTACCTATTACGTACATTAATACTATCTATACTCGCTTCTCCCTCTTCAAGGCTCCCTTAAAAGAAACAGCTTAGATTATTTGGCCTCAATGGGATCTTTTGATTCTGTGGCGATTCTTTGCAATTTACGCATTAGCATAAATAATAATCATTTCACATAATGGTTGCCATTAAGGAAACTCTCCATATATATTTAATTTATACATAGTTTTATAAGATTGGCGTATTTAGCGCCGTAAACCATTTCATCTTACTGTGGGGAGAAAATATCCAAGGGGTGCCATTTTAAATATCCAATAGCGATATCTTTTATATCCTCCATAGTCCTGTCTCCTGAAAAACATCAAACTGTGTAATCTCGAGGAGCTACTTATTCCCATTTTAATTGTGACAGGGCGTTAGAGTTGCAGAGTTTACAAATTTCACACATTTTTTTTTAATTTATGACGTCACTGTTTGACTGCCGTAAAGGATACCCCGGTAGATTAATTTCGGAGTTACTTTCGATATTTCGCATAATTGTTTTCAAACGGTATCATTAAAACTTTGCGTGACCTTTATGGAGGAACGTAATTCAACGTTAAAATAAAACTATACTCGCAACCTGCATGCGTATGTTAGGCAACGCCTGCGCTAAATTAAATGCCAAAAATAAAAATAATAAATAGAAAAATTTTAATATATCGCGCTTTGAAACGAACTTTGTAACTTTTAAAATGAACATTTTCAGCGCCGTGAAAACATTTCAATTTTTAAATAAGCACCGGATTAAAATACCACTTCTAATAATAATCAGCGTGAATTTCTTAGTTTATTTCTACAGTAAATTTTAATCAAAATATCGTCTCCCTGTGTTGAAAATAGAGCTGGAATAAATGAGTTAAAATTATGGCGTAATTTTTAGGTATCTTAAAGCATTTGACGTCATAGATCCTCACTTGCGAATTGAAATTCTGATATCCCATTTAAAAACTCGATTGGTTGAAAAAACCCTTTTTTCTAATCCTTTCTGTGGCAACAGCCGAACATAAATTCTCGTGCCGTGATCGCAATGTAATGAATGGCGTAAGATCGCGTTGATGCTATTAAATTCTAAACATTAGGCTGCATTAAAATTCGTAAAAAATCATCTAATTTACATAATTTTTTCGTTTTTATTTTAAAAGAGGGAGAAAAGAATGTTTCACGATTTGTCAAAATATCTAAAAGTTATGACGGATAGAATTCAAGATGCGACAGTTTTAAAATTATGTTAAGAAAAAAAATCGCGAAGCAGATGTTTAGTAAAAAAATTCCTAAAAATCAGTAAATCAGGTTAAGTATTCAGAACAAACTGTTTTTAAAAGAAAATTTTCTCCTCTATCCGATGATACAAATGCCGTTTTGCTGCGAGCGTAATTTCCGCCGTTATTACGAATTAGGTGAGAAAAAATGCCAAAAATCGCATAAAACATAAAATAAAAAAAAATCTAGGTCGAATTTTGAAAAAATCGCTTCGAGGTGCACAACTACATATTTACATCTTCCCGAATACCAAATTTGGTGTTTCTAGGTGTAGCCGTTTGTCCGTAACGCTGCAGACAGACACACACACACACACACACACACACACAGACACCTTCTTTTATAATAAGTAGAGATTAAAAATATTATACTTTTCACTTTCACTGTAAATTATCATAATTGTTTAGATTATCATATCAAATTATTTAGGTTTTGCGGTTAAGGCAGATCTACACAAGGGTTGTCTGCTTAATTAAGGCATGCCTTGGGCGGTGGACTTTTTGAAGGGTTCTAACCCGAATTCACGTTACAGCTGGAGAAAACAGCCGCGCGGTAGGCCAGAACCCTAGACTTATACACTTCAGCCGTTTACTAATTGTCATGAAATTAGTAAAAATTATTTATACTACTTTGTAAAAGGTACTTGATTAATTTTTATTTCATCAATTTATATCTTATAAAACTCTCTTCTTTATAAAACTTATAGCTTATTAAACTTTTAAGATAAACTGAAAAAAAAAACTTGCTGAAATACGCAAGAATGATGAATTATAAATATTTAGAAGGAAAACTTATCAAATATTGAACTTCATATATGAAAAAAATACAGCCAGATAAAAAAGGATGCAAACAATCTATTGTAACAATTAATATAACTTGATGTAAAACTGTGAGAGTATTATTAAGAAAAGGGAAAATACTATTCACTTGCCCTCAACAAATAAAACATTTTTGCATAAAATACTTTGTATTGCATTTAAAAATATATATATAAACAAATAAATATTTTAAAGAAACCCTAATGCTTAGAAAGCATTTAAAAACACAAGCTATTGAGAATGAGACAAATTGTTTAAACGAAGTGGTTATAAAATATTCTTGTTTAAATTAAGCTAATCTGGTAGTGAATAGTTTTTTTTTTAAATAATATTTTCTCAAGACGCAGACAGTTTTTTTTTTTCTTTAAAGGGAACGGTTAAAATGACCCGTCAAATAAATGTTTAAAAGAAAAAGTTTTGGGGACAGAGAGGGGACACGCGCCCCCTCAATTGCTACTCTTACAGTTCATATGTTTAATATACTTAAGAAAACTTTAGCTTTCTCAAGAAGAATTATCACCGCTTCCAGACCACTGAAAATTCGGAGGGACACATGAAAGATTTGAGGAGGTCACATATCGAAACAACAGCAGAAAAGGTTAATTTCTTTTAAATTTTAAAACAGATGTTTGTTTAAAAATAAGATAACGTGTTCTTCTAATAATTCCCAAACAAAGTCATCCGTATTCAAATTCCTGTATTGTATTCTCGGATATGAAAAGAAAATTATCCGTTTCATATCCGTGTCCACGGATATAAAAACAAACTATTCGTTTTCATATCCGTATCCGCCGATCTACCTTTAATGACGATACAGCACACCGCTAAGGTCAAAATGTGGTCAAAAATGGACACTCTTTCTTTCGTAACAAAATAGCTGGGTAACAGGTGTCAGGAACGATTTTTCCCCCTACTCCCTGTGACCCTGACTCGCGGCGAATTTTTAACTGATCCCCCAGTTACCGCGAGGAAGAGCAGAGGAACTTCCGTCAAGATGTGGGGATGACAGTTTTTATACCAAATGGGGTATACACCGGGTGGAGTGCCCTCCGTGGGGGTACTTTCAAGGGGTCCTAACCCGTATTTACGCTAAGTTTCGGAGAAAAACACGGAAAACTCCGAGCGGCTAGGTCGAAGGACGCGCGATGGGACCCGAACCCGGGACCTTAACACTTCGCCCATCTACCATTTCCAGTGACATAACCACTGAGCCATGGTGAGACTTAAGGGGGGAGTTTGCTTGTTTGTGGGATTTCGGCCGATTAGCTCCTCGTGGGCGCTAGGCCGAAGGGTGGGGTGCTCTCCGTGGGGGTCTTTCTAAGGGGTCCTAACCCATATTTACGCTAAGTTTCGGAGAAAACCACGGAAAACTCCGAACTGTTAGGTCGACGGACGCGCGATGGGACCTTCACACATCGCCCGTCTACCATTTTCAGTGATATAACCACTGTGCCATGGTGAAGCATTTAAGGGGGGAGAGTTATAAAATATGCTAACTAAAAATTTCAAACCAGAGACTAGCGGCTACCTTTCCCGGCAAAGAAGTCACTTTAAGGAAACAAAACACAATATTTGGAATAAGCGCCGTTTTCAGCTTTTCAATAGGCTAGCCAAAAAATTTTTTGGAGTCGTGATATCTGAAATCGTTACTTTTTAGATACAAATTTTTGTTCAGGAGAAGTGTAATTTGCATAAGGAATCCAAATATTTCGCGGCAACAGTACTTATGATCCCTGAGTCAGACATGGATTTCGTTGTGGGAGTAGCGAAGAGTAAAATATCATTGCCAAACGTCTCAGAAATTTTTGTTGTGTAGGTATCCGGCACTCCAAATGCCGCTGTTTCAATATGAGACTTGCCTTCACTTTCATTGTCTTTCAATGTCGAACACGCAGACGGTGTCACAAACCAGGAACCAGGGCCGTAACCAGAGGGGGGGCTACGGGGGCTGAGCCCTACCTAGAAGTCTCTCAGCCCCCTCTAACATTTTCGAAGATTTCAGTAAATTCACTGATGAATACAAAAGTTTAATGGAATTGCAAAGCGGGACAAAAACACATAACTCACACTATTCCTTACAGCTTGATCTGCTACTCGGGGCAGAAATTCCAAGGGGGTAAGGTAAAACCTTAAAACTGCCGCCACGCTTATTCCACGTTTCATAGACTTGAATTTGGCATTCAATGAAAAAATTGTTAATGGAATGAATGGTAAATATTAAAAAATAGGGTATTTTGTGAAATAAAAATTCTAGGTGAAGATGTAATTGGAAAAAACTCCCCCCCCCCCCCCGAACTACTAATATTTATATTTAGTCAGACCCACAAACTAGATTCAAAGTCCTACCTAACATGTCATCTTGGTTACGGCCCTGCCAGGAACTAATATATTTTCACTGACAGTGGCGCACCCAGGATTTTAGTTTGGGGGGGGGGGGTTACAAATAGTGCTGAACTCTGTTATAGTGACCCAGATTACAGTTATAACTCTCTTATAACGGTAAAACATTACCACTTACCCATGCAATACAAGCCCACTATCAACATAACTCGTTAAGAGTCGTAAATAATTATTCAACTTTTCAACAAGGGCGGATTAAAGGGGCGGGCGGAGGGGTCTTCTTGGGGGGGGTCCCCCCCCGTGAGGAAAGAAATTAATGTAAAAAATCGTATTTTACTTCCTTAAAATGGATGTATATGTCAATCTTCTAACTAACAGCCCCCACCGACAAACTTGCATTAATCCGCCACTGCTTTTCAGTGATGTTGTGCCCAAGTTTAACTTTATTTCATACATTAACTGTAAGTATTTATTTAAAAACCAGCATCCCCCACTTTTAATTAATCTCCCCCACCCCCACCAAAAAAAATAGAAATAATTTGGTGTGACAATTTTCAAAGCTTTTCAAATCTAACACTCCGGATATTTTTCGGGGGGGGGAGCTTTAGCCCCCTTAGCCCCCTCCGTGGGTGCGCCTATGAACACTGATGACTCTCTAATCCGGCAAACTAATTCTGCAGATGTAGACGCAGTATTCTTAGTATTGAACAAAGAACGGAAGTAGCGTATAGGCAAAAGTAAAGAAAGCAAAGTTATAACTTCTGTCTATAGTTAAATGATTCCAGGCTAGATAGTGAGTAAGTGATGAGTGAAATTCTCAATAGAAAAAATATTTTATATTCAAACTTAGCGTTTTATTTTAGTGGAAAAGCTTTTAATGTCCAGAGGTCATTCCTCTCCTGTAACTAAATTTTGTTTGATTCACTACAGATATTTTAATATTATGCCTCCAGAAAACTGCACAAATTTTAAAAAATCTAAAACGGCAAATCGACATTAAAAAAATAGACAAATTTTTTAAAAATTATATAGCTAACTAATATATTAACTCTGGACGCCTAATAGTGATTCCATTTTTGAAAATGCAATTTTGCAAAATTTTAAATTTTATTCAAACTCAAAAAATAAAATAAAATAAAATCCGACATTTATTGTTTTGGTCGTTATTGATTATCATGTTACAAAATTTCATTCTAAAGTTGTTTTTGAGGAATACGACTACGAGAACAAACATTTACACGATTTTTACAAAATCTTAAAATCTTTGAAACAATTTTGGCATCTATAGTTCACACAATAACTTGTCACATAACATAATTTCAATTTTCATTCTGTTCTATAACAATTTATCAGGAATGGAACAAACATTTTCTCGATTTTCGTAAATTTTCAAAATCTATAACAAAAATTCAAATACTTTGACACCTACAGTTTAAGTGACCACCTATTATTATGCTAAATTTTATTTCATTCCCTTCAAACATTTATATATGATAGAGAAACAAATATTTACACATTTTAAATAAATTTTCTCAAAATTTTAAAAACTAATCGAAATTTTCAAAACTGGAAGGCTATAGTTTAAGTTGCTTGTTCATCTATTGGGGGCCCGTTCGAGAATTCACCGGTCGGTTATGCATCGGTGCTACCGGTTGCGATCATTCTTCGGTTACGTGACGTCACCGTTGCCAACCGGTTTCGGTTAAGGCGGCCATTCACGTGCCAATTCGTCTGACAAACAATTAGTTACGGGGCGATTTTTATGACCGGGGTGGGAGTTTTTTATGACCGGGATAGCAATAAATAACTGACTTTCCACGCCTTCATCATTCGCCCACACGATCAAACATTTCACAGTTTGCGTTCAGACTTGGCACGGAATGGCGATGGATACAGCGATTGCGATAGTTGGCCTCGTGCTTTCTGAAAAAAATAGCGAGAAAAAGTGAAAAGCTAGAAAAAAAATTTGGGAAAAAAAAGTGGCTAAAAGAAAGAGAGAATTTATCCCATATAAAATTATTAGAAATTTTAAGATTTTCGCAATTATCTGCGAATGAACGAGGAGACATATATGGAGCTGTTGAAACTTGTTGCGCCCATTATTAAAAGGATGGAATTTGGGGGAAGAGAAGTGTCCATCAGAAAAAAAAAAAAAAAAAAAAAAAAAAAAACTAAAGAAAAAAAAAACGCCCAAACTTTGATTACGCACACGGAGTGAACAATTGCGAAAGGCAAACAAAAATTAATTTTGGATATATCTGCAAAACTGACTTCAGCTTTATCTTTCTTAAATATCTAAGACTTCCTTAATCTAAATTTACCATACTTTTTTTTATCTAAAGGGATATTGACCGAATTGCTAGAATAAGAAAGCTAAATTGGGGGTGGGGGAGGAAAATACACTGTATACATTTCACGCTGATCCAGTAAATTTGAAGTCACTATGTAAGTTCTTTATTTGATCTAATGATTTGGTGATCCTCAATAGATAGATCACCAAAACTTGAATATTATTTGTGACATGTGTGGATCTCTATTTCTTCCAAATTGGAGAACTGTAAAACTGTGCATTTTCATATAAAGATAAATTAAAAATTAAGAACGCAAACATTCTACTCAAACTGTTCGGTAATCGGAAAGGCTTTTTTTTTTTTTTTTTTTTTTTTTTTTTTTTTACTTTTATAAATGCATATTATATATAGATACATAAGTAAAATGATGGCATCATTTTAACTTAACATTTTAACATTTTATAAATAGCAGTGAACAGCATAGAAAAATTTATTTTATTGCACACAAAATCATGAAGAGAAACTGTCAATCCTTACAATTTATTTATTTATAAGAATATTCACGTACATTTTTTTCCGATTAGTGTTTTATTCTACATTTACCGATTAACATTAGTATAGGCAATAAATTTTAATGCTTGCTGCATATAATTTGAAAGTCTGCCTTTAAGTTACATTATTTTATAAACTTTAAAAAATAAGATAATAAAACCACACGGTGATGAAAAAGCATAGTATACTCTTAAATAATTAGAATAAATAATTATATAATTGCACCTCTAGCCACCGAATCGTAAATGATTCTGTAAGGCATATCCCAAGAAACAAAGATTTAATGTTTTATTTTTTTATTTTATCCAGTGAACTATTTATAATAATTACTCATTTATATGAAATTTAAAACTTAAGATTTATATTCCTGCATTTTTTTAAATTATATGTATGCATGTATTTGTGTGGGTACATTTAATAGTGGATACCCATAAAAGGTGGGGTAGAGACTCAAAGACCTCTCTCGTTAAGTCGTCGGTGTAGTGAATATTTTTTTACAACATAATGAACTCTATTAATTACAGAAATGAAAGACCAAGGTGAGTTCCCACTTTTTACCAAAAGTACTAATACGGGCGTCCATACATTTAATAAGAGTGCAATCCAGACATTTTTTCAGAGGGGGTGCCTCCCCCGCCCTACAAGCGAATTTGCCTTTGATTTAAAATTAATTTGATCAATTATTGTATAACTACTGACAAAATAGGCCACGTTAAAAATAAAAAAATCGCCACTAAGTCGATGAATTGCTATATCTGGCTAAACTAGCAACCTTTTAGAGCGGGTGCCTTTGAAGTGTCCGACTGGTCGAACGCAAAATCGTCAAACATCCGATCTGACCCCTTGACCCAAAACATTCCCACTTTAGCCACAAATTGAGATTTATGGCTAAATATCCGCTGCTCCGGTGACAAAAATCCCCCCACCACTAATAGCCATAGAACTAGGACACCCCTCGAGAACGTGTCATAGAAATAGGGAGGTGAACGCCCGGGGTCCCCAATCCTGGGGTCTTAAAATCAATATAACAACCTTTCCGGTGTAGGCTTTATCTCGCCGTAAGAATGGGGGTCAGCAGTGACCACCTGCTGGCTAGCTATTTCCTGCGTTCCAAATAAACCAGGCGAAAAGGGAGACCGCCATTTTCACCCACACACGAAACGGACTTAGGGAAACTTCTTTTCTTTTCTTTTCTTTCTTTTTTTTTTTTTTTTTTTTTTTTTTTTTTTTTTACGGGAATACATCTTTAAATTTGCTTCCGCAGTGGGAGGCAATTCAGAAAGCTGATGATAAGTTTGATTTTGCTGATATGCTGTTTGATGCTGCAGTTATATATCTGTCATCTACATCCAATCGGTATAACTATTTTCCTTGTAAATTATGTTCATTTTTATTTATTTATTTTGGCGGGGGGGGGGATCACATAGGCTGGGGACAAGGAAATTGTTCCAGGTGTCCACCTTGGGAATTTCTTCACTATTTTTTCCCCAATGTTATTATTATTATTATTATTATTATTATTATTATCAGTGTTTCTCACAAGATGCTTGATTGATAATTCATTTAAGACGCATTGCAAGAGCAAATCGGGCAAAAAAAGAAAAACAGTTTCCATCGCCATCTCAGAATTTGATGAATTTTTTTCTTGTGTCGCCTTACCCAAAGAAAGAAAAAATCTGAAATATTTTTGATTTACCTCTTTTAGTTTTGGAGTTATGGTGGGGGGGGGGGGGTCACAGTACCCCACAGGTGTAACATATAAATCAGTGTCGTACCCAGAAAAAAAGGGGGACCAAACAGTGAAAAGGGCCAAAATTTTCATAGAAAGACTTAATATTATTTTACTAACAAAATTTTACATTTCGGGGGGACGGACCGTCTGCCCCCCCCCCCCTGGGTACGGCCTTGGTAGAAATAATTTTGGCCATTTTTGTCCCTTTTTTGTCTCGACTGTGACTGTCTCTGAGGTGCTTCGAAGCATTTTTTCTTTTTATCTGGTAATATACCTTGAATATTAACATCTCAAATTGAAAATTCATTCGAGGATAGAGCCCCCAAATATGGGACCCCAAATACCCCCAATTTCATAAAAAATACAGTTTTTAAGAATACTTTAAATATTGGCTCTGACTTGATATAGAAAAAAATTTTGAACAGCGCAATTATACAGCTTCATATAAAGTGAATCCAATGTTAAAAATTTTTGAAAGCCCCAAGGGACTCTCGGTACGGGGCCCCAAACATGGTCGTTAACGCTACTTTATACAATTTCGAAGTATTGGTAAAGCTGGCGCCGACTTCCCACATGAGAACTGTTGGCATGGAGATGTAGCATCAACCTAGTATTTTCATATTATGAAAAAACATTTTTTGAAGGGGTTGTTTCCAAGAAAAATCCCAAAGTATCTCCCTATTTGGGACATTCCACTGACACGCATGTAGCATTCCGCCTTTCTTTTAGAAGTGTAATCCACTGTAGAAATACTACAGAAAATTAAACTAACCGTGCATGTATCACAAATAGGGTTTATGGTGGCTCAATTTTGTTTACAAGGGCACTCATGAGAATTACATTGCGCTGTATGGGGATCTCTGTAACTACTGAACCGATACGAAAACTTTTTTCACTGATAGAAAGCTGCAACTGAGTATTGCGGGCTACCTTTCATGCATGTAGCATAAATAGCTCTTTTACAGTGACATTCAAAAGAATTTTAGTACATTACGCTAAATGGACATCTATAAAACTGCTGAACTGATTCTAAAGATTTTTCCACTGAAAGCTACACTATGAGCTATGAAAGCTAAAATTGATGTATATAGTATCATTTACAGGAACACTCAAAATAAGTTGTAAGTAATGTCCTAACTGTCTCCATCAGTGGCGTAGGAACTTTGTAAAAGTAGGGGGACCTGGGGCGCACATTGTGGGGTTATAAATTCGGTTACAATTACTGCACTTTTTGTGGCATTATTGACCAATTTTAACAGACAAATAACCTTTTCTAAAAAATTCGGAATATGATCTTAGAAATTATTTAATAAAAAATAATAATAATGAAATCAAGCTTTGATTCAAATTATATACCGTGTTTACTCGCGTAATAGTCGGACATTTTTTGCCAATTTTTCATTGTGAAAGTGTAGGTGCGACTATTACGCGGTATAATGTACTTCACTGTATCTATATATGTACTTCACTCTCTAATGCTAAAACAATACTGGTATCAAAAAAATACATTATAATTAGAGGTACGCAATTTTCGTTTTTACGAAATACGTGAATTTATGCGAAATTTTCTTATATTTGAGAATGGATGGGAAATATAATCAATTTGTGAATCGACGCAAATTCATGTGAAAATTTCTTATTTTTGTCAATGGAATAAGAAAGCGAAGGAAAATTCCGAACGGTGGTTAGGTCGACGGACGCTAACTGGGTTTGAACCAGACACCTTAAATCTCCCATTGGAGCCTACTGATAGCTTAGACATAGATCGCTTTTTAGTACTAATTGTCAAGTCGTCGTTTCGGACAGAAGAACGACTCTAGAACCAGGGGCGTAGCTACCGCCGTATCAGCCGTATCAATTATACGGGGGCCCTCAACGTGTGTAAGCAAAAATTAATAAAAACTTCCCATTTTTTTTTTTTTTTTCAGAAATGGATAAAGTAAAAAAAAGCAATTTCTTTTTTTTTCCCCACGTAAAGCGTGCGTTCTAAAGTTGGCAATACCCTATATCGGTTATCGCGGGATGCCGGATTTCCCTGTTTAAGTTATTTACTTCAACAGAGGCGGCTGCTCCCCAGTCGGCGACAGCACCTGATAGGAAATTCCAAGACCATGGTTATGTTATTATAATGTTTTAAACATACCGTATTGCCACTTCTGTTGGTTATTAGCAGATCGTCAAAGCAAATCGTACTCCTCCTCTGCATGGGTTAACTGTCTTTCCATTAGAAGCAATTTTATGCAAACTACACTTGACCATGAAAAGTCACAGCAGCATATTAATGCATCCCTATCTTATAATAATTGGTTACAAGGAAATACCATCGATACTCTATTGCAAAGTGAAATCAATAGTAAAATTACATTCTGGAGAGATGCATTGCATCGTATAATTAATATTATAATTACTTTAGCATCTTGTTATCTACCTTTAAGAGGCCATGATTCTGATTCTGGAAATTTTATGGCAATTTTACGTTTGCTATCTAATTATGATGCAACTTTAAAAGTACTTCTTCTAAAATCAAAAGGCAAAATAAATTATTTAAGCCCTACGATTCAAAATGAAATTATTAATTTGCTTGGTACCGCAGTTAGGAACAATATTGCCTCAGAAATAAAAAAGCTCCATTTCTGACAATAATTCTAGTTACAACACAAGACTTGTCAAAAATTGACTAACTTTCTGTAGTTTTTCGATACATCTCGATTACAGAAAATGATGATAATGTGCCTAAAGAATTAAAAATCTGCGAGTCCTTTTTGGGGTTTACAGCAGTATCCGATTGCAGAGCTGAAGGACTTAAAACTAAAATTTTAAACACGATTAAAGAATATGGAATTGATTTGACTAAATGTAGAGGACAGGGTTACGATGGAGCAAATGTTATGTCGGGTGTTTATGGAGGATTACAAACCCTAATAAAAGAGCATGCTCCGAATGCCGATTATGTTCATTGTGCTGCGCACGCATTAAATTTAGTTTTAAACGATGCTGCGAAAAAAGTTCGTGAAGTGTCGATTTTTTTCGATAATTTAGAAAAAATATATACTTTTTTTGGCAATAGTATACAACGCTGGGCAATGTTAAGTGACGATTCATCTGAAATATTTAATTACCCTTAATAAGGTATGTCCTGCCTGATGGTCTTCAAGGAACGACGCTATATTAGCGGTAAAGCAAAATTATGTATTAATCATCAAAACTTTGTACCAACTAAATTTATTTTCGAAAAAAAAGATGAACGTGAAGAATGTAAAAATATAATTAACATTTTAGAGAGTTATGATTTCTTAGTGCTTGTCACATTTTTTTCTTCACTATTTGAAATCATTAATCCTGTTTCTAAAGCTCCACAGCATGAAAATAATGACTTACAGAAAACTAGTATTTTATTAAGTAATCTTTTGAGTAGACTGTGCGAATTAAGAAATCAAAATTCATTCAAAGTTTGCTGAATGAGTCCAAAGATTTAGCAAAAGAGTGGAGGATAAAAACTGTTTTTAAAAACGAAAGGCGAAAGATAACGAAGCGTTTTTTGATGAGTTATCACAAGATGAGAGAATTTCAGACCTGGAATCCTATTTCAAAGTCAATGTCTACTATTGTTGTTTAGATATATTAATTTCTCAAACTAACAGAGATTTCAGAGCCTTTGCGACCTGAGTAGTATGTTCGAAATATTACAACCGGAGAAACTCCTGTCTTCTTCAAACGAAGAGATATTAAACGCTTCCGGAAAACTGTCGGCTAAATACAGTAAAGACATCTCAGTTAATCTTTATGACCAATTAAAGGCTCTAAAAACATGCTTAAAATCTGAAATTCAAAAAATTCATTCCATTAAGGAACTCATTGAATTATTGCTGATAAAATTCAATAGTCTTGCATCCAGTTTTCCGGAAGTAACAACAGCATGCTTTTTATTCTTGAACCTTCCAGTTACAACCGCAACTGCTGAAAGAAGTTTTTCAAAATTAAAACTGATAAAAAATTACCAAAGAACTTCGATGGGACAGGAACGCCTGTCAGACCTGTCACTATTGTCCATAGAGGCAGAAACTTTAGAAAAACTAAAGTCATCATCAGCTATATATAAATCAGTTGTATCATTAGTATAAATCATTAGTATAAATCAGTATAAATCATTATAAATCAGTTTGCCGAAAAAAAAGGCAAGGACAGTGTATATTTAATTTGAATTGTTTGTAAAAATTTTGGAAAAAGTGACAGATAGTTAATTATGATGAATAAATATTTCTTTTAATTTTATGCAAACATTTTTTTTTCCTTTTGTGAGAAATCTTCCTAAGGGCCCCCAAACAAATTTTTATACGGGGCCCCGACAAGGCACGCTACGCTTCTGTCTAGAACAGTCAAATGTTTTGAAATTGCAACAATGTTTTTAATTAAAATTGAATATAAATTTTAAGTGTATAAGAATTTCGAATTTTTATTTACGAAATTTCCCTACCTCTAATTATAATAAAATTAAAAACTTACTAAATATTTACAGATTATGTGCTGCTTATGAATACTCTGTTTGTCAGTTGCACAAAAAATAAAGGCATTTTTCTTCTTACGGTAATATTTTTATAGACATAAAATTCGCAAATAATCTTTGAGAAAATTGTGACAAAGAATTCTAATAACATAATTTATAATAAATCTCTTTACTGAAGGCATCAGTAGCGCTATAGTTGGGAAGAGTACAGCTGATAATTTTCTATTTTCTAAATGAAGATCAAATACGTGACTGCGACTTGTATGCGGGGAAAATATTTTGATGATTTTTTCTTCTTCAAAACAAGGATGCGACCACCCTTTGGGCCCGGGTTCGACTCCGGGCTTTGGGTGTGGATGTAAAATTGTCCGTCCTTGTGCTGTAAATTGTACTTTGCAATAAAAAAAATGTTTGAACTTGTACTTCGGAACAACTGAGATGAAAGCCATATAAGTGCTATAGATCTCGAAAAACTGTGCCTTTCAAATTTCAAATTTCCGGGATGCGACTATTACGCGAGGGCGATAGTTATGCGAGTAAACACGGTAATAGAAGCATATAAAAAGATCATTAGCTCTTTAATGCAGTTCAAGTTATTTTTATAAAACAAGGTATACTTAATACATAACTTTAGCCCCACCATGGCAGAGTGGATAAGACACTCAAAATGGTAAACGGCTGAAATGTGAAGATCTCGGGTTCGAGCCCCGTCACGTGGCTGTCGATCTAATGGTCTGGAGTTTTGGTCTGTTTTCTCCACATGTAATGTGAATAAGCGTTAGAATCCCGTAGAAAGTCCTCTATCCAAGGCACAACCCATCCTAAGCAAATATCCCTTGCGTAGCGTTGTCATAAACATCACACTTTATACATAATTTTAGTTAGTGTTTCCCCTGTAGTAACTGGAGAATTAATAGTTCTAAAAACATGTCTTCCGTTCTCCATAAATATTTCGTCATATATCGAATACAGGAATACCTATTGTTATTGTTATTGTGACCACGTATATCGGATTTGTGTGCTTGGCTCGTCAGAAGTGCTTATAATTTAAAGAATATTGAAATTTGAAGAAAACCTGAAATGTATAAAATGTGTGTGAAGAACATAAATTGTATCTCACAACTAATCACATAAAAGTTCCGGAAACTAAAAAGCAATTTACTAAAAATGGAAATAAGTTTACCTTGAGCGAGAGTTTTTTTATTTTATAAATGTTTAAATCAGTATTCTATCATTATTATTATTATTTGGTAATTTTCTAATCTAATGATTATCAATCTTTGGATTGCTACCTCAAATGGGGTTGCAAAAAATAACCCTGGGGTTATAAGGTGGATTTAAACGGAATCGAAAGTACCGAAATATTTTTCCTCTAAAAACAGGTTTCCGTTGAATAAAAGTGTCTTCAACAGAATGAACTATTTCCTTTCAAAACAAATTTAAGTTTAAGGTTCAGTGGTTTAGGTATGTTTTAATATGCGGTTCGTTGGTTGGTTGGTTGATTTTTATTGGCACAAGGTCCAAACAGGACATACTGCGCCCAGACTATGCATAAAAAAAGATAATGGCTTACAAGTAAAAAGGAGCATAAAACCGGTAAAAGCTAAAAATTTGAAAAATCTAAAAAGTTAAAAAGCAAACTGCCAAGGAGTAAAAGGTAGGTAAAAGTAAGTGAGACATCTGGATGGGGGCTCCCCATCCAGATACCAGTCAGAGATCATGCTTCACATTGAGAAAAGAATACCAATGTGTTGAAGAAACAAAAAAAAAATTATGGTGTGGGGTTTCACCCAATAAGTCGTCAAGTTTGGGATGAGAACAGTTAAAATAGGTTTGGTAAAAATTATTCAAAGCTGTGCAAGATGTTAAAACGTGAAGAATGGTGAGATGAGTATGACATTGGGGGTACTCGCTCCGGGGCAGGTTCACTCAGGAGTAGGTGCCTATGGGTAAGCCTGGTATGACCGATTCGAAGACGGGTCAAAATGACATCGTGTCTTCGGTTAGGATGAGAGGGCCAGCAGGTAAGAGTGGGGTGTATATTATGGAGTTTATTTAATATGCGAAGTGCAGATAGTTAAAAGTTTTAAATGCACTGAGTTATGTTATCATAATTCCTGTATGCGTTGTGCGAGACGGTACCAGCAAAATAAAATGAGTTTTAGTTTCACGCAAACTTATATATATACTAATTTTCTACGAACCAGTCGAAGCAGACTATTTTTTGATTTTACCAAAATGTAAAAGTACAGAAAATGAAAAAAAGTTTAATAGATTTTTCCAGATTTTTTTTTTTTCAGTTATGAATGTTAGCTTTAAAATGTAATTTTCGGTTAAAAAATATAATCTTAAAAGGGGGGCCCCAAACTCGGAGACCACCCAGGGCCTCACTTAACGTTAGTCCGCCACTGGGTTTATGGTAGAAAAACGCACTATGTTTTTGTAAGCGTTTTACTTTATTTTGATCTAACAGCAATTTTTCTTTTTTGGTGTGTGTGTTCTAATATATAAAATTTTTATTTTACGCATGCTTATCACGAATATTCTTATACACCTTGGGCCCCCTCCCCGAAAAAAATCCTGCGTACGCCACTAAACGTGTTTTAATTTGTATTGTAAAACGGACGTTATAAAAGAATTTTATGTGATATTCATTGTGGAATTCGACAGTAGATGGCACCACAAGACGTAAGTTTAAAATATGTAACTTACTGTGCTGATATAAATTTAGTAGAGAAAATAATCAGACAGCTAACTTCACTGTTTACGCTATATTGTTTTTTGTTTTTTAAACCGACGCAATCATTAGTTATACTGCCACTCAGCTACACCAAATCTGTAGCATTTATATTCTCATTAATGAAATCGGAATTTGACAACAGGACAAAAGAAAAATAAATAAAAAACAGGCATTGCGTAGATCTGCGGCATGATCCCATTACGTAAATAGTTAAATGATTCGTTTGTCATTTTACTCCGCCCAAACTTATTTATTGAAGATAATTCTGAAATAAATATATTGACATGTCTCGCAAATTGCAAATGGATTACACTGCAACTGATGACAGCGATTTGCAGGATAAAGTTGCCGGTAATTCTGTAAGTTCTTAATTTTTTCTTCTTTTTTTCTTGCAGGTTTACAATAAGTTGAGTGACCTTAATGAGTCATGCTAATGTTCTTGCGTTAGTTTAGTAATGTGTTAGTTTTGTTTTTGCTCTGAACTAATTAATATTAATGATGATTTGGTACTGACAATATATAAGCAAAGTTCATCTAAAGCACCATATTTCAATATTGAAAGTAACAGTTAACCATAGTTAAAAGTGTTCATATTAGTTTAGAAATATAACTGCAATGCAAGAATTAAAAAAAAAAAGTATCGGTTTCAACAATCAATATATATTACGGACAGGGAAAAAATTGTTTGTACAGTCAATTAGCATATATATAACAAATCTGAATAGTTAGCCAACTATTAAAATAAGAATGTAGCTCAAAGAAATCGTGTTCTACGTACATAAACATAAATATGAAATCAGGAGCTTGCAAATTTTTAATGTTTCTCCACAAGCTGTAATGGACGATAAATCTGTATCGGTTGCAAAAGTTTGAGAAAATTTTAAAACCGAAAGTTTTGCAAAATGTGGCATTTTTCGAAAAAGTCATCCTGAATTTTTTTGAGTTCTGGCACAGTTAGTTTATTTTAATTTGTGTACCAATACTGTGAAGCAGATTTTGTTTTTTCAAGCCATAACTTTCTATGCCATAAAATATTAATGCACTCAATCTGTTTTTTGTATTTGCAAGCTGGGTGAAAAGTAGGAGTAAATTCTTCATTCAGATTCCTTTGTAGAACTCGAGGTTTTACCAGTGGTTTAATTTAAATTTGTTGTAGATCAGTAAATTTTGAATAAACTAGTGTGCAAGGGCGGATTAAAGGGGGGGGTGATCGCCCCCCCGAGAAAGAAGAAATTAATATAAAAGATCCTATTTTGCTTCCATAAAATGGATATATATGTCGTTCTTATAACTAACCGCCCCCACTGACAAACTAACCCCCCCCCCCCCCCCGACAAACTTGCATTAATCCGCCACTGCTAGTGTGTGTCATGAGAGTTGTTCTACTCCATTAATATAGATTTTCACTGTGACTTCTGTCTCACATATATTTCTTCCACTGATGATTTCTGATAGTTCATCACTGCAATATATTTTTGTTTACTCAACTTTCAGTTAATGAAAATAAGTCCAGCAAATTTGGCTAAATGTATCAATATTTTTTTTAAACTATATTTTTCTGTTTTACATTTTTTATTACTATGTTAAAGTATAATGTTAACAATTCACTTTGGGATAAAATAATAAATGTAGACTCTAGGTTTTGGTTCATGGTAGTCTTCAGGGATGTAGCCAGAGAAAGAATGGGACTTGATTTTCAGTGTTTTAGCTAGAGCATGAGAAACTCACATTTTTTTTTTTTTTTTCTTTTTCTCACATTAAAAAATTGTAACTGCGAGAAACTTGTACACCCTACAAATCGGTTTCTCAAAAAAGAAAGGAAGAAAGAGAAAATAATGATAACAGTTGTAAATTTAGGACAGAGTGTAAAAGTGGATTCTGAAGAACTCCTGAAGTCTGAAAGAAAAAAAAAGTGGAAGGGAGGGGGGAAGCGGCGACCCTGGGACATGGTTGTTCTTCAACTAGGTTACTTTTATTGCATGTAACTGTGCCAGATTTAGACTTGGAGGTCCTGTTACATGCAATAAAAATAACGAAAAATAGTAAATACTACCATGATTCTGAATGTTTACCTGATGCAGAAATACCTTACCTACAGGGTATTTACCCAAGCCAAATCTAAGTGGCTGAGTGAAAAATTCTGACTCAGTTTTGGACAGTGGTGGGGGAAAACTACTTTTTTTTTTTTTTTTTTTTTTGTGTGTGTGTGTAGCGAACTACAACTACTTTTAGAAAAATGTAGTTAACTACAACTACTTTTTGATAAATGTAGTTAGCTACACTACTTTTGAGGGTGTTCAAAAGGATTTCACTGTCCATAAGGATGTTATGTTTGATAAGTATGCAATTGTGAATTACTAAACAATAAGTTTAGACTTAGCTGCATAAATGATGGCAGCTCCCATTGTTTTGAATTGGATGTTATATGCTCTTGCAAGTTGTTCTCAATGATTTCTTTTAGTGTAATCACTACTTGGCCTTCCTACTGCAGATTATTTATAGTTATTACAGATATTTACTAAACATTTAGAGAATTACAGATTCGTTTCAAAATGCAAAATGATTTATTGCAAGTTAGAAAGTTTGAGAGACAATTTCGAGACATTCATTGGTCAGAATTTATGTCAGTCTTCAGGGCTGGCCCAAGGGGGTGTGAATGTAGGCGATCACCTAAGGCCCGCTCCTGGGCTATTTTTTTTTTTGTATCACATTAGACCGAGCTTGGTAGATGATTGTGATATATCCCGAAAAAAGCCAAAAAATAAAACTAATATGCAGTGGCGGCCCGTGGTCAAAAATGTTAGTGCAGCCGGAAACATATGACCCTCCCACCCCCCACCCCCTAGGAATGGAAAATCTTTGTTACTGAATTCGAAAGCTGGCGGATTAAGCTCTCATCCAGGAAAAAAAAAGGAATTAACATAAAAAATGTAAGAGATCCTATTTTACTTCTATAAAATGGACATAAATTTCAACCAACCGCTCCTATCCTCTAAATTGCATTAATTCGTGTCTGATTCGAAGTTTTCTGAGAATTTTCTTTTGTAATGATAACTTGAGAAGAAAAGAAAGAAGAAAGAAAAAAGAAAAAGAAAACTTACTTATTTTTTATAAGTCAAATCAATCCTCTTTCCTTTTAAACTTGCGAATCAGTCAATGATGTCCTAATAAAAGGGCGTTGTTTTAATTCAGATATCATTAATTTTAAAAGCTCTTTAAAATCCCCCATGTTTAAAGAATTTTCTCGCTCGCCATGTCCTCTTAATGCCAGTTCTTGCTTACTTAAAAACAATACTGCTTTGATGGGTAATTGCATGAAGCGTCTATTCAGGCTTACCTTCTTGATAAAGTCGAGAGTTTTCCTTTAATACGTCAGCAATTTAGCTCCCACTTCTTATCAACTCCTTAAATTTTAAAGAATTTTTTAAATGCTCGATTGAGCTTTCATGTGTTTTACGTGCTCGTGTGATGGTGGTTAATCCATCCTATCCAGTACCATTCCAAACGGTCTTTTTTATCTCAACGATTAAACACGGCCAACAAAACATTTTTTTGTAAATAAAAACTGCCCCATAGCCACGAGAATAGTGCATATCATGAGAAATGGAAGCTACGACCATGCTGAGACGAACCTGCTTTTTTCTTATGAATGGACAATTTTGGTGTCGGTCTATTTTCTTTTAGTGGTTGTCGTTTATTATCTTCTTTCCATGTGTTAAACGGAGTTTCAAGCAAGACGCAAACTGGATAATAACGGGGCTCCTTGTTTCAAAACGGTTAAATCATAGATTCCAATAACACATGGACACAGTAACAAATAAGACTAAAAACTTTCAACCTTCCCAGACAACAAAAAAACAACTATTGTTTCCGTTAGAATGGGCTAGAACAGCGGTTCTCAACCTTTTAACGTCGTGCCCCCCCCCCCCCCCAACAAAGGCTAACTTACAGTGGCGCTCCCCCCCCCCTCACATTTTTCAGCATACATTGAGATTTTAATCTTTAATAACATTTAATAATGAACATTTTAAGCGAAAATGGATATTCTTTGAGTAAAAATGCGAATAAATAAGATGATTTTTAAAAAAAATGCATCCTGCTCTATAGTTTGCCCTATTGCTCTATAGTTTTTCTCGTTCCCCCCCCCCTGCAAAAGTTCTGCGGGGGGCGCGCCCCCCTCAGGTTGAGAAACGCTGGGCTAGAACATATATTCTGTCTTTATTCTCTCCCTCACTGATCACCCGAGCCAATCAGTTCGTGGAATTCACGAGTGCTGCAAAAGACAGAAACCCTTTCTTCGGCTGTGTCTCAGCTAAAACACCCTATGCTATCCTAAGCCGGAGAAACTGCTTACATACTCGTTACCATGGCAACGGTGCTGCCAATTCCTTAATCAGCGCGGAGGGCTGTACCGAGGCCTCCGAGAGAGGAGAAATAATCTTTCTCCTCTCTCGGATGCCTCGGCTGTACTAACGACTTTTGCAGTTGAATTGCGGGAAGATTAAAGGGTTTTTTTTTTCTGAATGAGAGATCCGGCCGTTACTACAATAGTTTTTTTTTTTTTTTTTGAGATTTTCTTTTAAATTTACGATAGGAATTCCATAATTCTAATCTGAATTTAAGAAAGTTAGTAGAATAAATTATTTTAAAGTATGTGCTGATAATTTCAAGTGCAGCCCGGCTTTACTTGCTGTATCCCACGAGCCGCCACTGCTAATATGTACTAGCAGTGCTAGTAGTAACTTACATAAGGCATGTTAGAAAGAGGACCTGATCTTGCACTTCGCCTGAGCCCCTGCACACCTCCCAGGCCGGCCCTGCAGCCTTTAGGAATAAGATTTAGGACTAAATCATTTTGAGATTGCATCAAACCATTTCTTACTACAGGGTACATAAAAGTGCCTGTTTGGAAAACAAAGTGGTTTCTTTTAATCCCCTTCCTCCTGATTGCCCATTTTAGATATGCCACTGGTCTTTATTCATGGAGAACGTTCTAATTTTCCATGAATGACAGCTGTCATCACCTTTTCTTCTGGCAATGAGCCTTATTACAGTGGAATAAGTCTTGATGTTTAATTTTTTGATACTAGCACAACTCATAAAAAGAATCAATAAATGAATGCTCACCACTAGTCTGATTTTTGTTCTGAGAAAGAGAGCTCGTTCATAGTATGTGGAGGGAACTTTGGAAGAATAAACAAGTGCAGGTGTCTGCTTCAAATTGCAATGTATTGTCATAGCCCTCCATTTGCAAATTCGCAGAACAGATTAGCACTTTCACTTATTATTGGTCAAATCGGACTAATCTCTTGTACAGTGATCTAGCCCCATCGCTCCCTCTCCCTCATGTCGAAATCGATTTTAGGAGTTCTGTTGCCTCCTCTTAAGAACATTAATTAAACGTATCCAGTTTCTAATTTATTTTCAATTCATAAAATGTTTAAAAAGTCTGTGAAAAAGAAAAGGGGGAGAAATAGACTGTGGTGACTGGTACATAAATTTGCAGTCTCTACTTCCAAAAATGCAGTGTCGATTTTGACCTTTACTGTAAAATATAAATAAAGAATTAGTAACAACAAATTCTTAAACTAGAACTGTGTCAAAAGATTTTTAATTAATTTGTTTCTGCTATAAAATTACTATTTAATTATTCTTAAGCCGTAAACTCTCAAAATATCAACCGCAAAAATATATTGCTATTTACTTTTATTTTTATTTATCACCAACAGCAATTTTTTGATAAATATCAAAATATCTACCTCAAAGTTTTGCATAAAATAATAATAATAATAGTGGTAGTAAAATAGCTTTTGTAACTTAGTTTGAAGCTTCATAATAACAGAAATATTTGTTTGAAAGAGTTAATATATGATTAAAAGCATTTATTTAATATGAAAAAAATCACTAACCTTGATGCTTAGAAACCTTGTTCTTGTTCTAATAAACGTTGATTTGATTCAATACATGGTTCGGTGAAGGGCTGGTACTACCACCTATAGATGAAATTGTGAACACATAACTAAGTTATTTCATGCAATAACTCACTTTTCTGATTAGCCTAGTCTCCCCTACAAAACCAATTATTTGCATCAGATTCACCAGAATTTGCATATATATGTTATGGTAAATGTGACTAATCTGGTGATTATGTATAATAGCCGGTAATTATGCATAATCACCACTGAATTCGGTAAAAGTGATAAATTTTTGAAAATTTATCAAATTAACTGGTTTGTTTGCATAATTCCCAACTCGTAATGGTAAATGTGATAAAAGTCCCTAACTTTACGAAAATTAGTTCAGTTTGCGCAACTGCTTGGCTTCTATCAACAACATAACAACTCCGTGATTTCAGTAGCTGTTCTCCTTTTGTTGCATCTAGACGTTTTTTCGCTACCCTCTCGTATAAAATATTGAATAATGGCTGGTATGCTTGAGCATTTTAATTTCAAATTAGTGAATATTATAGATACTAAGAAAGCAAACAGTGGTTTTCTGGTAAAAGAAATATATGACGATTTGCTAAAAAAATGTGAATTATAGTAAAAACAAAATTAGTGGGAAAAAACTGGAAGATTATCAAAGACTAAAACGATACGATGTAATGAAAGTAGGCAATGTTGAAAAACTTATCTTTCCAGTGAGTAATGACAGCTTCAATGTTAGATTTTACGTGTACTTTGAAGAACTTTTTACCATAATTCATGAGGTACACTTATCAATAGTTCATGGTGGTAGAAACAGGATGTTAAAAAAGTACAAAAACATTACTACCGAAGAAGTCATGATTTACTGAAATTTGTATGAAATTTAAAAAACAAAACAAAAAAACAAGGTACCTAAGAAAGGACTTGTTGTTAGGTGAATGGTCTTTCAAGGGATGGACTCAAGATGCCAGGTGGACCCAATTGACCAGATAATGACTAGGTTTATTTTTGTCTATCAAGACCACTTGACGAAGTTCGTACAGTTGCGAGCCCTAAAAAGCAAACGTGTAAAGGAGATTGTATATCACCTAATTGATATTTTTACTATATTTGGAGCCCCCAGTGTACTGCAAAGTGACAACGGTCGTGAGTTTAGTAACAAAATCTTACAGAAGAAGATTGTGCAATGTGGCCGGATCTGAAAATTGTGTACAAAAAACCTAGGCACAGCCAGACTCAAGGTTTGGTTGGAAAGCAATCACACCAGTAAATCGTCCGAAGGGTTACGTTTTGTGCAACTTATGAAAAATAGAGCATTTAATGAAGGCATCAGTTGTTCTCCTTATGAAGCAATGTTTGGGACGCCTGCAAAATTTGGCTTGAAAATGTCTTTCCCGAATCGAACATCTTAGACCTGAAGAAGAGCTTCAGGCATTAATCGAGACAGTTAATAATGCCTCCAAAAACATCAATAGCGAAATAGAAAATGTTTCTAATATGGACTATAACGATCTATCTCAAAATGACCCTCCATTTGAAGTTAATTTTAAGACACAGAAAGAGAATGAAGCAGCGGTCGCTCTGATCCAGACAGATATTTTATGCAGGCAAGAGCAAGTAAGAAAACACAGAATGACTGCTAAAAAAGGTTTAGAATTACAAGCAAAGAAAATGTTGAAAGTTTCAATTGTTAAATTTCCTGCTGGTAAAATTGGTGATGCAGTGAAACTACGAATAGCAGACGTTGGCAGAGTAAAATGGGGTCCCCGAAATTTATTAGCGGTGATATTAGAAGTTCAAAATGAAGAGTTTTATGAGTTAGGAACGAAACAAGACTTTCAAAATTGTTTACCAGAAATCAATTCACACTTTGTGAAGAAAAATTTATTTTGCTTGACGATGTTCCAGATCTAGCAATATCATTTCGAGAATGCGTTAGAAAGACATCTCTTTCTGTAGGTCAGGGATATCAGCATGTATCTGTGAAAGGGACAATGTGAGTCTGAAAAGTGCAAATGTAAAAAATCTGGCAAGCTTTGTAATTCTAAATGCCATAACAGTGTAATACGCTTAATTAAGTAAACTTAAAATATAGAGTAATTTCTAGTAATAACATTTAACGTTATCTGAAAAAATGTATTTTTTCTCTTGAATATTGGCTTAGTTTGTTTTTTATATGTAACTTCAGTTTGTTGTTTTATGTTCAACTGTTTTGTAAATTTCATGTAAATTGTATTTTTTTTTCATTTCAAACACCTCTCAGTCCCTTACTGAAATTTAGTACAGGCTAACGCTAAATAAATGTACGTGAATAAAGTAACCATTTATTGACCTTTTGACTGTAAAATATAAAATATTGTAATTCGTGGTCTCTTACGCCATAGTGTCCGACGAAAAAATATCCTTCTGAGAAGTAACTACACAAAAAAACTGCACTCTATTCTACTGGCCCAATCAGTCATGATATTTATCACATTTACCATTACGAGTTGGGAATTATGCAAACAAACCGGCTAATTTGATAAATTTTCAAAAATTTATCACATTAACCGTATTTAGTGTGATTATGCATAATTACTGGTTATTATATATAATCACCAGTTTATTACTTTTACTGTAACATATATAATATAAAAATCTGCATAGACATGATCCCTTTATTTTGAGAAAACTAAAGCTTGTTGGATCAAAACATTCTTAACTTTTAGAATGTCAGCTTAAAGAAACTCATCTTTTATTTTAAATGCTATCTGTATTGGCATAAAATGAAATTGAATTTCTTTGATTCTGTTAAGCATATTAAGTATTGGAAATTTCTAATTTCAGTCATTATTACAAGCTCATGATGTTCTTGCTCATGAAGTATATGGTGAAGATGCTATACATGTGACACCACCACCAGCTGCTCCTTATGCAAATGGAGGTCAAGGTCTTGAAACAGAAATAGGGCCTGAAGTGGAGTCAGTTACAAGAGTTCGCTTAGTACAGTTTCAGAAAAACACAGATGAACCCATGGTGCATGAGTTATTCATTAATAAATGTGAATTCCCTGCAAAATTTATAACACACAGTTGAAACTAATTTTGTTCATGTTTTGCTTTCTAGGGCATTACTTTAAAGTTGGATGATAAGGGGCGCTGCATAGTGGCTCGCATAATGCATGGAGGAATGATTCATAGGCAAGGTAAATTATTTTCACTTCAATAGTTAGTTACAATAGTTAGTGTTTTGCCATTTTTGAAAGATTTCATACATTATATTTTAGATTTGGTATGTGACTGCAGTAATTAACTTAGGCTGTTTTTGAGATCTGTGCAAAAATGCAGTGAAAAATTTACCAGATTCATTTGTTTTTATTGAATAAATCAGTTAATAAATTTGTTATTAAAAATAATAAAAATAAATAACATTTTTTAACACCATATATGCATTAAACGTAATCCTGTTCACTATTTGTGGTCATTGCAACTAACCCTCTCCAAAGTTATGTTTCTACTAGCCATGGTGCATGGTACAGCTTCTTTTTTACCAGACACTAAGAACGATCTGCAAGGTACATCCATAATAAAGAGTTAACCAGTTTAAATTTATTTTAAACACTAAATCAACTACATGATGTTAAAAAGAAAGGTGGATTTTTTTTCTGAACTCTGGACCAAAGTTGGAACATGGTGTTCAGGGTTCGTACGTCCCTAGAAAACTCTTACATTTTGAATGAAAAAAATCTATGTCCTTCAAATTCCAGAATTTTAGCAATTTCCTCTGCACTCCTGATTTTCCTCTTAGCATGCATTTTACTTTTAACTTTAGAACCAGGGGCAGATTTGCTGAGTTGGTGGCCTTGGGCAAAAGTTTCATTAGGGGGCCCCCTCTTTCAAAAACCTTTTTCAAAATTTACAAATTTTTAAACTTGAAGAACAATTTGGGGGCCCCCCTTTCTGTTGGGGGCTCATAATTTCTTGGCTGTATATTAAAAGCAGGTAGGGGTAAAATATATTAAATATATTAAAATATATTAAAAGCAGGTCTGGTTGTACTGTATTGCACTAACTGTTGAAATTAGATATTACCGGATTAATAAATCAATACCACAAAATAAAGAAGTACATACATTATGGAATGAAAGGAATTATAACTTAACTCTGTGTTATTCATTAACTATTTAAACATTAAAAGAAATGTACAGTTAGGTTTTGACATTCATTTTTTATATTGCTTTAAAAAGAAAAGAAAAGAAATGGAGAAATTCTATGTAAAGTTGTTGCGTTATTGCTAACATTTTCTTTCATATTTAAATCACTGAAATTTCTTTATTATTTTTTTACAATAAATTAAAAAAGATTTTCAAAAAGATATCCATGTTTTTCATTACTACATTTCTATTTGCACAATTTTGTACATTGGATGCAATGTAGAGCTTTATGTATTTTAATGGCATATTAAAATATGTTACTTATAATTTACTAATTATTATTTATTCAAAATATAATTATTTATATATATTATAATTATTTATTAGTATAATTATAATTATTTATAATTATACTAATAATTATTTATTCAAAAGTATATGCAGTGAAAGTTTTTTGAAGCAAATTTATTCATGCACTTATTTTTAATTATTTATTTTTTGGAGTGCAGTGCCATGTTCCCTTTGTGATTTAAACCTTAATTTTATGTTTGTCTATGGTTTGAAGTTTGGATTTCTATATGTGTGAATTTTCAAGTACCAAAAATTTAAATTTTGCCCACTAGAACCAGAGTTTTTTCATCGTAAACACCGGGTTTTTTAATAAAACCCACCCAGGTTGGGCTTTTTACAAAACACCGGGTTTTTTAACAACCCTGGTTTATTTCTCAGGTGCATAGCCAGGGGGGGGGGGGATCCCTGGACACCCCTCTGCTTAGATCAAATTATTCTCTTGGGGCTAAAAAAAAGCTTGTATAGTTTAAAAAATTTTTTGGGAATTTTTTTTATTTGAAAATAAAATTTTATTTGATTAAAAAAATATATTCATTTGTTAAAGGTTTAATATCATAGTTGTAAATCTGAAGAGACTGATCACCTATTAAGAAAGTTGGGATAGTATTTAACTTAGTCCAATCTTCTGAAAGGAAGGCATGAGATAATCTTTGAATCTTTAATTCTCAATTGCAATGTTGGGCTCTCAGCAGTTCTAGAGAATCGCTGTAGTGCCCAAGTAATCCTGGTTTTATCCCAGACAGTGTGTGCTCATAAATACCAGGAAACACTATGAAATCCTTCTAGAAAATTTTTGATGATAATAGTGAGTGCAGAAGAGCAGGATGTCTATAGAGTATTTGTGTCCCATATCTCTGAGGTCTTAGAGTGTGTGTAGGAGGTCTTACAGTGTGTACTTATTTTTTGTATAACAATACAGAAAATTCTGTTAAAAATAAATGAAAAGAGCGTGTTTGGTCTGATAGTCAATTTAACACATGGGAGATTGTGTAGCAGTGAAACTATCTGCGAAGCCCCTGTGTAAAAGAACCCCGTCCTATTTTCAGAAACACCTCATGTGGACAGGAACATTTCTTAATGCAATTGGACTTACAGGAAAATTAGAAGAGGAATTTTTACATGAAGGGAAGAGTTTGAACTGTATTTTCCCTTTTTGTTATTACACATTTTTAGTAATAATTTGTATTCTGTGGTTCATAGAATATTTTGTCACCTGGGCCACTCCCACCTTCCGACCCAGCTACACCTATGTTTCTAATGAAACAGCAGACACATCAACTCCTTCAGAAAGCAGAAGAAGGAAAACATCCTTCCCTTTAACTCCCTCTTTCCATTCTGTCCTGTATCTGCCTCATGCTACCTACCCCTTCCACCTGTGTTCTAAAGCATAGCAAATGAAGTAGAGAGAAAACAGGTATAGTGCCCTAAATGGTTTGAAGGAAATGAGCAGTGATTTTGAAAACTATCATTGAATGCTCTTTTAGATATGTCATTATTCATTGATATTTACTGCCCTGTTACCACTCCCCTATTTACTTAAGTAAACAGTAAGCATGGTGTTGGAGGGGAAGAGCCATTAAGAGGGAAAAAGAAGCAGAAAAGCTATGACAGCTTTAATTTAAAATAATGTGCTCTAAAGCTTGAGATTTAAAAACATTCCGTAGTAGCAAGTGGCCAGTGACTCCACAAATTTCAGTGGCCATAATTTTTGGTACTCCTCTAATTTTCCTACAACTCCTTGCTATATCTGCAATTTGTTATATAGTGTTGATATTAAATAGGACTAAGTAAGGGTAAAATGAACAGTCTAGAGAAAACAGACAACACTGTAAACTGCATTAGTTTGTTGACACTGATTTTTGTTCACTTACATCACATATGGGCAACCACCGGCCTGCGGGCCGGATGTGGCCCTCCGCCGTATTTTATCCGGCCTGTGGAACATTTCAAATTCCCATAGACCAGTGCTCCCCAACACCATGTCCGTGGATCAAATGGTATCGGGCTGCCCAAGAAAAATTACATTATTTCCATTTTATACATATTTTTTAGAAAGTGATTGTATCAACCTTTCAAGTATATTAGGCAAGTTGGAGTGTTTAGGCTGATTATTTTACCAACTATGCGAGAAATTCTAGAGCTGGGGGTCGAACCCAGGACTACCGCTTAACGTGCGGGTGCTCTACCACTGAGCTACTCTGGGACGATTCCCAGATGAAATTTCTCGCTTTAGAACCGTTGGCATTTATTTCTTCCTCTGCAAACCACAGATGGAACAGATGAAACAATTAAATCGCGACAACTCCATTATGCCGCGGAAGTTATACATATTTTTTAGAAAGTGATTGTATCAACCTTTCAAGTATATTAGGCAAGTTGGAGTGTTTAGGCTGATTATTTTACCAACTATGCGAAAAATTCCAGAGCTGGTGGTCGAACCCAGGACTACCGCTTAACGTGCGGGTGCTCTACCACTGAGCTACTCTGGGACAATTCCCAGATGAAATTTCTTGCTTTAGAACTGTTGGCATTTATCATCTTCTTCTGCAAACTGCAGAGGGAACAGATGAAACAATTAATTCGCGACAACTCCGTTACCGCCTAATATACTTGAAATGTTGATACAATCACTTTCTAAAAAATATGTATAACTTCCGCGGCGTAATGGAGTTGTCGCGATTTAATTGTTTCTTGTTCCCGTAAGTGCCGACAATCCAGGTTAAATTTGGAAATGACAACACCTGGGAAACAAAATTTGTGTTGAGAAGTGGATGGCCATGAATGAAGAGTGTTAGGGAAACAAGGATAGCAACTGAGTAGAGAGACATCTACTTTTATTTATCACAGTTTGGCACAGAAGTATATCACAGTTGGTAGTTTCATAAGTACTTGCAGAAAGGATTTAACAATTGCTTTAAAAAAACTATTTAAATATCACATCTATGCTTTATCACAGCTTGGCACAGGAATATATCACAGTCTGAAAAATCTCATAAGTACTGGCAAAAGGGTTTAACGATTTCAACTTCAAAAGCCATTTAAATTTCAGTTTCAACTAGCTGCTTTACCTTGAAGAGAACATGTCTACCGGAAAAACTTCCAATCTTCAAGATATGAAAAATTACGATGAAATACTAAGTTCTATGTGACGGCACTTTAAAAGAAATTCTAACTTCTACTTTACTTTAAAAACAGGTTAGAATTAGAAACATTTAGTATTGATTAAAAACGTACTATCATTTAAAGATTAATTAAAAGCAGGTTTGGATGGCTGAAACATAACTTATCCTGAACTAAAGAGCATTACCGCTCGCTCGTACTGCTGCATCGCCATAACTCCGGCCAGCTCTTTCTCTGTCTGCTGTCCAACTGCTTAACTGCGACAATCTGCCTCGATTGCAGCGAAAGCTCCTCCTTTTATTTGTCACCGCCGCACAGTGGAGTATTCGTATCAAAATCCTGGCCAAAAGTCGAAAATTTTAAATTTGTTTAAAAACAGTAATATATATGTTTTTGGATAGCCTAGTAACTGATGCATCATGTAATGCATGTTTTTCGACCATAATTCATACCCAAAAGATGCAACACTCGGTTTAAAAGCAAGTTTCTTCATTTACGGCAAGAGATTTCAGCGTTTTCTATTACTTCGTCTTGCATTTTTTACGGGCTCTTTAAATTAATTTACTGGTTTGATACTTAGTATAATTGTAGTAAAATATATGTATTTTAATTATATGTATCTATTAGCTTGAAAAAATAATATGACTTTATTTTAAAAAATTGTAAACTTTTTTTTTCTAATTTTTTTTCAAAAATTCACATTTCAAAAAGCTTTTTGAAGGGGTGTCGCGGCTTGTCGCGCCCAATTTCAACTATAATTGTAATTATTACAGTATTGAGTGTCTATTCCAAGAAAAAAATGTTCCCCCAACATCCACCATTTTTATAAAAAAAATTATTTATATAGCGCCATTTTTATTTTTTCGATAATTTTTCGACGGGTGATCGCAAAAGCTATACAAACATACGCACTTGTATTTCTCATAAACTATAAATTATGTGCAGGTGTTTGGATAAAGGTATATAAAATTCATTTTAGTCAAGATTTAACATCAGTATTCTAAATTCAGTATGTAATTTCTTATTTTTCTGATGTAAATTTGCTATAAGAAGAAAATTTCTACATATTCCAAAATTGCCCTTTCTTAGTCATGTAAATAGTCCCATCTATTTACAGCTTAGTTTTCCATTTATGTAGTAAATTGTGTCCAAAGCAAAAACTCTCTATTTTTGGTTCTCAAAGGTTGGCAACTGTGACTTCGGGTCATTGAAGTGTGAGTGTGTAAACAGAAAAGTGCGGGCTTGAAATAAATTACTTTCTCCTCGAGCTTGGAATGAGATTTTAATTTGCAAAGGGGGGCATCTTTTAAGCAGTGCCCTTATATGATCTGCTCTAGATAAAGGCCAATGAAAAAGAGCAAGCCTTATAGCAGTGAGACCCTATAACTTCTTCTTCCAGAGGGGTCCGATGGTTCTCTCTCTCTCTCTCTCTCTCTCAAAAAAAAAAAAGGAAGAAGGAGAAGAAAAAGAAAGTGATTCTGAGTGAAGACGAATATCAGAGTTCAAAAGAATCGGAATGAAAAAGTTAATCTTCAGAAGTCATTAGAAAACTAAGATCCAAATAGTAACTACATTTAGAAGAGTGGAAAATCTGAAAACTTTTATGATAAAAATTGATTTATAGATAAGTAGTATTATATTTATAAGTATTATTATAAGTAAAGTATTACATTTATATATTTTTATTGTGGTTAAGGCAGCGTTTCTCAACCTGTGGGGCGCGCACCCCAAGGAGGCGCAGAGCGTTTCCAGGGGAGGCACGAGAAAAACCAAAGAGCAAGTAATGATGCACGATTTTTAAAAATCGCCTAATTTATTCTCATTTTTACTCAAAAATATATCCATTTTCGCTTAAAATGTTCATTCAAACTTTACTGATAACATTATTTTGTAGAAAATTCGACTAAATGTACATTGTTAAAGATTAAAAAACTGAATGTATGCTGAACAATGTGAAGGGGGGGGGTGCTACCGTAAGTTAGCCTTTGTTGGGAGGGGGCGAAGTTAAAAGGTTGAGAACCGCTGGGTTAAGGCACGGCTATTTTCCTCATGGGAAGGTTGCCTTGGCGGAGGGCTTTTTAAGAGGCTCTAATGCGTATTCACGTGACATCTGAAGAAGAAAATCGCCCAAAACTCCAGACCGTTAGATCGACAGCCGCGTGGTATTATACAAAAGCAGTACTTCCCAGTAAGGGACACTCCCCTGAGAAGACATTTGTTAGAAACCAACTTCGAGTGGTTTAGCGATATATCGCCAAATTTGGCGACAACACGCTTTTTTATATAATTTAAGAAGTATATAATACTAAAAAGTAAGTCAAAAGTCAACAGTAATGATTTTAACGTTAAAACACAAGAAAAATATTTTTGGCCAGGATTTTGACACAAATACTCCACTGTGCGCCGATGCCTCATTTCATTTCTGAGTTGTTCCCTGGCTGCGCGATTGAATGGCGTTTACCGGGCTTCTAAAGCACGCCGGTGATTGGGCGAACAGCTTGTAGCAGTTTCTCCGGGTGATGTTCACTGCGCCAACCAACCATTGCACTCGTCCAAGATGGCGGCTGTTTACGAACCGGAGATTTGTGCTGTGCGTCTTAAACGAACGTTGACGCAAGCAAAGGTTTTGAACAAGGTTTAAATTTAATAAAACGTTCTTCCTTTAAATACATTTAGTTTTTAAGTTAAATTATTTGCTTTTGGGAATTTATTTAGTTAACTTTATTTTGTTAAAACTTTATTTGAGCCCTTTTATTGCAGCCTTTAAAGTTGGAAAGTTTCACAATTCAGGTAAGTCTGAAAGTTAAATAGACATAAGAGTTGGGATATTTATTGTTCACAAATAGCCATTGGGAACAATTCTGTTGAACTGAAAAGCGTTCTGAAATACCCAATAGGGTTTAAGTGAAAATAATTTCTATCACCATTATTTAATCTAATTTAGCAGAGTCATTAATTTATGCAGTGGTAGCGTTTGCTGTTCTTTCCTAGATACCTATAAGTTCCAAATTTGTAATGCTGAAAATATTGCTTTAAAGACTTCAAATAACCAGACTTTTAAATTTATAACAAACATTAATTTTTATTTAACAATTAACAAAAAAAAAAACAATAACAGTTATAAAATGACTAGGTAATTTAATTATCAGTAAATTGATGTAATTAAAGAGACCATTTATCTTACTAATTTTCATTCAAAAACTAAGGGAGAACATGGCAGCAGCACAATCTGCACAATTAGTTGAAAAGAAGGTTGACACTTTGATTATTGGATGCCAGGGGATATTTATCTTGATTAAATATGCAATTGTTCTAAATCCACATCCTTGTAATTGATTACTTTATATCTACTTGAAATACTTTATAAGAACGTTAAACTTCATTGAAGTATTGCTAAAATAAACTTTCCCTAAAAATCAGAAACTGCTGAAAGTTAGAAGTAATGCCCTTTCTGGGCAGAGGCAGCCTTCTTGGCTCATTGTATTACACCTGCATAGTGCTACACTAAAAACAAAACTCGTAACTGAAAGTAAGTTTCCCAAATTTAATATCTCACTCCCAGAAAATCAAGTGCTATGTTTGCTTCATCTTATATATGTGAACAAGTGTTTTCAACAATGAACCTTAGAGATAATTCTTTCAGAAGTAGACTGACAGGTGAGCATTTAGCCTCGTTCCTTAGAATCAGTGCATCTCACTTCGAACCTCAATATAAGGAACTTTTAAAAATAAAATCGCATTTTCATCCATCTCATTAACATATTTAAATTGTAATACTTGTATATTGTTTTTAAAATTAAAAAAAAAATTATTTTGGCCCACCAAACCCTTTTTTTTTTTTTCCGATTTTTGGCCCGCGACCGAAAAAGTTTGCCCATCCCTGTCTTAGATAGTCCAGTGTAAAATATTTGTCAGAAAACTTTGTAAATATAAAATTAGTTAAATTTTACCTCACTTGCCCCTCTTAAGATATAAATAAAAAACATTACAATTTTAATCAATTATAAACACGATTTCCATTTAAAAAATTAAACTACTTGTAATGATATTTTTAGTACTTTGTTCACAATTGGCAGTAGTTGTGTTGTATTTAGAGAAGCCAGAGCTTTATTTTTCCCACACATTTTGGGCAAAATTTTATATCCTTTGCTTCAGTGGCTTATAAGTAATAAAAAATATTTACATATTTTGGAACAATTTTCTCAATCTAATTTTTTTTTTTTTTTTTTTAATTTGACGCCAATAGTTTAATTTGTGTGACTAGCTACCATGTGACAGAATTTCATTTCATTCACTTTACCTGTTATTGAGTGATTCGCAAACAAAAATGTACATGTTTGAAAATTTTTTTGCAAAATCCCTAAGTCTAATCAAAATTTTTTTAAAATTCGATGCCTTAGTTCAAGTTGAGTGAGCCTCTGTCATGTCACGTAATTGCAGTTCATTTGTTTCAGTCAAAATTACGTAATGCACAACAAATATTCACATATTTTGAAACAATGTTCGCAAAATCTCAAATCTAATTAACTTCTTTTTAAAATTTAAACACCTACAAAAATTTAGTGACCACCTATCATGCACTTAATTTTATTTCATTCGCTGTAGTCGTTATTATCTGTATATATATAAATACCCTAACGAAAACCTTTGTGTCCCTTTGCAGCACATTGTGCAAACGGATAAGCGCGAAATTTGGCACAGTTTAAGTTCGTATGGAGGTGGCTGTGCGAATGTTAAAATTTTTGTGTAATATGATAATGCACCCTAACAAATTAGAGAGGTAATTTTGCCCGCAATATTTCACGCTAATTCGGGCAATAGTTCCATTGTTATGTCAATTTTGAAATAACAACACTAAGTTTCAGCAGTACTATAAGGTTATAATATTACCACAAAATTTGCAAAAAGTGAAATTATTCTCCAGTTTGGTGAAACGCCAATGACTAAAATGTGCTTTAGCCCTGTGCTTGGTGACTTTTTTTTAGACGCTCTATATGTGCGCGAAGTGTGTAAATTCCATGTTTTAAAGCTGTGGAAATACGAACCGTACAGCGCAGGTTGAAATCCAAGAGAAGCTTCACAGAAATGTGCCAATTCGACAATTTCTTCACAATCTCCTGCCACGCAATATGCTAAAATAAATTTCCCCCCAAAATATTATTGAAGAAATACCTCGGAAATAATAGAGAATGAAAATAAAAAACATATTACAATTGAAATGAAGTGTATGGAAATATTTCCGAAAACATACTCTCAGATAACATATTGAAGTTAGTATTAATAGAACCTAAAAATGATGATCAAACTTTTATTAATTCTGACTTAATTGAACATCTGATGAATAGAAAACATATCACTATAGCTATAAAATAATTTTCTATGATGACAATGAAATCAATAACTATCCAGAAGAGTTTTTGAATTCTTTAACTATGGGTGGTTTTTTTTTTTTTTTTTTTTTTTTTTTTTTTTTTCAGTTAGCCGGAAGCAAGTGAAAAATTGCCAAATAATTGTGATCAGCGCCAAATGCTTGCAAACCTAATTCAATTTCCAGTACATAGTTGTTTATCCATTTCCATATTAATTTCGTATTTTAATTAAATTCCACACGTTTTTCCCAATTCACATTATATAACCAATAAGTATACAAATTTCTTTTTAATATATTTATATTTTTGTATACATTGAATTCTGTATATAAATACTATTTTGTATACGGATTAAAATTTCCAGCTTTGTCTTGGGGAAATGACAGTGTTTCAGAAGTAGTCTTTAAACGTTTCCCATTAAAAACAGTTGGAGGGATTTGGACCCGGCTAACCGAAAAATACCATAGTTTGCAACCACAAAAGTTAGTACTGAAACTTAATTGCATCATTATACTAATCAGAAATGAAAATACAAAGGAAACATTAGTCAATGGAACAAGAATATGCATTAAGGTTATATATCATAATGCTACTGATTGCAAAGTTTGAACTGAAACCGCAGGCAATAAAAGAATTTTGATTCCACTTATAAAATATTCTGGTACTATTTTATTATATCCTTTCAAAAAACTCAACTGCTCCAGGCTGAATTTTTTTTTTTTTTGGGGGGGGGGGACTATACTTTTTTGATTAGCCTAAATTGTTCAAAACGCAAACTGAATGTGTGAAATCAAAGGTCAGTAGAGGCAGATGACCCCTATAACCAACTCGCTGGAACTGCCTTTGCATTTTGCAAAATGTGATAGTTTTTACAAAAACACCATCTTCACAGAAAAGCGTGGTGGTTGTAATGTGAAAATGTACAAAAGTGGTCACTCTAGACAGATAATCCTTAGCCAAGGTGGCCACTTTAGCAGGTTCACCTGTATGGAATCTTCAGACATACTCTTTGACAGAAAAACTTTATACACGCTCAAATAGAAAATAATAATGATTCATGGTCGAATTTCGACCACTAGCAGACAACTAGTTAAAATAAAAGTTTACGCATTTTGAAAAAAAAAATTCCGCACCTATAGTTTACGTTTTATGATCACTTATCATACTTCAATTAATTTGCTTTAATCGTTATTACATGACAATCATATCTTTATTGCGTAACAAAAAAAGCATCATGCAACGAATGACAAACTTGTTTTTTGACAGTTGTACAGTGTACCCAGTTACTTGAAATGCATAGAAATAGCAATTTTTTAATTTCCAAGTAATGTACAGATAAAAGTATTCTATTTATATAGATACATTTACTGTCCATTACTAAAAGCAACACTTTTATACGAGTGGTGCAGACCATCAGTTTGCTTTATTTAAACAAATATTCAAGTTTTACACTCAGAAAATGCCACAAATGTCTTTTATTTACTGATGAATTTTTCAAAACCACGCAAATTTTTGAATTAGAAAATGACCGCAAACATTACATTTTTAGTCCACATATTTCAATATATTCAGTTTCATCAGCAATATTCTCTAAATGTATGCATAATATCTAGAAATAATCCATAATAGGAGGGCCAGTTAAGCTGGGATGTGTCTGTGGGAAAAAATATGTATGTACAGCTGTGGGGAAAAAAAAAAGTCCCACTTGCTCTTTATTTCGCCGTCATTCGTCGTACAGCAAAGTTATATATACCATTCGTTTGCAAATAACGCGTACTTTAATTTACTATTAATTTAATTTGCATAAGGGGCCGTCTTCATATTTAATTCTGCATCAACTTCGTTTTTCTCAATGGCAACCCCATATTTTGACTTTATTAAACAAAAGAAAACCTTCAAATTACCCTAAATATAAATTTTCACCAATTTTCTACGATAATTTCTGGAGATATTGCGAATTCATTTTTGCGTGTTTTTAAGGGACTTTCTGCAAATTGAAAAACGCTATTTGTAGGTTCCGAACTTTTCGCCTTTCATTTATTTCGCTCGCGAGAATTAAAAGAAATTAATATTATTTTCAAGGAAAATATTGTTCCCATCTCTCTTAAAGTTTTTTGTACTGAGAATATCAAGGGTAGAATAGAATATTTAGTCTGTGGTCCAAATGACCCGTGAGTTCATAACTTCCTTCGTTCGTACACATGATTTTAGGGAAAAATGCAAAATGACTGCTCACGATTTTGAAAATCTTTGTAATTTAGAAATTGTTATTGAGTATTTCCGTTGATGGTTCTTTTAGACAGGTGAAATGTTGGCAGGAGTTAGAAGCAGCTCTCTGCTCAATTGACTACAAGCTTGAATATTACTCAGCTATGGTCGAACTTGAAGACTGATTTCCTGATAGAAAATTTATTTGTTTGAATTTCATATAAAAAACGCAATTACTTTTTTGCCGACCCAATATTATCACTGTGTTTGTTATTTCACTTTCTTAATTTAATACTATCACCTGCAATGTGCAAAATTCTTAAGACTTTTGGCAGTATTTTTATTTATAGTTAGATGAAAATTTTTTACAGAAAAACGGGATTTTGAATGTTTGATAAAGTATGGGGAAGTCCAAAGACCTAATGTTTCCGATAGTAAAAAAGGTCACATTCATGCCTGGAAAGTTGAGGATGTTAGTTTTTCAGAAATAGGACGTTGTATTAGAAGACATACATCTACTGCATCTAATTCTATAGCTGGAAAATATTTTATTTGGGGGAATATGGTAGCGGACGCAACAATACACGCTTTATAGAATCCCCATCAAACTGTAAAAACCTCTAATTTATTTGCTTCAAAATTTGATATTTTTAATACTGGTATCTTTTACTGTGTTTTTGCACAAAATAAATCTAATTTACACTTATTTTATGCAATTTTCAAAAAAATTTCACTTAATAAATTTATATATGGTCCCTTAACTCATGAAAATAACACATTTTATTTAATATAAATTAAACTACTGAACGTAAAAATTTGAAATTTTGCACAGCCATGTAATATTAATTTCTGCATCTATTTCCATCGAAATTTGGCTAGGTCGCTATTCATAATTTTTTGAATATTAATTTAATAATTCATAATTCATATTAATAATTTATTAAAAGTCATAATAACATTAAATTATGTTTGGGTCGTTTAGTTCTAATAGTACGAATAAAAATCAACTACTTACTACCAATATTATGAGATATGAATCGAAGTATGAAAAAATATTTTAACATAGGGGGAGGGGGATTTTGGATGCTCATAACTCACCCATTATCTGTCCAAATTTATTGAAAATTGGTGTCCCGGGTTGAAATGAGCTAAATTTTTGAAATATGGAGTGAAATCTAGGGGTTGCTATTGAGAAAAAAAAAAGTTGGTACGAATTTTAATATGTAGATGGCCCCTTATGCAATTTTTATGCATAGCAAATTAAAGTGTGCGTCAATCGTAAACGATTGGTATCTGTAACTTTGCTGTGCGACGAACGACTGCCGAAAAAAGTACAAGTGGGACTTTTTTTTTTCCGCAGCTGTACATGAAGTGCACAAAATACCAATAAAACATATCGGGAGCAACTGTAGCTTGCATAATGCACGCTAACAACAGCTTTTCTAGTGACAAATTGTATCGAAAATTATTGTTGTGTAGTAGCTTGCCAAATACATATTTATGTCACATGTGACTTTTGAAATTTTGAGAATCTAAAATAAGAATTTGCCCCTCATGACTAAGTTTTGAATTTCCTAACTCACAAAATTGGTATAATATGCACCAGGTAAGCATGTGACACTGTGAAAACACACATCCAAGGCAGGCGTTTTTGCCTTCTTTCTGATGACAAACGATAGCATTCACTACATTCATTTTTGTGGAAAAGACTCAAAACAGATACAAATTTTGTTTATATTGCTTCCCTGCTTGCCCCCCTCATTTCTTCATCTACCCAAAATTGTTCTCTGTGGATTTGGGCGTGTTCTGCTTTAGGTTCAGTACCCATGCCCAGTATTATGCTCTAACTTACAAAAAAGTCAATTTGGCAGGTAGGTTGCCAATTTTGGCGACAGACAGACCATTTTATACTTGGCAGGAGTCATTCTACGGTCGTCACTAGTGATCTGGCAACCGCTAATCTCAAGCTTTAGTGTGCATGCTACTTTACATTATTTTTTATACTGGATGATTCAAAATAATGTTAAAGCAATTATCTTTTAAAGCATGAGTGATCGAAACACACTTTCAATTAGAAAGTTCATCAAATGAAGAGTAGCTTTCAGATATGGCTATTTTTTTACTAGAGGCTGTATACATATTAAAATACTAAATTTAGTTTTTATACAGTCCCTCCTTTCCTATCACTATATTTAGAAAAATATTTGTCTGTTTCTGAGAAGGTAAATTAAAAAACTTGTCTGTCTCTGAGTGGAATAGTTTCTGAGATATTGCAATTTAAAAATTTTGGCATTTGTCTCCAAGTACTAAGGGGATGTCTCAAAAGTTAGAAAAATGATATTAATTTATATTAATAGTCTCTTAATAGACACAGTTGACTTCTCAAATCCTAATTTAGCTACAATTATCTAATAATGCATGTTGGGCAATTTCTAGTGAAAGTTATCACCTCATAGTAACCCACACCATTATTTTGTCATTCACTTATACACATTAAAATTCCTTCTTTAGAAGCATAACGTAATTAGTAGATAACCTCCGCCCCTCCCTCTGAAAGACTAAATTATCGCTAATTTCATAATGCATTGCCGATCAATTTAGGTAAAACTGTACCTGTGAATTGCACGCATTTGAACACATTTAATTGCCATTGTTGCAAAATGGCATCATTATTTAACTTTTATCAACTCGTAGTTGGTCCTATAAAGTAAAGATTTTCCCCCCTGAAAACTGACACTAGTTATTGTTGGATGGTGAAATTAATTGGGAATCTTTCGGTAGGTTTTGAACAAGTGATGAAGATTTACAATGTAGCATGTGTATGGATATATGTTGTAGTGGATGCAACCCACTTGTAAAAAGCTTGTCAAAGTGAATGTAAACCTTTCTAAAAACATGGAATGCCATGAGGACAGTGCCAGACTAAGAGAGCCCGGGGCCTAAAGCAAATGTTATCAAGGGGCCCCATGTTCATTAACGCACCCAGAAGGTTTTTTTTTTTTAGATGGAGGATTTCACTCTCACATTATCATACTATAGATAAATTAACTGAGAAAATAAGTAGTGCTAATTATATTATAATTTATTTTTAGTGTGAATTAATTAGTTAATGGTTTGCTAGTGCTAATTTGATGTAAATAAAATTAAAACTTCCCACGCGTTAGATCTGGGAGAGGTTTATCCCTACCCTTCTTCCCACTTAGGTGCACAAATGTCTAGGTTTTGTGTGATAATAAAATAAAACACAACTTTTATGAACTCTTCTTGATTTAATATGAGCAAATTTAAGCAAACACTAGACAAATCAATTTCTTCAAGTAAATTAGTATGCTGAAAAAATGCCTCTCAAAATATAAAGTTCTCTTTTTTGGGGGGGAGGGGGGGGGATTCCAGGCGGGGGCTAAATAGATAGTAAGATTGGTGATGTTTAAATATATTTATACCTACAACTCATTTTTTTTTAAATGAATGTTAATGTTCATGGGCACGTATTTCGAAGTTCCTCATACCCCCTCCCTCCCTCCCCACCCTTTCTTGTATCCAAACATATAACTTGACAAGTTTACATACATACAATAATAATTGTTTCTATAAAAATTTTAGAACCTTAGAAAACAAAATGTACTTTAAACTGTGAGTTTAAATACAGTTTTTTACCCTATAAAAATACATACTTGTAAAATTATTCCATTATTTGGAAGGTCTTTACTAATATTAGTTTGCATATTTTCATGTATTTAATGGATTAATTCATAAGAAATCAAACTGCGATAGGCGGATATAGTGCAATTATACTTTCGTTTTTCAAAATACACTGCATGAACAGAACACAATCACGTGCATACAGAGGGAGACTGTTACTTCCACATACAGCTTGGAGCACTTCTAAAGGCCATTTTGTTCGAGTTCTACAAGCATGCGTGCATTACTTTTCAACCTACCTTCGTAAAAATGGTATAAAATATTTTGTTTTAAAAAATCTCATTATGAGGATTTTCAAATGTTTTTGCAGGATATAATAATCTTAAATGGGATAAAGTATTTTGTGAGTTTCTTTGTGGAGCAAGAGTATCAGAAAACACCCTTTGTTTTCAGTTTACCTGGAGTTATGGCTTCCCAGATAACCCGATTGTCTGGTCTTTGTGCAAAGATTCTCCCCATTTTAATTATTTTATCTGAACATCTGAATGAACTTACTGACATTCGCGACCTTGACCTGCTGTTTTGACCGGCCAAATGCAATTCTTTCATATTTAATGCTGCTAATTTCTGTGATTACTATTATAATTTATCAGAACTGCTGACTCTCAAAATATAAAACATGGCATTCATTCTATATCTAATTATTGTTTGAAGTAATAATTAGACTGTGTTCAAACACTGTAAAATGTCAATAAATAAATACATAAAAATAAAGCAAACCAAATACTGAAAGCTTTTTAAAGTTGGGCTCACTCCCTATTTCATACACTTTCGAATTTCACCAAAGCCACCCCCTTTACTCTAAGACAGGGTTGGAAAAAAACCCGGTTTATTTGAAAAAAACCAAAAAACCGGGTTTATTTGGTTTAAACTGGGTTTTTTTTGGTTTTTTTTTTAAATCCTTTTATAATTACATGTTACATATTTATAAATAAAATTATTTGTAAAATGTTCAAATAAAAATTAATATTTCTTCTGAAAATAATTAAAACAAAGTAAATAAAAAATTGTTGCTATACTTATGTGGACATTGAAATCATTCAATTTTAATATTTTATTTAGAGATACTATTTTTTTATATTTAGTATCTACTTATATAATAGGCTAATGTATGCGGTACCAAAATTGACAATATTTTTATGCTGGGAGCGGCAAGAACTAGATGTAAACATTAGCGTAATAACAATAACACACGTGCAAAAATCCAGATTAACAGTTCAATGACATCAAGTGAAGCAAGCCTATTTGTTACTGGTTACGTGTGTCATGCAGTAGATAGATTAAAAAATAACAATGTATGTGCAAAGCAAAATCTTTCGGATTTTTTTACTTCACGTTTATTGCACATGTAAAAAAAAAAAACTACTTTGCAATGAAGTATATTTTAGCCATTTCGTGTTTCCATACACGAAAAAGCAAATTGTTTCTTTTTGATTTGATTAATGGCAACGGTACTCTGAGTGATCTGCCAAGGATAGGAGATGCCTTGGCAGGAGGACTTTCTAAGGGGTTTTAACGCGTATCCACGTTACATCTGGAGAAAACCTACCAAAACTCCAGACCGTTAGATCGACAGCCGCATGATGGGACCCAAATCCGGGACCCTCACACTTCGGCCATCTACCATTTTCAGTGACATTACCACCGTGCCATGATGAGGACCCCAAAATCTTTCGGATCTATTCACATGTCCCATGGTCACCATCAGCTTTTGTCATGATACCCCCAAAATTTGTAGCAACCATAACCTAAATACATTTCATGACAAATACTGTTAAAACCATGAAATATGATTTTTGTTGAAAGGACTTCGATAATTTAGACAAAACTGACTGAGTAAATATGGTAAGATATGGGGGGGCGAAGCTGGCCACCTTGGCAGCTAGTATAATATAATACAATAGTAATTGTTTACTACATTTTACATGGAATATTGCTCTTAGATTCATCAGTAATAATGGTGATATTTAGTTCAAAATAATATTTTTAAGGTTTAGAAATAAGTTGTTAAAACACAAAACCTCTATTTTGGAAAAGTTTCAAGCATTATTCAAGTAAAAAATACAGCCTATAATTTAAGTTTAATTAATAATTTTTAATAATTATAAAACAATAAGGTATCTAGAGTGATATAAACTTATTCTTGATACTTATGAGGATAATTTAAAAATATATTAGAACGTATTCTATCTGTAGTATTTGTAATTTTAAATTATTCTTTTAAAAAAACCAATTGGTTTTTTTGAGAAAAAAACCATTTGGTTTAAACCATGGTTTAAACCGTGGTTTAAACCAGCCGGTTTAAACCATGCCAACCCTGCTCTAAGACAAAAGAATTTTGGGACGGCCTAACATCTGATTCAATACCATCCTCATATTTACAAAACAAAATATGCTTATAATCCAATATTTAAATAAAAATTGTTGTTTCGAGGGGGAATGTCTTTTTTATGGGTCACATTTTTTCCTACATTCCTATGGACACTCGGCTCTCGTGGTATTGCAGAAGCTCAACTCGCTTTTCGGAGAAAATCTTCAGAAATAGCCACAAATGATTCCTGTATATTGAGTCATTTTGAAAAGTTTGATTACAACTTCCTTAAAAATTCATTCGATTTGTTAACTCAAAGCTCCTGAAATGATTGTGGCCGATAGGCTATACAGTCTAGTCTACTCAGCCTAATGAATAATCCGACCTATTGACACATTAATGCAATTTTGTGGGTGGAGGCAGTTAGGTGGAAGATTCACATATGCATCCATTTTATGGAAGTAAAATTGAATTGGTTATATTAATTTCATTTTTCTCAGGAGGAGCTTTCGCCCCCTCCAATCCCTTACCATTAATATGTCCTTGAACCTGCCCTGACTCATGCATTTTTTAAAGGCCATACATAGATTGGTAGTCCTATGTAGTAAGGGTCTGGATACCTCTTCTCAGAGTTGTGATTTTTCTCAACAAAAAGATAAAAACCTGTTGATTTTAATAGCACTGTAGTGCTAATGATGAAGCAATTTTTTATTATATTTTTTTTCTGCTTTTCACCCCGTGTGGACCCTCTCTGATTTTTTTTTTTTTTTTTGTGGGTACTGCATTTTTTGTTCCTCTGTGTGTTAAAAATACTCTCGTGTGGTTCTTGTTACTGTCTTTAGAATGCTCATTCAGTTTAGTCTAGGTAATCAGTTGACTAAAAAATGCAGGCATGCGACAGCCACAATAAATTTATATATATTCTTTTCAATGAGTTATCTACAATTGATTTACAGTTCCATAATAGAGCTTCAAAAATTGTCTTATCAGAAAAAAAAAGAAAGAATTATGATATTTATCTTTTGCTTAAAAAAGCTATATCTTAGTGGGGAGGTCAAAAACTTTCAAACTACAAGCACAGGGCCCATAGCATTTGCTACTTCTGCTATATTGCTAATCAATCCGGCACTAGTTGAAGAGTGGGGGTCCATGTCCCGCACTCTGGATGGCCGTACTACATCACCAACCGATGCCTCCTTCCTTTTAATGTTTAGTACTAAGTACATAATGTTTCCATATTTTCTCAATTTACATGAAAATACAAATTTTGAAAGGACTAGCAATTGACATACTTCCCAAATACATTACGTATTTCTCCTTTTATTACAGATTAAGTGCCCCCTCCAAATTTTTTATTACTTTTAATCGTGTTTAAGAAGGGGACTGTATCAACGAGTGATTAAATTTATCTTTCCTTTAAATCCAGTGTAAGTGTCATTCTGTTTTTGTTTTTTTAATGACTTTTCATGTGGTTTGGAGGGGGTGGATTAACGTTATATTACAATAACATTTAATGTATCTAGGTACATAATGTATGTTTTTATATATATATGTGCAGTCTCAATGTGTGGTTTACTACTTTTTTTACTAGCTACACTTCGTGTTGGTGATGAAATTCGAGAAATAAATAATGTTAGTGTTGCCAATCAAACAGTAGATGCTTTGCAAAAAATGCTTGTACGTATATTTTTTCTTTTTTAAAATAACGAACTGCTTGGAGTTTTCTGCATCTTTTTATCATTTTTTTTTGTGTGTGTTTCAGAGGGATGCAAGAGGAAATGTAACATTTAAAATTGTTCCAAGTTATAGAACTGGTCCGCCTACATGTGAAGTAAGTTACAACTTTTTTTTTTTAAAGCAAACATTATAATTATTGTGATAATGTTTCCGTACAGTTCACTTAAAGAATCTGAATGCAAGGCTGAAAATCTGTAGTTCTAGTTAAGTATGGACAAAAGAAAGTTATTTTATTTCAGTAAATATTCTGTATTATATATAGTAAATTTTTTATTGAGAGGTCATGTATACATCTAAAGAAAGAAAGATTTTTAAGGTTCAGTAGAATTCCTTTTTGTTACTTCATATGTGATTTCAGCATTTTAAAGGCAAAATATCAAATTGATTTAATTCCTCTATTTTTGTGCAAAATGTTATGTGTAACAAATTTAGTGAGTGTAATTTAGGCACAAGGCACATGAGTACAAATACACACAAAAAAAAATGAAAGGAAAATAAAAGATAACTAACTACAAGCTTAACAGGCAGAAATTAAAAAAAAAAAATGGAGATTATCCTTTTTTTTGGGGGGGGGGTGTATAAGCAATTTAAATGTTTCATCTGTCTGTCCTTACTGACCTATTCTAGGTTTATTCCTGTGGTCCAAACAGCCAGAAATGCATCTCACCTGGTAAAATCTCAAAGAAGTTTGCTGGATTTATAGATGTGGTAGTTGAGTAGGGCCTTAACTGAAGCATATTAATTTTTAATTTAGCGAGTCCAAATTTTTTCAAACATGGCAATGCCACTAAGTCCACCTTACCCCATTTTTTTTTATTTTTTTTTGTACCTTTTTAATCATTGTATAATTTTCAAAAAATGTTTTTTATTGTTAAGAATTTTCGGGACAGCCCACTGTTCTGGGGTTTAAAATAGATCAAAAGCAGTCAACTAGAGCTCCAGACTTGCCAACTTTTACGCTTTACGCGTAAAATTTACGCATTTTGACTGCTCTTTACGCTTTTACGCATAGAGCGCTTTTTTTACGCATTTCCGGATATTTTCTTCCTAACTTGTGTATATTTCTTTAAAAGTGAAATTGATATTAAAAAGAAATGTATTAGGTTTTAAATTGAAATGATGTTCTATGTTAGGGCCTTTTTGCCTTTTCAATATGGATCTAAGTGGTAGCATCGGCACCATGATCCACATCCATCGCACATCCATGTTGACACAATGCGCATCAAAATATTTTTCTTTGTTGCCACTGAGGCAAAGAAAAAAATCTTTTCCCACATGCGACGCCGAGTATTTCTTAATTGGTTTACCCAGTCATGACGTCATAGAGTAGAGCGAATGGGAGAATCGTTTACTAGGGAGTAGGTCTTTCTCCTGTGACTTGTGCGTCTCACGTCACGTGGTGTTCTTCGTTATCAGCCATCAGTGCGTGCCCGCTTTGCGGTTAAGTGGTGGACGCAGACGGTAGTAAGAGCATACTTCGATTGCTTTTCTGAGGATTATTTTCGATAAATGATCACTGGCACAGCATATATAAACAAAGTTATAGCAAAGAATGGGTATACAGGGATCGCACTGCCGATCGCCAACGTTGCAAATTGCGAAAAAATAAAATTAGTTTGGCGAAAGAAAATACGTTTGAGCGAAAATATTGACAATTGCTTTTCTTAATGATGTCCGGAAAAATCTAATTTGGCGAAATGTTAAAAAGAGCCAGCGCAACCCCTGGGGTATATATAGTATCATATGTCAAAGGAGCGAAATTTGTTTATTGTAACGTGTGCCGGAGTGATTTCAGCATTTTTCATGGAGGAAAGTATGACATTTCTCGCCACTCGAGTTCGTCAAAACACAGTGAAAATGTGAAACGTGTTAACAGCAGTAAAAGTCTACAAACATTTTTCAAAGAGGACGGACAGTCCAGTGGCAGATTAATGCAAGTTTCTCGGGGGTGGGAAGTTAGAAGATTGACATATACATCCATTTTATGGAAGCAATTTAGGATCTTTTACATTAATTTCTTTTTTCTCGAGGGCCGGTCGCCCCCTCCGCCCCCCCCTTTAATCAGCCCGTGGGACAGTCGGACGTTATTCATGCAGAACTGTTATTTACATCTTTCTTGATCGAATACAATGTTCCTATTTCAGCAGCTGACTATGCTGAATGTGAGAGGGTTTTCAGTATTATTCGGAAAAACAGAAATGAATTCAGGTGCTACTTGTCTAATAAGAATTTGGAAAGCCTTCTTATGAAAGATTTTTACTTCAGATTTTCTGAATAAAGCAGAAAAAGCTACTGCTGCTTCTTTGAAGTCAGCACAGTCAGAGTTTTTTCTAGCCAGTTAAGTGATTATAATTAATAAATTGTTAATCACAAGAAATCTGGAAAATGGTGTATTAATAGATTTGCCTTTTATTCAACAACTTCATTTTCTTTTATTGTTATTTGCTTTATTTAATACTTCAAACAAATAATTGTGATATAAAATGCATTAAAAATAATACTCGTGCATTCTATGGTGAAAAGTAAAAATAATGCTCACGTGTTGTATAGCAAAAAGTGTCGAAATTTCTGTTCGCGCGCTGTTTTACACATTTTGATTTTCCCAGGTTGGCAAGTGTGGAGCTCGGAGATCCGGAGGTTTGGTTTTTTTTTTAATTGATTTCTATAACAATTTCTAGAAATGTAGAAAAATTGGTCCTGGACCTTTGTCAACTTCACTTTTCGGGACTTATTTTTGGTGCCAAATTTAGCAACATTTTTATCATTTGGCGCGATTTTCCTAATCGGGCTTGTAAAGTTAGTTTTTCTGCATTAACTATAATAATACCCTAATATTACTTGTCTATTATGCAATCATAATAGAGTCAGTTCTAGTACATTCCACAGATGGTTCTCTCTGTAACCTTCCGTGGTGTTTGTCACAGACTAAGCGAATTGATTCCCCCAGTTTGAGTCTCAGTCAAGAGCAGATGTCTGTGAAAGCTTAAGGCATTGTATTGACGCTGTAGAAGCTATGTTATCACTTGTTTATGAAGCTTTAATTTTAAGTGCTGTGTGTAAATTCGCCATTGCTGAGTCTTGAGGGACTGCTAGTGTTATCCGCCGTATATTTCCTCTGAATTTTTACCTGTGGATGTGTTTTATTTTATGTGAGAAATACAGCATTTGTGAAAGCTTCTGTACTAAATAAACTCTTAAAAGCATGTTACTGGCTGATTGTGCTTGTGAATTTTGTACAGCTGATTGTTCGATAAAATTCTAGAAGCAAAAAAGTTGTATTCAATTCTGACAAGTGCATTCTTTTCTAGAACTTTCTACACCTACTGGACTTTAGAACGATGAACCCAGGAAACAAGCAGAGTATTCTGCAACATTTGGTGTCAGAATTGGTATCCTAAAGAAAGACTTTAATTCTCCAGTGTATGGTGTGGACAAGGAAAATGAAGGAACTTAGAAAACTGATAGATGAGATGAAAACTGATATGATGAAGGAGATGAAATCCGGACATGAAGAGATTAAAGCTGGATAAGACAAGATAAAAGCCACACAAGACCAGATGAAAAGTTAAGATCTGCACAAGAGAAAATTGAGGCCAGGCAAGCTGAGATGAAACCCTGACTGGAGCAGAAAATAGAAACCGTATTGGAAGAGATGAAAGCTGGACTTGAGAAGAAAATAGACAATGGACAAAAAGAGGTGACAGTCGAGTTGAAGAAAAGAGAAATATGAGGAAAGAATTGAGGAAACGGTCAAAAACAAGTTAAAGGAAAAACTGGACAGTTTAGTAAAACTAGGAAAAATACCTGAAAGCATCAAACTGTTGTCACGCCACCCAGCAATGAAACTAACGATTTATGTTGGAAGGACTCCCTGGGAAGCGTACAAGATCCAATTTTTAAGTGTTGCCAAAGCCAATGGTTGGAATCAGTCCTAGAAAGCGAACCAACTGGCCGCTTCCCTTAGTGTAAACACAATTAATGTTTTGCAAACCATTGGAGTGACGAAGATAGGAGATTTTGACGCCCTTGCCAGTGCCTTGTAGCTGAGATTCGGAGAGAAGTGCCAGAAAGAGTATTGGCATCAAGCTTGCGACGCCTGTTCCACCTGTAAAAGCCCAAAGAAGCAAAGTTGTGGAAAACTACGTCATTTCAATGTAGGAGCGCATTTCAAGAGAACTGCCCTTGATATCCTGGGACCTCTTCCGCGAACTTAAGATTGCAGAAAGTACATCCTAGTTGTCATTGATTATTTCCCCAAATGGCCAAAAGAGTTCCCTATTCTCGATCAAGAAGCTACGACTGTAGTGGAGGTACTAGTGCAAGAATGGATTTCCAGGTATGGAACACCTCTGCAACTTCATTCCGATCAAGGAACGAACTTCTGCAGCTTTTAAAGGACTGTGAATTTCTCAGAATAGACAAAACCCAGACTACGCCTTTACACCGACAATCCACGGCATGGTGGAGAGGTTTAATCGCACTGTTTTGAATAACCTTTCGCTCTTGGTATCTAGGAATCAAGAGGACTGGGACAAGAAACTCCCCTCTTCCTGCTTGCCTGTAGGAGTGCTATCCATGAGGCTACCGGCTTCACACCTTCCCAGATGCTATTCAGAAGAGATCTTTGTCTTCCTGCTGATCTAGTGTTTGGTCGCCCTCCAGATATGCTTTCATCGCCAGAGGAGTACATGAAAAATCTCCAGCCACGGTTTGAAGACTTGCATCAGTTTGCTCGAGAGCGGATCAATCTGAACACGGATAAGATAAAGACTCGCTACGACACAAAGACTATGGGACATGAGTTCAACGTAGGTGACAAAGTTTGGCTATTGAATCCTACTCGACAGAAAGGCGTATCTCCCAAGCTGCAATCTCAATTGGATGGTCCTAAACAGACTGAACGACTGATTCTGTTTATTACTGACGACAAGTTAGGGCTGACTGACGGTGGCAATAATGTTTCGTGCAGATTCATAAGTCACCTAACTCAAAACCAAGAGTCGTTCTTACAACTCCTGGTTCTAGGCTATCATTATGATCGGCTAGCCTTTTACCGCAGATGTAATCCATTAATTGAATATTGGTACAAGGTCACTATGGCATAATCCTTCCTTTTTTTCATCTCTCATTTCCTTCTTGTCTCACTCTTCTCTTCCTTTTTCCTCAACTCTCTTACTCAGTACTTATGTCATGTTTAGTGCACATGCTAGTAATATATTGGTTTTATTAATGTGTATTTGTTTTTTATGTTTATTACTTATTAGTGTAGTTGTTTACTATGTTTATTATTTATTTATTGTGTGTATTTGCTTATTGTGTTATTGATAACTTGCTTAAATTATGTTTTTAAGATCTTGTTAAAGGTTAAATACTGTAGATATTTGTGTGACCTCCTAACTGGGGATTGTACTGTCCGGGACGTGCAGTCCTTGGGAAGGGGGCAATGTTATGAATTTTCGGGGCAGCCCGCTGTTCTGGAGTTTAAAATAGTTAAAAATTCATATTCTGCGCGTCAAATAGTTACATTTTGCCTTTTGTTGCATCTAAATCGGTCAACTTAGAACCGGAGATACGGAGGTTTGGGTTTTCCTATTGATTTCTGTAGCAATTTCTAGACATTTTGAGAAATATTGGTCCTACGCCTTTGGTAACTTCACTTTTGGGGACTTATTTTTGGTGCCAAATTCGGCGACATTTTGGTCATTTGGCACAATTTTCCCAATGGGGCTTGTAAAGTTAGTTTTTCTGCATTACAGGGATGCTACACCTGCGACATTTGCGACGAACTGAGACAAAACAGCCAGCCTGCGCCATTTTGCGACATTCTGTTCGATTTTGGCCGTATCTGCGCAATTCTGCGCCAAAACAGCGAACATGAGTAATTTTGAATCTGACTCACGGGAGCGCACACTGCGCGACCACGTGCTGAGAGTTGTGCCGAACATTCGGGTCCTCAAAATAAACCTCCGGCCGGGAATTTAGAAAGAAAAGCTCCCGGTGTAAAGGGAAGGGGGGTGGGTGGGTTGACAGTTGAGTTTCCGGTCTACGTTACACCTACTGCAGCAACCTCGCTCATTTCGTAGCTACCACGTAGGGAGGAAAGAAATTCTTTTCGTCTTACTGCCTCTTCCCCCCCAACTAGCCAATATCCATCCAAATACGTCATTCGAAATTAGGCGAATCTCTATCTGAACGCATTATTCCTTTGTCAGAATGGATTAACTGCACGTGATGGATTCAGTGTTGCCAAATCCTACGGTGGAGGGGAAAAAAAAAAAAGCTGCATATGTTCTCAAATTACCACAGATACATAACAAAAACACATATTTTACAGCTGCGGAGCTAGTATATAAGAGAGGATGGGGAGGGGAAAAAAAAAACCTGGCCAGCTGGCTCTGTTTATTTAAATCTTAAAGATTCCAAAGCGGCAGCACGAAAAAAAAAAAGCCCAACAGCAGAAAGGCTGATAACGGATTATTTAATTCTAGTGAGTCATGACCTACTTTCCGGCTCGGCATTCCAATGATTCAATTATGCTATCGCATAAGCAGAAATGGCAGAAGAGGTAGGAAGCACAGAACTACACTCATTTTCTTTTTTTTTAATCATTCTCTTGTTTTATTTTTATTATTCTTCCAACAGATTCAAACACATAAATTAAAAACTTTGTTTAAAAAATACCTAAATAAAAATATATCTGTATGTACGTGCGTCCCCCCCCCCCTCCGTTTTGCTGGTCAACTTCGGATTGCTTTAAATTTTTAAGACCTTTTTTTTTTTCCTATTTCATTATGATGATCGGAAAAAAAGGGACTGGCAGCCATTCCGGCTTTTGGGTACTTCCGGATTTCGGAATTCCGGATAATCGGTCCTATGCTGTACTTATATACCTAATATGTAATTTTTATCATTAGTTCCATATTGGGAGACCCCTGACTTCATTTAATATGAAAACATGATTATTTGATATCACTGTGCTAACATACATTATACCTTTTAAAATTTTCAAAAATTTTGTTCCCCCCCCACCCGGAGACCAAAAAAATTTCAGCTAACTTTTTTCTTGGCCAATCGCATCCCTGTTAAAAATCCCCTCAAGTCCCCTAATTTATTTTTATTGCATTTCAAATCTTCTGGCATGCTAAATATTGTCATCCCTGGTTCAAGCCTAAGAATCGTCGTACTGTTTGGTTCTTTTTTCTTGAACTTTCTTTTAATTATCAAATTGATGGGGAAAACATTATTTTAGTGATAAATTGAGATAAAATAAATAAAATTGGGATCTGGAGTTTTGGTAGGTTTTCTCCAAATGTAACGTGAATACGCGTTAGAACCCCTTAGAAAGTCCTCCTACCAAGGCACTCTCCATGCTAGGCAGATACCCCACGTACAGGTTTGCCTTAACACAAACAAACAAATAAAATTGGTTGAGAGACAAACTTGAAAAAACCAATTTTAGTTGAGACAAACCGAGAAAAAAAGGAATTTTGATTGCGACAAACTGAGACAAAAAGGGATTTTGATTGAGACAAACTGAGACAAAAAGGGATTTTGACTGAGACGATGCTGAGACAAACTGAGGTTTTGACTGTAGCATCCCTGGCATTAACATCAATAATAGGCTAATATTACTCTACGCAATCATAATCGAGTCTGGTCTAGTACATTCTACGGATGGTTCTCTCTGGAACCTTCCACAGTGTTCGTCGCAGCCTATAAAAGCAGGTTCCCCCAGTTTGAGTCTCACTCTTGCTTCTGCTTCCATCAAGAGCAGTTCTCTGTGAAAGCTTAAGGCTTTATATTGATGCTATAGAAGTGGTGTTATTGCTGGTTTATGAAGCTTTGATTTTAATTGCTGTGTGCAAATTGTTCATTGCTAAGTCTTGAGGGACTGTTAGTGTTATTCCTCATATATTTCCACTGAATTTTGTCTGCACAAGTGTTTTATTTTGTGTGAGAATTACAGCATTTGTGAAAGCTTCAATACTGAGTGGACTGTTATAAATGAGCTACTGTCCATTAGTGCCTGTGAATTTTGTACAGCTGATTGTTCAATGAAGTTCTAGAAGCAGTAAAGTTGTACTCCATCCTGACAAGTGGACTCTTTTTAGAACTTTTTACACTTACTATACTTTAGAACAATGAACCCAGGAAACAAGTAGAGTATTCTGCAACAATATAGTATAATGCTGCATTTATAAATGTTCACATTTTCCTTATGCCTAAAATATTTAGTATGCATTTCATGCATTTGCAAAAGTATCAAAGTATGCACATTTTCAGTGATAAGTTATTAATTTGCATGCATTAATGAAAAAACTTTCTTAGATCACTTAAATATAAAAAGTTATTGTGTGTTGTATTTATCTTTTGTATAGTGCTTATACATAGGGCCCATTGCAAAATATGTTGCTTTTTTTTCTCAAAAAAAAAAAAAAAAAAAAAAAAAATCAATGCTGCAGTTTTGACAAATATAGAGGAATGTGTATGAAGTTAAGGACCCTTGTATGATGATGAATGTGTGTTTTGTGCATTTGTGTATGTATTTGTATAGATGTATGATTTGAGTTGTTCTCAAATTATTTTTATGCTGTATATTACTGTAATTTGCGGAAGAAATGTCACGAAAATTATTAAAACTGCACAGAAATGCCTCATCTGCATAAATGCTGCACTAAGTTCAATTGCGTGTGACATTGCCCCAACCGTCACAATTTAGTCTCAATCTTTAAATTTTAAAATAATAAAATATGAGTGAACAAAATATTAAAAATAAAATTTTATAGTTTAAAAATATTGGTTATAAAAAGTGTTACATTTATTTATAAGAATCTTTTAAAGGTCTTGTGATTTGGTACAGTTGTGTATTTCAGTTTCTTGAGCAATAACATTGTATATAAATTTCATATTCCTGAAGATCTGTACCATGTCTGGATATAAGAAATTGTTCCACAGTAACTTCCAGGATTTTCTTAGAGATATTGATTCTTTTAGCTTCTTTGTCAAGAATACTTTCTGCAGAACAGTCGCATAATTGTCCTTCCTAGTCTGAGCCCAAAAGCACCCCTTGTCTCAACAATGGGGAGATGATTGTCAGTTTTAAATATAGAGGTTAATTTCAGTAGCTCTTACAGGGGCACTTTGTCTTCCAGCTCAATTGCTGCATTTGAGACTTGTTAATCAGCAGTTGTGGAGAGGACGGTTATCAGCACCCTTTTTGCTTACTTTTGCATTTTGGAGTTTTGTGGTCGAATTATCAACAGTTCAGATATTGGAGAGGGCAATCATAAAATCTTTTAATCTTCTCAGTCATGTAAAACATCTTATTTTCAGATGATAGTATAGTACCAAAAATAGTGACTATCACAGTTTTGGTTGTCATTATTCCCATGCAACTTTTTTTTTTTTTTTTTTTTTTTTTTTTTGCGAAGCAATGAATTTCTTTATTCTTTTGTTTTCAGCCAGTATTTCAGTTCCTATATCTTCGAGTGGAATGCTTGTTGCTATTTTATGCAATACAAAACAGGAAAATTATCCTTTTTGGCAAATTGGTTTTTGATGCATATCTGTCAATTTCACAAAATCTCAGTCATTATTTTGTTATTTCTCATGAATTTCCAAATTCATGGTCAGAAGTGTAAGCAAATGCTTACAAAACTAACAAAAAAAAAATTTACCCCAGAAAAATGAAAGAATAAAAAGAAAAAATGAAAAGCTCTGTAAAAGGAGAAACTTCACTTCATAGAGAAGCTGAGCCACCAAAAACAGCGCACACAGTCTCCTTGCCTCATGGGACAGATGACTTGCATATTAAATTTGTCCATGAATTTATTTCACTTTCATTAACATTCCTGAGCCTCTGCAAATTTCCTTAGAAGAAAATCCGTGCCTTTCTTTTAAGTTGTTCTATTTGTTTATTACTGTTGTTGAAGTTTTACATTGAGTTCTATCAATACTTCAAATACTTTTTCTTTTAAAATATTCCCTGGTATTGAAATATTGTTGGCTCAAATATTTTTAAGCAATTTGATTTGCCCAACTTCTACATAATTGGAACAGACCCCATGTTTTGCCTGGAGTCCCATTGTAAAATTCCTTTTACATTCATATTATTCAGTCTTCTTTCATAATCAAACCCTGAAAGAAGTAATATCTTGTCAAGTTTGTATGAACCACATCCCACTATCAATTCTAGATAAGACCAATCCTCCTCCTCCTTCAAATAGTCAAATAAATCAGTGGCAAAGCTGTGAACATTTTAAATATGGAAAATATACATTTTAAATGTTTTGTCTCGTTTTTTTACTCCTTTATCCTTACATTAAATAATGGTAAACAAGAGTAAGAGCTCTGAGCCTTTATGAGCACTGGACCATAAGCTTATGCCTTGTAAGAAATCTTTCACTCGGTAATTAGTGAGTGATGGCATGTCTAGATGACTTACTAAAAAGGTTTGACTGTATTTGATGTTCCAGTCATCAGTTTAATAGAATTTTCCATTCCATTGGCATTAAAGTTTTTACATACTTTTTTCAGTGACTTGCATATATTTTTTATTAAAACAAATTGTGTTCTAATTGTTTTTAAAAAAATGTTTTTTAAGTAATTTTATGAGTTATGTTGTGCTTTATTTAAATTAAAATACTGTTATTAATTTTTTTAAAGCATTGTGAAGCTTGAGTTATCTATTATAATTATTAAATAAGTTCATTTCATGTTTCAAGACACAAAATATAAGTTATTTTACTTCATTTTTCCCTAGATATTTGTCCGTGCTCAATTTGACTATGATCCCAAAAAAGATGATCTTATACCTTGTCCTCAAGCAGGTATAAAATTTAAAACTGGAGATATTTTACAAGTTATTAGTAAAGATGACCATAACTGGTGGCAAGCTCGTAAAGAAAATTCTGAGACAACTGCAGGTTTAATTCCATCACCAGAGTTACAGGAATGGCGAGTTGCTAGTATGGCTGTTGAAAGATCACGTAATGATCAAGGTTGTATTTTAGCATATTTCAGTGTGGCTTTTATTTATTTGACAGTTCTAATAAAACTGAATATGATAAAACTGTACAAGTCTTTTCATAAATCCATTATTGAATTAAGAGTAAATCCAGTAATTATTCTTGCACTAAAAGAATAGGCAGTGCATAAAGAACAAAAAATTGTACTGTTTTATTTATTTTCTTTAAAAAAAAAAAATCCTGTTTTTAAATATTAGCTGTATACCTTCCAAAAAGTTCAACCATTATATGCCTGTCTTTATCTTATAATGTTCAGAATTGCCGATTTATTTCTAATTTAGTAATATACTAGGACTGAAGCATTGGTTAAGATACTTTCTTTTTATCATGTAGTTAATTATTTGATTTAGAACTTTCTTTTTGTTAATGTTATATAAAATAAATAATTATGCTGAATTTAGACTGCTCTTTTACCTTTTAATTTGTTGCTTTTAGACAAAGTTATCTCTGTGTTTCTTTCAAAGCTTTAATAAGCTTTTTGATTTACTATAATCCGTCTCGATATTTCTATAATAGCTTATTTTAAAATTTCTATGCTATGCATTTTTGTACATATGGAATGAATTTGGCAGAATCTGCTAAATGAATGCAGCTGGTAATAATCCAAGCAGAGAATTAAATGCAAAAGCAACTTTATATTATCAAACAGTTTTAGAGTTGACATCCTCCTAGGAAAGTATGTCTGTTTTGAAAGAAAAAGAGAAGGGAAAAAAAAAAGACTAAATTTATGTTTCAGATGAGTACCATGAAAAGCCCAGCTAAGAAAAAAGTGTAAAAAAGTCAGACCATTAAAGAAAATAGTAATAAAAATTAAGAATTTAGACCTTCTATCAGTAGGATCTCAAGACTGTGGAATTGATTTCCCGATGGTTTACGTATGAAATGGGTACATCTCTAATCAAGGAATCCTAATTAGGTGTCACATATCCTTAAAATGATGATAATGATGACCTAAATTGGTGTTCTATTTATCATGTAGTCTAATCAAATTCTAAGTTAACCCATGTATGCCTAGTGTCCCTTTTTTGGGACGGCATTTTCGCTACCAGTTGAAAACGTTATTTATTTTTCCTAGCTTTTATCCATGAGTATTTAACCTCAACTCTACAAAATATTTTAGCATGACAAAGTAGGATGTTGACATTTCAATTTTTATATATAATGATTTTAAAAGAAATCATCCCTTGTTCAAGAAGTTGGTATCAGAAATTTATCTTTTATTGCTAGTATTAGCAAAAATCGAAGAAAACTGCAAAATATCTGGGCACAAATGGGTTAAGACATCATGATAAATCAAACAAAATTGGCTTTAAAATCAACTGGTTGATTGCAATCGACTTGTTGGTCACTCTTGCTCTGTTGTAGATACTTCAAGAACATCAAATTTCAAATCTACACTCATCAAAATGTTAAGCATGAAGTGATAAATTCAGAAAATATCAACGAGTAGTGCTTTGATTGACACAAAATTCAGCAGGAAAATGGTTTTCAAATTTAATGCATTTTCCTTGATAAATGCCATGACTCCTAAATGATTAGAGGTAGGACTGAGTTGCTATGATTTATGCTCTGCTGAGGCTCTTCTGTCATTTCCTTTCTTGAAGCAGATTATGCCAAATTCACCTGTATATTCCATCCAGCTGAAGTACCTGTCATTGACAAGTTAGTATGTAATGATTCCCAAAAAATCCTGAATTTTCATCAGCATTGTAAGAGTACACAGAATGGGAGTAGCATATTGGCAAAAGCATAGAAAGCAAAGTACAGTATAGAACCTGTTAGCCGGAATGGTTGGGACCGGGTGTATTCTGGATAACTGAATTTTCTGGATAACTGGTTGGGGATTAACATGACATCTACTGATTTGATTGGTAACATAAATGTTACTCACTATTTTTGATTAGAATTAAACATTAATTGTTAATATACTAGAAAAATAATATAAAAAAACTCTTAATATGATCAAGATAAATAAAAATCATTTAGAGAGGAAGCAGTAAATATATGATAACTTTTTGAAAACTTAGTCATGCATTAAAGAAATAAATAAAATACCTTACCAGATTGCAGGTTAGAAACTAAATGCCGAGTGGAATTGTCAATAGAGAAAACATTTTATTTAAAAAAAAAAAAGGTTTTATTTTAGTGGAATGAGCTTTAAAGTGAAGAGGTCATTCCCCTCCTTTTAACTTAATTTTGTTTGATTCATTGATCTTTTAACATGCCTCTAGAAAATTTTGCACAATTTTCACAAAATCTTAAACTGCAAATAAACATTTAAAAAGGTGGAATTTGTTTAAATTGGATAGCTAACTGCTATGTTATCACTAAGACGTCTTAAATTGATCCCCCCCCCCTCAAAAAAATGCAATTTTTACAAAGTTTTGAAATACATTCAAATTTGAAAAAAAATTCTTACATCTACTATTTCAGTTGTTGCTGATCATCTTACTGAATTTCATTCTATTCTAAGCCGTTTCTGAGCGATGCAAGAACAATTATTTACATCAGAAAATCTATGAAATATTTAAAACAATTTTGGCATCTATAGTTTAAATCAACTTGCCATCTAACATTATTTCAAATTGCCATTTTTTTAGAATGGAACAAAAAAATTACTAAATTTTCTCAATCTACAAAAACTTTTGAAGTACTTTGACACCTATGATGATGCTAAATTTTATTTAATTCACTTCAGTGGTTTATATGTGATGGGCAAAAAAATATTTACACATTTTGAATGAATTTTCGTAAAATCTTAAAACCTAATCAAATTTTTCAAAAAATTCAATGATTATAGTCTAAGTTTTGACTACCTATTGTGCAGGGCTGCCCACTGCCTGATGAAATGCTGCTGTTTGCTTCTATTTTCAGCACCTATCTACTAAGCTTATTATTTTAGCTCAAAAACCTGTAAAAAGCTACTGTTTTAGGAAGAGTGCCTACTATTTTAAGTTTTAAGCTACTATTTTTTGGAACTTTCTAGTGTTCCCCTCCCCCTTGAATGCTTTCCCATCCCTGCCACTTGAGTGACATTAGCAGTGATTGGGAAAAGAGGAGAAAGGATTGGCTACTTGCCAATGATATGCATCTATGAATTATGACCTAGAATCCCCCCCCCCCCCGGTCACTTCTTCATCTCATCTCTCTTCACATAGCATTTAATTATGTACCTAGTAGAGATGGTTAACTGTAGGACCTGCATTTAAAAAGGTTTTGGAGCAATGGTCTGCGATAGAATTTTGTGTCTATGTGTTTGTTCCTGCTAAACACAAAAAACAAATCATCCAAACAGAAAAATATAAGCATATAGTAAAATATCTCAAATTTGTTTGTATGGAAGCAGAGTTAAATTTTGTTTAAGAAAGTGCTGAACTTTTTTGTCCAATTATGAAATTTTCCTAACATTCTGAATCTTTGATTCACGTGCTGTACAGCCAACTACATGACCTCCTCTTAAAAATACATGGTAGAATTTGCAAGAGACAGAATGATGGTGTGAAAATACCACAGGTCATTCCCAATACACAGCCATTCAAGTTGAAGATATCCACAGAGCTTCTGAAATTGTGGTAAAGTAATGATAAATTTATTAGAAAAAGAAGCAGATAAACTAAATGCATTTTACAAAATACAGAGGCACTATATAGCAGCTTACGACTACTTCATGAAAAAAACTACCCTTGTAAAAGTGCTACTGTATAATTGCTTTCAAGTAAATGAAGTTCCCAAGCCATCAAGCTTAAATTATGCCTCTGAGCTGACAAAAAAAAACTTGCTTTTTTAGGCATAGATGATCTGAAAGTGAAAGATGAGTGGAGGCTTCTCCAGTTGCAGCTTACTGTGCATGAAACTAAATTCTTAATCTTTCACAGGCCACTGTTCCCAGTTGGGAACATCAAATTAAAATTTATTAAAAAACTATCAGCATTTTACAAACTTTGCAATGGAAGAGAAATGTGCATTGACCTTAAATATAGATTCTGAAGGGAAGGAATGTGAATCCTCCCGCTGCAATGATAAAAAAAGAACATTGGACTTCCCGCTGCAACTAAAAAAAAAATGAACACGGCACCTGATAGCGTACAGAGGTTACCGAAAATTGGGCATGACTAGGCTTCTCCCCTTCTAGGTGTCTGTATTCAGTCATTTATCGCTAATATCTACGTAACTACTAAAAGCAAATAGAGTCCAGTCGTCGGTATGAGATTGTAAAGGGAAGATATGTGAATCCTCCCGCTGCAGTGATAAACAAAAGGACTTGGGACTTACCGTTGAACCAAAAAAAAAGAAAGGAACAGGGGACTTGCCAGCGTACAGATGTTATACTTTAGTGTTTTTTTAAATTTCTGTTGTTAATTATCTAATAATGAGGAGAGTAGCAAATATTAGCAACTACAATAACTTTATAGCTCACTAAAGTCAATCATTACATGAAATGCAACTCAAAGTTTTGTTTTTTGCAAAGAGAACTAAAGAAAATAACTACATTTTAAATACACAAATATATACCCTCAGGTTTACCATCCGTTATAAAAATTACATCCTCCCTGATATCAGAAATTCTGCCAGTGTCCCCCACCCCTACACCCGCTTGGTTCGAGCTAGACCAAAGTGTAACTATCGCTGCCTGTCTCTGGCGGAAAGCCTCCTAGCAGTAAAGCAAACCGTACAGGGACTCGAAAGATCTATTCTCTGCTCAACTCGCACATGCGTACTAATCGTTATTCTTGGGCGCGGGAGGTATTCTGCGTGCTGTTCATTTCGTTTCGTGCCTGTCGCTTACACCTAGTTGCTATGGTAACGTGATGACCTTGAGAATGAAAAACCCGAAAAAAATGAGCATTTTCCCCCCCTTCATTCACGCTACGCTTCCGATTAGGAAAAAGTGGCTGAAAATTGTACAAAATATAAAATAACTCAAAAACTATTAATCCGATTAATATCATTTTTACGACATTAGCTTTCTCTTGTCCTATTTAGTCAGTGTGCCAAATTTGGTCCAGATCCATCAAACGGTCTGGACGCGTATAGCGAACAGACAGACAGACAGACTTTCCTCTTTTATATATATAAAGTTATATTAGCATATAAAGTTAAAAGAGGGCTTAATTTTTTGAAATAGAATTGGTATTTCTATTATTGTAAAACTGGAAAAAAAAAAAAAATCATGAAAATAGCCATTTTCGTAAATTTTTTCAGAGCTATCTTGATACACCTTCTCCCCTTCAAACTTAATTCATATCTTTACTTAAATTTAAAAGTAAATCTTTTATTAATTCTTAATATTTCACTTGTTATTTAATCTACCCATCAGTATATTTAGTTTTTGAAACCAAAATGACCCATGCCAAATTTTTTTTCCCCATTTAAATTACTAATATCCCTTAACTAACGCATTAGTAGACAAATATGCAAAAAACTATTCTAAAATATGCCTGCATCTCAATGTGGTCTGTAAAAGGTTAAGGATAGCTCATTTCTGGAGAGTAATAATATATGAAAAACATTCTCTTGCAGATTTAAAATTTCCATCGCTAGAAAAATTGATAAAAGCATGTGCCACCTGTAAAAATACCCATCACAAATAAAGTAATAAAATTGGCATATAGTGCTCACAAGTCATATAAGCTTTATTTAGAAGAGCCAAAGAAAATAAGACAATCTCTGAGAAGAGAAAGGAAAGAAGTTAAGAACAATTGGAAAAGGAAAAATGTTTTTGTGAATGTTTTCTTTTAGTCTGATTATTTTAATTGATTATTTCTTGATAGACAAATGTTATTAAAAAACTTAGTGTTACTGTTTTTTATTTAATAGCTTTAAAAATGCATAATATTTAATGATAGTCCTTGGCTTAAAGGATATAAGTTTTTACTAGTACTTTTGGGCAAGGGCTACTGTGTTGCCTACTATTTTTTGCTTGACAGACTAGTAAAGCTGTTATTTTTAGTGTTAGTAGGCAGTGGCAGCCCTGATCATGTCACTAAATTTCATTGTATTTGCTTAAGTTGTTATGTGCTGCATGAACAAATATTTGCACATTTTGAATGAAGTTTTGCAAAATCTCAAAATCTAATCAAAATTTTTTTTAATTTGATGTTTAAGTTAAGTGACCACCTATTATGTCACCAAATTTAATTTCATTCGCTTCTGTCATTTTTACATTATGTGCAAATAAAGCATCACAGAGATGGAGATGCTTTATTTGCACATAAATCTTTTTTATGTGCATAATAAGACAGATAATCTTTTTTATGGTCATACTGGTTTCCCAGGTGCATGAAACGGATAGAAATCAAAGCATTTGTGGATTCCATCTTAAGTACAGACAAAAGTTTAATTTTGTTTATATAGCTATCTTTTTGCACAGCTTTTTAGAGTGAATTAAAAATCTCTTATCAGTAAGCATTTGTAGGTTTTAATCATTTTTTATGAGTATTATTACTTTATTTCTGTATGCAGTTATTCATAACCTAATATACATTTACAGTCATAGCCTGTTATAATGATCTTGAAGGAATCAAAGGTTTTGTTCATTATATCCTAACCGCAAAAAAAAAAAAATGTAGAGGGGGGGGGGGGGAATTGGTGGAACGAAATTTTTGTTTGTATACCCCGGGTTTGCTATAATGTGTTCAACTGTATTTGTTTTACAGACATGATGTATGTGTATGAATCTTCTGAAATTTTGTCTGTGAAATATGAGCTTATCAGGGGCGAGGCGTGAATACATGCCATGGTCATCGCTCCTGACAGATTTATCCCCCTCTTCCCCGCCAGCGCAAGCACACATCCGCACACTGTGTTATAAGTTCTAATGAAACGACCGACGAAAAGAAAATTTTGATCATTTTTGTATAACAAAGGTGTGATGCAAATAGTCAAAAATATTATGTTCATATATTTTATCAACATTTAAATTAAATATTTAGTACAAAAATATTTTTTAAAAAAATCCTATTCTAGTCTAAGCTGAATTTCTTATTTGATTCGGTTGATTACTGGTTCATTTTTCAAAAAACACATAACTCAAAAGAAATACTAGACGTTGTTATTGGACTATAATTTATTTTTTATGTAACACAATATACATAAGATCGAACACATTAACACAGTAAATTTGTGTTACACTCGAATACTTTAATGAGGTGGTATAAGAATAAAGAACATTTTGGATGTACTTCAAAGCAAATAAGATAATCTAACGTTTGAAAAAAAAAAAAGAAAAGAAAGAAAGAAACCATTCTAAATGGTTATTTGTATTATTTATTTAGAGATTTAGTAATTAAAAATGAAAAATAATCTTAAATAGTTATTATTAGTAGTATTTATTTAGAAATTTATTAATTAGAAATGGGAAATTTTTGAAATGTACAGATATTGTACTTATCAAAACGGTAAAGAATAATATTCATCCATTATTTGAAAATAAAATCCATTCTTATTTTGGATGAATATTTTCCGATTATTATGTCGTAAAAATCTTTGTCTTAAGGATGCCAACATTTCTTTCTCGATCGATAGCAATGAAATATTACTCATCCGATTTTCACTTTGGGTGAATCTCTTACATCTCTGCTCTGTTATCAGCGCATCTCTTTTCAGTCAGGACGATTTCCTTTATGACCAAAAGATGGCAGCAGTAAGAATCTTGTATAAACGGAGGTTTCTCTGCGAAACCAAACAAGAAAATAATAAAATTACCTTATAAGCCATTAATTTGCAAAAAAAAAAAAAAAATATTCTAATGCGAAAATTTTATAAAATTAGGTTTTTAAATACGCTGAATCCAAGTTCAAAACTCTTCGCATTTTTCAGAAACCTGCTACTCATCTGCGCATCGTGCGCGGACTGAAGGCTTCGCCCCTGGAGCTTATTATGATTACATACTTGATAGATATTGTCTAGTGATTATGAAAATATATGCTAATTTTCACTTCTTTTTTCTGTTGCAGTTAATTGTTCATTTTTTGGACGTAAGAAGAAACATTACAGAGACAAATACCTTGCAAAACACAATGCTGTATTTGATCAACTTGATCTGGTAACATATGAAGAAGTTGTTAGGCTTCCAGGCTATAAAAGAAAAACTTTAGTTTTATTAGGTAGACTATTTTAATATTTAATATTTTCCATTTCTGTTTCTGAAGGATTTTCTAATAAAAAAAATCACTCATCTTACCTATATCAGTTTACCTACTCATCTAACTACGCAAAAAGTTTCACTTAGATGAGTTCTGTGCATTTTGATAGCAAGTAATCATTCTTCTTTTATTAAGATTAGGCCTTTTTCATGCATAGCTTATTTTTTACAAAATCTTATAGAATACTTTCTTTGTAAGAACAGCGAACATTGGAAGTCTGATTACTTCACTAATATGGTAGATTTTGTAGAAATTTCATTATGAGCGATTTGTTATAATGATGGTGTGGTGTTTCTTTTATCAAAAGCCTGTGACTGCTCATGAAAAACATATTTGAGAACTTACAACAAACCTCATAATAATCATTTTTTTCATTAAGAATGACCCTTTAAGAACATTTTAAATTGCCCAAATATTTGAGATGCACAAGAGAAGTCATTTAAATCTTAAAATTAGAATGAGTAATAATGCAAATAATGCAAAAGTATTGACATTGAAAGAAATTTTAGAAAAAGAAAAAAAATTAAATTTTAAAATGTTTGAAAGCATACCAACTTGGAATAATATCAGTACTAGGCAAATTTTTACCATACACACCATATATATATATATATATATATATATATATATATATATATATATATATATATATATATATATATATATATATCATATAAGCAGTCGAAATAAGATTTTAAAGCTGGCAGTAAAAAGTTGTGAGCTTTTATAAGCTGGTAGCAAAAACTATTTAGGTGATCTTAAAATCTTAATTTTTTTGTAATAACGGTAACAATAGAAATGTAACAGTTGTTGTTTTTTCATTTAACTTTTAAAAAATCAGTAATGCAATAAGAACAACAACAAAAAATTTGCTTAACTTTTCTTTAAGCATTCTCCAATTTCATATGTAACCTTATAACATACATCTAAGAGGAAAGAAACTCTCAATTAAATTTTAAATACTCCATCTAAACTTGCTATGAGAACTGTTGACCATTACAGCTATTTGGGCTAATCTCACGACATTAGCCTTAGTTAAACCATGATTTATTTCAAACCTTGGCTTTATTTATTTTCAAATTTTTATTGTATTTAATAAGTGATAAGTATCAGGTGCATTGAATGTTTTCATTACTATTGCATAAATGGATAGAAAATAAATGCTGCACTGAAAATAATTACCACCTTTTTTTGCCAGTTCCAATTATTTGTATATTTATTTATTTATTCATGTATGCTATGTGATAAATGTGATGTTCCAGTGATTTTGCATTAACAAGAGTGATTATTGATAATCTCCATTTGATAAATTATGGAATATTTATAAAATTTACCAGTTTGTTTACATATTCATGACAACTTAACAGTGCAGAGGTGCCAAGTCTCCGGCTTTTTCATCATGTATTCAGCCTCCAGATTTTCTTTACAATTCTCTGGCTTTTTAAGCATTCATTCCAAAATCCTCATTTTCTGTTTTCCTTGCCGAACTCACGTGGATGACATAATAACTCTGCGTGACGTGTGAGAGTTTTATCTCCTGTTATCATACGAGAGAGAGATTGTTGATATTCGTCCAATCAACTGTCAGCACTTCTTTATTGGATATGTATGCTGATGATGTTTCCATTCGTTACTGCATAGTAGAAATCTGATTTTTCTAAAGTAAGTTAATCGACGTGAAGTAACTTCTGCTTGCTTTGCTATTAGTGGCTGTGGGTGGTGTTAGTGTGTCATACCTTGTGGTGCTGGCTGTGTTTGTGTATCGCACGCGCAAGTGTATATTTTCCCCATGTGACGAAGTGTGTTGCAGATTTTTAGTAATTAGCTTTGTGTATATTGCTTTATGATCGCTTCTACCAGTAAGAAAAAATACGTTGGTAATTTTAATCAGTCATATACTCTAGAGTTCGACTTTATTGTCAAATCCAGAAAAGGCAACACGTTTGCATACTGCACGGTATGCAATTGCAATTTTTCAACTGCCCATAAAGGCAAAGGTGTTGTTGTTAAGCATGCAAAGACTAAGAAACATATGGATGTAGTGCAAATGGTGAACTCAAATAAGAAAATTAGTTTCTGCACAGAAACAAAAGATTTTTCAGTCATCCATGCAGAAACGATCTTTACCTCATTCATCGTTGAACATAACTTACCTGTAAGTGTTGCAGACCACGCCGGCCTATTGTTTAAAAAGATGTTTCCAGACAGTAACATCGCTAAAAAATATGGATGTGCTCTCACAAAAACGAATGCAATTATTGGTAAAATTGCTAATAAAAAAATATAATTATATTATCTGCACTGGAAGAAATGCTGTTTGCCATATCAACAGATGGTAGTAACAAAGGCGATTTGAAGCTTTATCCCATTGTGATTACGTTTTATAATGCAATTAAACAAAAGATTACTTCTTGCTTATTGTCTGTGCCTCTTTTAGAATGTAATGGGACAGGACAGAACATCGCAAGACTCATCTTGGATGAACTGCGAAGTAAGGAGATTTCCTTAGAAAACTGTCTTGCAGTAGGGGTATATAATGTCCCTGTAATGGTTGGCTGGAAGGCTGGGGTAGCAGGTGTCTTGAGCAGTGACATTCCTCATTTGTATCGAGGATGTGCATGTTACTTGCTAGATTTAGCTGCAAGGAAAGGTGCAGCAGTTTTGCCTGTCAAAATTGATGAGTATTTGATAGATATTTATTACTTCTTGGAATGTAGCTCTAAAAGAAAGGATAAACTGAAAAAGTTCCAAGACATGTATGATACAGATGTAAAAAAAATATTGAAACACATATCTACCTGCTGGTTGTCGTTGGGGTGTTGCCTACAAAGACTGGCTGAGCAATTGAATCCCTTAACTTCTTTTTTTTTAAGAGGGGGTCCAGTGTGGAAAGCTTCAGAATTCCAGCAAGTCAGCAACTGTTAAGAAAAAAAAAGGCAAAGATTTTTAAAAATGTTCCTCCACCACACCTTCAGCTCCAAAAAAGGAAGAAAAAGAAAAGTTGTCAACTGTTTCAAAAAAGCTAAAGCTTCCAAGAAAAGACCCTGCGGCACGTTTTCAGTTCCAGAAAAGAAACAAAATCTTTCAGTGTAAGTGAAACCTACTAATAAAAATATTCTTTCTCATGAGGAAAGATTTTATATTTTTCACATCAGATTTGAACAAAGCTTTTGTGTATTTTTTGTTAAATACACTTCCTATATTTGAGGAATCTAACAAATATCTTTTATCAGATGCCCCCAAAATCCATATTTACGGTCATCTCTTTTGGATGTGTATAAACGTGTCCTCTCACGATGTGTTTTACCAAATGCTGTGACATCAGCTCCTACATTACTGGATGTGAAATTTTCTGAAGCAAGTAACCAGAAAAGTGACAGTGACCTGCTAATTGGTCAAGCTGCATCACAGGTAGTTCTTGGGTTAAAGGTTAAATTCAAATGACTGTTCTTTGTTCTACACAACTGTGAGAAAGTACTACAGTGCAATTTGTTATTACATGAAGCAGAAATTCCCTTTTGATGATGATGTTCTGATCCATTCTTCGATGGCAGACATGGACTCAATTGCAACATCGTCTTTTGCTAGTATTAAGTTTTTTGTTGATAGATTTCCTGGTCTTTCCTACACTTTAGGAATATTGGACAAAAGTACTCTGCTGGATACCCTTCAATCTCAGTTTTGCTCTTTACAAATTGACACTATTCCTGAATCTGTCAAATTAGAAGAAAGACTCCAAGAAAGGTTCCTCTCAGCAGCCTTAAAATCTCTCTGCCTAAGGCATCCATCCCTCTTAAGCAGACAGCCTTTGTGTATCTTAGCCTTAACCAATAACCTGTGCCCCACAGCATTGGGCATTCTTACTGCCTGTCTATTAAGATTAGCAGACTACCACTAGTAATGGATTTTTGAGGGAGCCCTCTAAAGGAGTGGCAGGACTCACTAGTGTTTTTTAAGGTTAGGAAAAGCACATTAGTAGTAGAATTTTGTAGGAGAGCCTGGCCAAAACCGCCAGTGTTATTTTTAAGGTTAGCAAAGGAGTACTGGTAGTGGTTAGATGATATAAGGGCTGGATGATCTTCAAATTTCAGAGATAAATATTTTTGGCCATTTTATATTACGATATTACAATTAATCAATCTTTTTCAAGTTTAATTTCAAAAGCTTCTCAGCACAATTGTAACTTCATAATTTAAATATTTTCAATAAAATTTTTAAATAATTGCATTGCTAAATACTTCAGAGTAATTACGTAAAAATTCAGTAGAAAATATGCTCAGTAGCCTGTTTTCTTTTCTTTTTTTCATATGTGTACAGACAGGAAATTACCTACTTGAATGAGGTAATAGCCTTAATTCTGCTGTAGATTTTCTGTCATAATTTAGAGCCTCATCAGAAGATAAGAGATTTCTGAATATTAACATCTCTTGGAAACTGCTAGTGAATACCTGGAAAACTTTCCAAGAAGTCATATTTCACATGTTTGAGATCTGTTAAAGACAAGAAGTTCAAACCACCTCTGAGTGTAGTCACCCTGGTCTGGCCCATAACCAAAATGAAAAGTTAAGGGATGGCTTATTTAAAAATCACAATTTTTCCTATAATACTAATGCTAAATAGTTGCCAAGTTCGGCTGTTATTTATGATATGTTGAGGAAGTTTCAAACTCTTTTGTATTTTAATAAAAGAAATGAAAAAAGAAATTTTTTGATAAATAAAAGACAAATACTTTATTGCTAGAAAATTATTTGCCAATAGGAATGATATGCCTTCAAAACATCCGTCAATTCTCCTGTTTCTCCAGAGATGAAAATGCTATGCATTCATTAATATAAACAGATGTCAGATAATATGACTAAGCAATAAACAATCACTCTGAAATATTTGAAATGTTTCAGGTACCTACTAGAGATGAATTCGGGCTCATTTTTTGAAGCCCGAGCCCGCGGACTTTTAATCTGAGCCCGCCCGAGCAATATTATTTAAGTCGGAGCCCGAGCCCGAAATTTCACCTAAAGATAAATAAAATTCAGTTACTTCATTGATACAATACGATAAATTCTGCCGTTTGTGCAAATTAAAGACAAATATAGTTTCAAACTCTTAATGTACTTTATATCCATGTTTATCAAATAATAACAGTAATGTTACTATTTTTATTAAAAATTCCGTTGAGAACTCACATCAGTGTTAAACATTCGTATGTACTTAAGATATGTTAGATAACAGAAAAATACAAGTTATAAATCTCGCATAGTGACATGAAAAGAAAAAATGTTAAACATGTCCAGAAAAGAGATTTTGCATAATAAATTTAAGAAATTTGTATACTTGCATACAATTGTATAAGAATATATTATTGCATAGGAATTTAGTTGATAGGAACAAAATTACTGTTAAAAAATATTTTAAGATACAATGTGAATATATACATTTAACTAAGATAGACCAGTAAATAATGAGGCCAAAATTTTGAATTAACAGCATTTTAACACACATATGCAAATGAAATAGCACAGCACACTATTTAGTAAATTATGTGAAAAAGCTAGTTTTTTACCCATCAATTATTTTGTTGCAAGTCCTAGCATCACATCAGTACGTTTATTTTTCCGATGAATCGCTTTTTAAATCCGTTTCAAGGAGTATGGTCAGTAAAGAGACATTTTTCACGAGCTCGAGCCCGCCCGAGTCCGAACGCAATCGTGAATTACAGGGTTTCGGCTCGGGCTGAGCCCGTCTCATCTCTAGTACCTACTGCTTGTCCACTTTCTCTCATTTTTTATGAAGTAGCTGTACAGATTTCAACAATGCATTGCTCGATGGGAAAAAATCATGTAGAATGATCACATTTCAGGGGTTGTACAGAAATTACAAAAGAAAATTCTGTTTTCCACTATAGCAATAAACGTTTACATTCAAAATCTTGTATTGTTCCCGATCTTCTTTCTTAAAGATATCTCTACTATTTATGATGAAAGGTTCAAATTTGGTAGTGTATAGGGCACATTTTACTAATTAGAAATTTTTTTGTATGGGGGGTCATATATAAATTTAAAAAGTGTAACTTTTTGTAAATGAACGAGAGGAATTTTTTCTTAATGGAGTCTTGTTTCTGGGCTTATTTTGAACATTTTTCAATTTACACTGCCCACTTATCTCTAATAGCTAAAGAATTAAAGCCTGTTACCACCTTTTTGTGACACTCTGTATATAGACTACATCATAGTGTGTATTTTATTTAAAAATTTTCTTAAATTAAAAATTTTTCTCTATAGGAGCTCATGGAGTAGGAAGACGTCATATCAAAAACACATTAATAAGTAACCATCCAGAGAAATATGCTTATCCTATTCCTCGTAAGTCAGTTATATTAATGTTTCTTTATTTTATTGTTTTCAAATTAAAGACTGTTTCTATGAAATAAACCTTTGCATTTATAGTATAGATAATTGTGTAACTTAGAATTTTTTCATTGCTCAAAAAGCAAAAAGTACAAATATAAAAACTGTAGAGTTTTCAGGGATTGCGCTGCTTTCTTAAAATTGTAGTTCAAAGAGACTCGTATGAATAAGTATTCCACGGGCCCATACTAAATTTCCTTTCCTTTTCATATAAAATTTGAAAATAATGAAAATAGTTATAAGTTTAGCATTTATTATCAACAAATTTCAACATTTACATACAAATATCAATAGTTAACAGAAAAGCATAATTTGCACAATGTAATGAATGGAGAAATTTTTTGAAAGTATGCATAATTTTAAACTTTAATTTTATGTAATGTAATATATGTCACAGACTTGTGATTAATAATAAAAAGCAGTAAATTATTTTTTAAAAACTTATCATAAGTTTTAGATTTTAAAACCCGAGTTTAACCTGATCCTTCCAAATTAGGCTAAAAAAAAAAGCACGAAATAAAATAAGCGTACTTTCCTATCGTTAAATAATCATATTTGAGGTACAGTAAAAATAAAGCATATAAAGAACTCAGAATCTGGGAGGGCACAGTTTATTAACTTTCTTTATTAGATAATGTTTTTGGAGGGACTTGTAAAAATGTGAGAGTTTGTTAAAATGACCAATTGCAGTCAAACTTTAATAGCTCAAAGCATATTTTTCCTTGGATAATTGAAAGTATTATTTACTGGCATGATTTTAGACAAGAGAAAGAATTATTTTCAAAGCTTCAAATGGGAGATCCTCCATTTTCATAGAGTTATTATTTTTCTTCTGTGGAATCAGAGTAATTCTGAAAATGAATTAAAAGCATACATAACAAACTATGCTACCGTAATTTATGAAAGAAACGCCATGGCATTTATGAGTATAAAAGTTTAAAAATAATAAGTGCGGCATTTACAATATTTAAAAAAAAAATTTTTAGCAGATCTTCAACGAAAAATCCTAAAATTTTTTTACTGATAATTGTATCAAAAAATGGTGCCACCACCGATCACGTACTTTTTAGCGTGCACAGGGCGCAGCATAGCGAATCAGAATGCGAACCTACCCCCAGAGAAAAGCAGTTTGATCCAGTTTTGGAGAAAGTGAGACATCAGAGCACCATGAGAAGGGTCCATGTCCCGGGCTCTGGATTGGATGGCTTCATAAACCCAACCGATGTCTCCTCAATTAAGTAAAAAGAAAAAAAGTAAATCTTTTATATCTACATTTTAGAACTATAATTAAATTTGGTACTTACATATTAACCCGGCGGGCTGCCAGGACAAGCCATTTTTCGCCAAGATAAATGGCAGACACATGAAATTATTGATGGTTCCGAATATGATTGGCAACAGTTTGCTGGCACATTTTCTGTAACAATAATTTGGCAGGAATGACTGCTGGGATAATACGTAAGTTCCTTAAATTTTAATGAAGGGTTGAATGTATCTTTTTAAGGGTTAAAGTTCTGTAAAATACCGCAGCAGTGCACTGCCCTTGTTAAACGCACCCGTTTTTTACATGAACCTCTATTGTTCTTAAAATATTGAATTTTAGCCGAAACTTGTCTATGTTGTGCCTGGTGAGAGTTTAACCCTTCCCCTCCCAAAAAAAGTTAATCTAAAAGTTTTTTTTTTCCACCATGCGGCTTTGCGCCCTCTGCCGGAGCACTCTACTGAATAAACACTGCCAACTAATTGGCATGCTCAAGAAATGCTGAGTGCTTTTAAAATAAATCCAAATGTTATAAATATCAAAAATAATAAATAAATAGAAACATCAAGAATTATTACACAACATTCAGTTTAAAACAAACAATTTGCTGAAGCAAGCTCATTATGTAATCAACAGCTGACCATCCGGGGGGGGGGGGAATGTTTACTTTTAACTGGAGCCTCTTTTAGTTTTAATGGCTTGTGATAATCTGTCCGAACTTTTTGCGAATGCAAGAAGTTATTTAGAAGTTATATTTTTATTTCTATAAATTTGCCTTTATGAATAAAAACATTGATATCTTTGATTATTTGAAAACAGAAATCGTAAGCTTCATAAAATAGCAGTAAATACTTTAAAACATTCCATGAAAAGGGAAAAGAAAAAAGAGATTTTTTTACCATTTATCCACTTTCTCCTGAGATATATCCGACCAACTTAATAGCTTTTTTAATAAATTAGGTCTAAGTAATGCAACATATTTTTTATTTCTTAATTAAGAAATTATTTTAGAAAGTATTGAATTTTAATCTGTTATTGGCTTCTTCTGACCGTGATCACCCCCCACTCCTCTCCCACAAACGATCGCAGCTGCGGCATTTCTGATGATTTTCTAGTTAACTAACCTCATTTTCGTGGGTTCGGCGTTTCTTCCATAAATTACGGTAATCATCTTTTTCACTTGCAATGCATTTATCAAATTATACTTAAATTAACTAAATGGATAGAATGTCCATTTACACAAGTCATTGTACAAATTCATTTCAATGTAATTGAAAGTTTGGAATAGGCAGTGTTATGTTCTGATCGAAATGATATTGAGAACATGTACACTCTATAACAAAAAAAATCGACGCACCAAGAAACAATCATCCGATTGCTTTGAAATTTCGTATGCACGAATGTTTTGAACAGATATGCAAATGATTCAAATTTGGTGTCCAATGAATGAATAGTTTGATCTCTAGCGCATTGGAATTGCGCATCCAGCAGATGTATATAAGGAGCAGTTCTTCAACGGTTGTGTTAACTTAAAAAATGCCTCGCTGCAGGATTCGTGCTCATTACGAGCAACTGTCAGAGTTTGACATAGGTCGTATCATTGGATTGAAAGAGGCCGGTTGGACTAATCGGAGAATCGTTCGTCATTTGAGTCGAAGCGATGCGACGATTCAAAGATGCTGGCAAGGATGGGTGGAAAATGGCAGAGTGCAGCATCAGGATGGTAGCGGTCGACCTAGGGCTACAACAGAGCATGAGGACAGAGTGATGGTCCGATCAGCTGTCACAGCGCCTTCTTCATCAGAGTTCAACCCAAACACCAGTGTCCATCATGACCATTCACAGACGGTTGAGAGAGCGAAATCTACGCTCACACCGACTGTTACGTCACCTGCCACTCACGCTTGCACACTGCCGAGCCAGATTACAGTGGTGCAGGGCTCGATCAGGTTGGAATGATGCCGACTGGGGACGTATAGTCTTTAGTGACGAATCCCACTTCCAACTGTGTCCTGACGATCATCGAAGACATGTTTGGAGACACACAGGGCAGAGGGGGATCCTGCTTTCACTATTGCATGCCACACCGGCCCTCAACAAGGCATTATGGTCTGGATTGCCATTTCCTTTGACAGACGGAGCCCTTTGGTCATCATTAGAGGTATACTTACTGCACAGCGGTACGTGGACGACATCCTAAGACCTGTTTTGCTACCGTTCCTTTTACAGTGCCCTGGGCTGGTTTTTCAGCAGGACAATGCCAGACCACATATGGCTCGTTTTGCTCTAAACTGTCTGCAAGCTTGTCAAACTTTTCCTTGGCCTGCCAGATCGCCAGATCTCTCTCCCATCGAGCATGTCTGGGATATGATGGGAAGGCGATTGCATCTGGCACGGACTGTTGATGACCTCATTCGACAATTGGAGCGAATTTGGCAGGAAATACCGCAGGAGACCATCCGGGAGTCTTATCGGTCTATGCCACGCCATGTGGCAGGTTGTATCCAGGCTAGTGGCGGGTCAACACCTTATTGAACTTGTTACTGTATCTCTGAAAAAAAATTATTCAATTGTTCTGAAATTTTAATCATTCACTATTCTGTACATTGTCTTCTTATCCACCAATTTTCGTCTCAATCGGACACCTTCTTCTTTTTGCGTCGATTTATTTGTTATAGAGTGTATTTTTGCTAGACATGTATACTTTAATACCCACCCACCCTTTTTTTTTAAGTAAAGAACTCGGATAAGTCATTGAAAATTAATGAATGAAAGCCAACTACATGGAAAACCATTTTGCATATACATTTAGATAATTGACTGGCAGAACAAAACTATAGCCAACTAGACAGAGAAGTATTAGCAATTAAATTTGTAGTCCAGAAATTTCATACTTACATTTCTGGAGCCAATTTGTGGCTAGATCTGGTCATTTATACACAGTCAACATATACAGGGGAATGTTCTAGATTGTTGCTACTGGTGTGACGAAAAATTAAGACTCTATTAGGATTAATCAACAATTATTTTCTTTCTTTCCTGGGCTATTTAAATTTAAATAAGTCACGGAGGCACAAAATGATTCTGTGTTTACAGCTTACAAATCGAGACTACTACTGAAATCACAGCAACCATAGACAGGGTTCCCTGGAGCGAACTGGCTACAAGATACAAATATAAATAAAGTAATACAAGCAATAACATTTCTTCCCCGCCTTGCAACGATGGAGGCATTCAAATCAGTTACAGGTTATATCGTCAAATAAATATCAGAATTGGTTAATGAAATTAAATAATGCCATCATAATGATATTAAATAAAAATGCAAATATTTTCAGTTTTCAAAACAGAGTATGGAGAAAAAACATTCAAATTTTAATATACCTTCAGATAGACTATAAAAAGTAAATAAGCAAATTTTAAATTGTATTTAATTTAATCACATTAATTTATAAAAGATAAGTTAGCTATCTTGGTGACTGGTCTTTTGAATATTCCATTTTTACTTCTTAAAGTTACTACTCTAATTATTCCGTTCTTGACTGGGTGAATCTTTATTATTCTAGCAAGATGCCATCTTAAAGTCCATTAATCTTCTAGAGAGGTTTGACCAGCACGAAGTGTCCTTCCTTAAAATTTGCTGTAACTTTGTGTCATTTTGACCTTTGTTGCAGTCGATTTAAGTATATTGGCTATATCGGAATAAAATATCACTAGAGTCAGTGCACTTCTCAAGAACCTTGATAAGTCCTGAGTAATTATTTAGTATCGCTATGGTACAGCGATAATGCCCGGACCATCGTTAAGGCAATAGATGATTCCATTCTTGCCCCTCATACACATTTGCAACGCAGAGGCGGATCAAGGCTGTTGGAGGCCCCTAAGCCCAAGTTACTTTCATAATTTAGTGTAGTAAGGGCACTATTAGTTTTTTTCGTGAGGGAGAGATCTGAAAAATTTCACCCAATTGCTTTAACAGTAAAATTAAACTCAACTTGATAAAAGAACTTATAAATCTTAATCAAAAAAGAATCTTTACACAGCTGCTTAAGAAACTATTTTATATGAACTTGCATTTTGATTTATCTTTTGCAAATTCATCAATAATTTCTGTGATAAAATCAATAATTTTTGTGTCTGCCAAACTCTCCTATTCTATGTATAATAAAGCCAAATTGTTTAATCGTTCTTCCCTATCGTAGTTCTTAAATAGTTCTTCATGTGTTTTAAAACCGAAAAAGACATTTCACCTGAAGCATTTGATGAGGGTAGAGTTAAAAGTAAAAAAAAGATTCAGTTCATTGACAAAATTTTCAATGGCTGTCATTTTTGTAAATAGATTTTTTCTTTTCCGCTTTTGATAATTTACCAGCATAAAAGTACATTAAAATGCTCTAAACTATTTTTATGTGTTCCATTCATCTGAATTATTCGGATTTGGTATACTATCAATGAATTTACCAAAAAAAAAAAAAAATTCTCTTTTTTCCAAATTCATAGCCAGCGTCCTTATTTTCATTGAAAAACACATTCCTTTTCTTGGAGTCTGGAATCCTGCTCACTGTCATTATCAAATGATAACCCTGACAGCTCAGATGCTTCTTCGACTTTCTCAAATTCACCTCTACAATTTAAAATAAAATTTGCAAGTGACCTTATAGGTCAGATCCTTTCAATAATTTGCTTTTCTGCTACTACTTCACTACTACATTTTCTACTACCACGTCTTCTACAACACTACTATGCTTCTACTAACTACTAACATGCCCTACTAATAATTTATGCCCCGCTGAGGCCTTGTCATTAAACTCCGTTCCCGAAGAACACGGCAAGTGATGCAGTATCCGGCTTGGCCAGTGCTTAAGAGGGTGAACTCTCGCAGCTGGGCTGCTGTGAGACCATGTACGCTCGCTAATGGGAGTTGGTGCACGTAAAATCCGTCGTGGTTCCAATGTCCTCCATGTTTAACGCTACCTCTGGGGGTGCCGATTTCAGATGGTTGGTCTCTCATCTGGAATTGGTTGAAAATTAGGGGACCCTGTGCTAAGTTGGACTTCCTCTAACTAGGGATCATTAAAATGGAAACCGTCCCTTCCGCCCATCGCCTTCCCGTGTGGTGGATCTGGCAACCGCGGAGCGGTGCCTGAGGACATTAGCAACAGCAACATAATAATAATTTATAAAACTTAAAAAAATAACGATGGTGTTTTATTAATCGCGATTGAACCTTACCATTGGTCTAGACATCATGTTTATAGATATTGATGATTTTGGGTTATAAGTTTGAAATTTTGAAAAAGTCGGAAATTTTGCATGGTATAGTAATCTTTAAAAGTCTGTAACTCAAGATCGTTTTGACCTAGAGAGTTAAGATGTATGTCATTTTGGTCAGTGTTTTGGGGTATTTCATAAAGTATATAATATAACCATATCACTTAAATAATTATTTTGTTAGCTAAAAAATCATAGTTGAAATATTTTGAAAAAAAAAAGTCACTAAAATTTTTTAAGCAATTTGTATGCCAAATTTGAAAATGGAGTTTCTACGATATCATAATGAAAAAAAAATTATCTGTGTACATAATTCATTTTCCGGGGGAGGGGTTTTATTGAATGTTAAAATAATAGGCTATTACAAGTGTTAAATTACATTTAAAATAGTTATATTTTATTCCTTCTTGGCTTTGGAGCTCTATGTATTACTGATAACTAACAATAAAAATCAATTAGAGGTAATCATTGAGGTAACAGTAATTTTTGTTATAACTAGCTGATTTTTATTAGTTTTGTTTATTGCTAAAAATGTATAACTATAAAATATAAATAAAAAATATGTAACAAAAAATTCTTAAAATAGTACTGACATTGCCAAGTTTTTTAATCAAAATTTTTCTGCAATGAAATTTGAATTTAATTATTCTCAAGTTGTGAACTCTCAAAGTATCAACAGCAAAAATTTCTTGCTCTTTAATTTTATTTTTACTTATTTTTATAGCCAATAAAATTGTTTTGATAATTTTCAAAATATCAATCTCAAAGTTTTGCATTTTTAAAAAAAAAGATACTGTTTTCGTAACTTATTGTAATTTCTTTTCTTAATTCTTGAAACAATTATAATATTAATCATTTTTAAATACGCATAAGTATAGTTTAAAATAAGTCACAATCGATGGCCTAGCAAGGAGAGGCTGAGGGGGTGGTCTACCCTTTGGTAAATAACATTTAACAGTATGTAAAATTACCAAGAAAAAAAAAATCTTATCTCTGAGGATTTACTTGTCCTGCCTCAAGCAATTACAGCAAACCTTCTCAATACAGCTTAAAAAAACACTACTTAAAAGGGGAAAAAACATAGCACATACAATATAAAAAACTGTGTACAGTGGTGATTAGCACTTTGATTTGGAATGACTGTATAACTGAAAAACATAAGAACAAGGAAAAAAGCAATGGGCATCTGCATTACGTTCTTTGAATTGCAAAGCTAGAAGCTTATAGCGAATTTACGATTTTTAATGACCAGTCAGCATCCACCAACAAAAGCTAACTCGTGAAAACCTCAAATCCAGCACCAGACACAATGGAGAGAGCAAGGGCAGATATTTTCCCGCCTGCGTCCAATACATTGATTACCTTGTTCTGCTACAATAAACGTGGAAGTAAGAGCCGCCCTTTAGACTAACCAAAAGACCCTCTTTTCGGCTGAACTGAACAGTTCTATGGCCTAGAAAAGGAGAGGAAAATTGTTTTTATCTTGGGGGCCACTTTGTAGATGCTAAAGTTAAAGGGGGGTGACGTATACCTTTTAAAATTATTGCATTCAGTAGTAAGTTTTGTATTAGAAGCATTATAAATTGCATCATGATAAAAATCAATAAATAGAGCTCCAAGCAAATGTAATTTTAAATTCACGTTAATGAGACAAGTGCACCCTATTACACTTTTCTACACTTTTTTAAAAAACAGGAATGAGATTGCTTGTTGAGATTCTTATTGCAGCTTGCTAGTTAATGCCTGTCAAAGAGCATCTATATTTACTCTTGTTGGTGTTCAAGCAAGAAAACATTTGCTCTCAAATATATGTAGACCCAAATTATTGAAAAAAATCTCTTCATACATGAAACTATTTCAGCAGAAAATGATTTGTAAACTTCAACTAATGGTACAGCATTAAGCATTTCTCTCATAGTATGATCAGATTGCATGTCAATAAATTCAATCTGAAGCTCCAGGTACTCTGTCAATATTTGCAGTGATAGACAGCAAGTTGAAATGAAACTCTAAGTCCTGAAATCCTTTTTTCTGATTTCGTTTCTAACCTCTGCCGATAATCCTTAACCTCAACAAAAACACTTTTTTCTAAGTAGGAATTAAAAATTTTTTAGTCTTGGTAATAATTATTTTTCTCAGAAATCTCGTTTCAAGGGAGATTTTTCTGACTATCTTGGCAGACCATCATTTTTTTTTTGGGGGGGGGGGGGGGGGAGGAGGGGGGGCACGCTATTTGCCTACTCCTGGCCTAGAGCCTGGACAGCAGAGAATAGCCCTTTCAAAGAATATGAAAACTGATTCCTTCTTATCAAGTTTGCACTTGTGGTGTATTGCTTCAATTTTTAGCATTATTTGCTTTAATTTTACTTTTGAAGAATTTTCAGTCAGGGTCTCTTGTGGTATTCGGGGCCTCTAGAGGTGCTCGGGGGCCCTGGCGGCCGCCAGGTCTGCCAGGCGTTAGATCCGCCTCTGTTGCAACGCTATGCTTTCTGGTGAATTTATAGAGTCCAGAGCAGATATCGAAGAAACAGCACAAATCTTTGTCCCCTGAAATAGCACTTATAACCACTAAGTGCAATTTATGGTTGTAACAATGAATGTAAGAAATTTCTTTCTTGAATTGACACTTGAGTTTAGCCTGCATGCCACCGCAGGGTGTCTACCGCTCCGGAAAGTCTGGAAAAAGCCGGGAAATTGGGTAATGGGTCCAGAAAATTCACCAAAAGAATCAATTTTTTTTTCGTGTTCTTTTTTTTTACCCTTCCTCTTTAATTGTCAGACTGGAACCGAAAGCAACTGCAATGCATTTTTCAGACCGCGAAAGCATCAAGCGATGTGTTTGTATAAGGAGGGGAAAATGGGGGCTCATTAATCGTGATGGGAGGGTAAAAGACAAATTATCTTACTTGGTAACTTATGGGTTAGGACCATCTTTCCAAGAACAGTTAGTTAATTCTATCATAAATTGCGACTACTTCTGTTTCTTTTAATTGATGAAAGCTTAATCCTGTATTTCAAGAAGTTGTACAAAATATGCAAATATAAATATAAGGGAGAGGGCATTGTGCAATTCCCCAAAGTAAAATGCATTGGTCAGGAATTTTTTTCCCGGGACCTCCCAAAAGTCAGGAAATTGACTTTCAGAAATTTGGTAGACACCCTGCACCGTACGCTCTAGCCATGATGGCAGCACCATCGTAACATTGAGAGATGATGTTCTTTGGATCCAGTCCCAGTTTATTAAGCTCATCCAGAATTTTTGTACACACCGCATCTGCATCCAGCTAAACTGTAGTAGCTAAACTCATCTTCAATTATGAACAAGCTATATGTAGGGGCTGAGCAAAAAACAATCAGCTACCCTTCAGACAAATGCTCTGCAAAGTTTACTATAATCTGAATGTTAACATGTGTATCATCATAGTGTGATAACATGTGTATCATCATAAAGTTTAGTTGCACACTTGCTGCATGCCCAATAAGGATGTAGGAAAGACATCTGATAGTTCATTCTCATGTGAAGTGCACTTGAACACCAGCACACAAGCCTGACACATCAACACTTATTGCAAGCCAAGGTGGCTGCCAAAACAAAATGTCAGAAGGTGTACAGTTTCTGCATAGATTGAAGGCTAATTGAAGTTAAATTATTTCAAGTATTATGAAACTTATCAAACATTAATGAAACTTTATTATTTTAATTAGAAGACTTCAGGCTTTGTTTTAATTAGAAAAAAAACTGTTTACTTGTTGAATTTAACTATTGTCCAGGTGGATATTAGACATATAAAGGGTGATATGATGAGGCTGGGAAGCACATTAGCTGTACACTATACAGCTTCCAACACTATACAGACATAAATATTAAATAAAAATTAAACGTGGCTTTTCGATCAGTAATGAGCTTTTCTATAGTAACATAATTAGGTAAAAAAAAAAATAGCAAAGACTGTACAGTAATTTTGATAGTTATTTGCCATTTAAAAAAATTTTATTACTTACACTGTGTGCATGGAGGGAGATAGGTTGCTCTCTATGTATATATACAGGGTGGCCATAATTAAACTGCAAGTGTTCAAGGGGTGCTGGAGAGAAAACTACCAGAAATATTTCAGTGAAACTTGGTATCTCAGGGTTCGCACTAGACCGCGGGATTGCGCGATTCCCGCAATGCCACATTAAATCCCACTCAAAAAAATAAGTCGCGGGAAAAGCCCACATGCTGGGTTGTTCAATTTTGATGTAGCAGCAAAATATTTAATGGGATAAAGAATCAAATATATCATTAAATTGTATTGTTATCAAAATCATTTGTGTATTACATTGTTAATTTTGATATTTATAATCTGTTGAGCTCATTCTAGGCGGGGTCAGTGGGGTGCCACGCCCCAATGCCCTTTAAAAAAGAAATCGTTAGCTCCCCAATGATGAAAAACTAGACACACTCTTTTGCCGCAAAGTTTTTTTTAATCTCTAAAAGTTTCTTTGACCCTTTTATTTGTTCGACTGTTTTTTGTTTGCTCACATATAATGCGCTAATGATACATTATAAATGAAAGTGATGAATTTGCGCAACTTTTATGGTAATAGAACTCCCACGCCTTTTTTCCTTCTCTGGGAAGACTGAAAGTGCTCGGGAGGCCCAGTCGGGGTAGTAGAGTAGCCGATCATGATGAGAAGGGGGGATGGAAATCAACTATGTAAAAATTCATTCATCTATAATTTTTTTATTAATGGACCGATTTTTTTGAAATTTTGGGGATCACTTTGAAATGCAAAAATTGATTCAGAGTCTAAATTTTAAAAAGACATCTTAATTTGTTCAAAAGTTAGAAATTTACTGTCAAAACATAATTTCCCCCCCCCTTTCTTACTTTGTGATTTTCTTTCTAAGCTAGACGGGGAGGGAAAGATAGAATCGATGTTCTTATCTCCTTTCGGGCTATTTCAATATTGCCAGTTAAATAAGTGACCAGCTGATTGCTAATATCAACAGAATAGTTATTATGGCTGCATGATAATCCTGCAAAAAATTTTAGCTATTGTCCATTTAAAAAAGTAAGAAATAAGTGGAATAGACATTGAATAACTGGGATAGGTATTTATACCATTATATAGGGTTCTTTTGAACAGAAGTGTTATTAATATTTTCAAGTATTAACTATAATATTTAAATTGTTTGGACTATTCAATTAATTCTTACAGAGACAAGTGAATGATGAAAAATTAAATGAATTATTTTTATAGGTGTGATAACTTAAAAATTGAAAAAAAATTTTTTAATGAAAATTTAAGTTTAGAACAACTTTACGAAGTGTTTCTTAATTGAGTTAAACTTTTAATGATGATTCTTGACAAGGTGATCCAATAAAGCTCTTATAAAATCTTCTTATGCAAAAGGTTTACTTAATTAAGCATTTTCTTGTCTGTTAGGTAAGTTTGGGGGATTATTTTTGCTATAAAAAGAAGCCTTAAAAATCTTTAAAGAAATATTATTAATTAATTATTTATAATTTATTTTAATAAGTTAATTAACAAAGTTACTTAAAAGTAATTTAACCATTTACATAACTTAGCTTTATCAACTTAATTAATTTTATCTAATTTTTAATAAAGACTAGTAATTAATTTATTAATAAAGATTACTAATGAATTATTATTAATTTATAAATCAATAAAGCATTGTTTTACTGAATTCTTCATAGTTTTTTTTCCCGAAGTAGAAGTGCTTATAATCAGGATATGTAATGCTCTTTTTAAGAAACACAATGCTCTTTCAAAATAATGATGCCCTTTTTTAAAACCTTTGCGCCCAGCCATTTTTCCTACCTAGAATGAGCTCTAATCTTAGACATTGTATTTTTGTAATGACATTATTTTTGCTTGTAAAATGTGAATTTTTTTTTTTTTTTTTTTGGAAACAAACAAAATTCTCGTTCTCACTCAGATTTTTAAAAATCCCACTTAATTTTGGAGCCAGAGTGGGAGAATCTCACCCAATTTTTTTCCCTAGTGTAAACCCTGTATCTACACGTTTCAGAATATGCACAAGTCAAATAAGCAATTAAAAAATCGCCATTTTCATCCAATAGATGGCGCTATATAGTGTTTCAATGCTTATAGACACGTCATATATGCAAATTTTAAGCCCATCGAACAGTGTAAAAACAAGACCACATTGAGTAATGGTCAATCATGACTCCGAATAAGAAGGAACGTGCATTGTTACTGAAGATATTCTATCAGAATGGTAGCAATTATTCAGCTACTCTGAAAGAATACCGACGTATGAAACGATTAAGGGTATCCAATGAGTGTCAATGAGAATAAATAATAATTTGTTTTCCAAAGCATCTTTATGAATTGCTTAATTTGTGATCTTAATTTACGTTAATTTTTTATTACATGTTATTGCAAAAATTTAATTACTGAAGCAAATTGTACGAATTTTGATAAACTGTAAATGATGTTTTATATTGTTTATATGCCTCTTAGAATGTCACTATGCTCTGTCTATCGGTTTCGGAAGTTGTATATGACACTGGTGAGCTTTGAAATACGGTACAGTGCCATCTATTGGGTGAAAATGACGATTTTTTTTTTTTTGCATATTTGGCTTGCGCATGTTCTGAAATGTGTAGATACCAAATTTCACTGGAATATTCTCAGTAGTTTTCTCTCCAGCACCCCTTGAACTCTTGCAGTTTAATTATGGCCACTCTGTATTTTACCGATTTTAATTGGTACTATTTTTTGAGAGGAGGGGGGCCCACTACTGAAACAAGTCACGAGCCGCCAATGATGGGCCCTAATAGCCCGAGTGGATCGAACAATTTTGCAATTGTGGAAAGCAGTAATTTTGGTGAATTGAGTTATTTCCTCCTTCATCCTTAGTAGATACCTTGAAAGAGAAGGAATCTGTCTGCGGCTTCCATAAAAGCTCAAGTGTCTTTGTCTCATTTTGATTAGAAAAAGATAAGTCTTCGTTTATTTCATTTGGCAATAGGTAAGGATTACTAGCTGCCCATTTATGCAACTGCATGGAAGCACCTTGTAACAGTGAGACAAGCTAAGTTTGGAAGTTCTTGCCTATTTCAAAATCATCACTGCCTGTTAAAATATCATCCATGTAGACATCTGAAAGCAAAACTTGCAATAGACACATTGTCTATTGCAAGTTGTTTCAACAACCTAGTGGCTAGATGGGGAATGCTACTAATGCCATAGGTTACGGTGGTTAATTTATATTTCTTCACTGTATCTTCAAAATTATGTTCCCAAACAATACGTATCAAATCGCTCTGAGACTCATCGATAGCAGCCATTTTCAACATTTTCTTTGTATTCCGTTAACACGTACTTGTGGATTCTGAATTGAAGTAAAATTGAAAATAAATCTTGTATTGTACCACCCTTCATCTGCAATGATTTCCCCTTTGGAAGTAACAGACAATGTGTTAAAGACTACGCAGAGTGGAGTTGTACTATTAGTAGGGTGATAAACACCGTAGTGGGGTAGATAATACGTCCCCGCTGGCTCTTCTTCAACTATCTCTACCATATGACCCATTGTTTGGTATGCCTGAATAAAATTATGATATGAAGTCAGTATTTCCAGATTTCTAACTAACCTTTTCCATAAGCCTAAGTCTATTCAAAGCAGTTTGTTTGGAATCCCCTAAACAACTGGGATCCGTAGCTAAAAGCATCTGTTCTGTAAAGCGACCAGATTCATACCTTTACAAAGTATTTAAAAAATGCTGTTCACAAAATCGTTATTCTTCAGATTTAAGGACTGGATTTTCCACATCTGTTAAATTTTCTATTTCCCAAAACATTTTAATATTTTTGTCTAATTCATCAAGGGTTGAAATAAGACCACAATGAAAGTCTGGACTAGTATTTTCATGATGCATAATACTACTAGCAGTGAAACCGAACACAGTATCTTGCATTATCAAATTACCTCCAGCTAATTTCAATTTTTCAGGTTTTAATCGATCAAAAATTAATTGATTTCCCAGCAATATATGTATTTTACTTGGTAAATGAAAGGATTTATCTGATAGATTAAAGCCGTCAGGAATTTTTATCCCTTTCATATCAAGTTTACACATTGGTGTGAAATTTAGTAATACTTTTGACAATTAATAAATCAATTATTCTTCTAAACTCACCTTCCTTATTGGAAATTGCAATTGAAACCTCATGCATTATTTTGTGAGATGCCCCTCCAATACCCAAAACTAAGGTGTTTATTTTTTGAAGCTTTAATCCTAAAGCTAATGCAGTATCTAATGTGATAATATTTACCATTGAACTGAAGAATTGCCTTTAGCAAAAACTTACTCTCAACCGTATTTTCACCACAAACAATAACAGTACTTAAAACCACACTTTGTTTCTTTTTTCTCGATATGAAGCTGGAACCAATAAATTCTTCCTCTTTCCCAGCTTGCAATCCAGACTGATGGGCACCTTGGTGCAAAGGTAGCTAGTCGCATTTAAATTGGAATTTATTACTTTCGTTTTCATGTTATTAGTAGTTTCTTGTGACAAATGCTAATGATTATCAACACTTTTATTCAAACTTCTACACAATAATGAATTATGCCATTTTGAACAGAAAAATTTCGAACCCTAGGACAATCCGATAATCATGCAATGGAGAAAAACAATTTATACACAGATTATGACCTTTTACTACATCAAATCTTTCATTAACTTTCATTGAATTGAAGCATTTACAATTAAATAAACTGTGTGCTTATTTGCATAAAATACAATTATTATTATGAGATTTCGAAAGAAACACTTTCGGTTTAGAATGGAGGGAAATGTTCTTTTGCTTGTTTTGGTTATGAAGAGAAGCATTTAAACTTTCTGACATATTTTTGACAAAAAGGAGAGAAATTCTTCCCCATCAGGAAATTCAGTACTATTCTAGGTGATCTCGTATTGCCTACCAGTGCCGGATTAAGATAGCACAGGGCCTGTAGCAGATGTTACCAAGGGGCTGTATCTGTTAGTTAAAGGATATTAGTCATTTAAATAGGTAAAAAAATTGTACCCTCCAATTTTCACTGTGTTCCCAATTGGGAACATCGATCATTTCTGACTATACTTTAATGTCTAGTTTAAGTAATATGTGAAATATTAAGAATAAATTAAATATGCATTTTTAATTTAAGTAAAGATATGAATTTTAAGCAGTGGCTTAGAACTTTGTAAAAGAAGGGGGAGCTGGGGTGCACATTGTAAGGTTATAAATTGGGTTATAATTACTGTATTTTTGGTCGCATTATTGACCAATTTTAATAGACAAATGGCCGTTTCTGAAAATTTCGAAACACTACTTTTAATAAAAAAAAAATAAGCAAATAAAGTTTTGATTCCAATTATAGAAGCATGTCGAAAGATCATTAGCTCTTTAATGCAGTTATAATTACTTTTATAAAACACATATACTTAATACAGAACTTTAGCACTACTATATCCGAGTGGATAAGACACTCAAAATAGTAGACAGCTGAAATGTGAAGTCCTTGGATCCGGGCCTCGTCGTACGGCTGTCAATCTAACTGTCTGTAGTTCTGGTCTATTTTCTCCAGATGTAGCATGAATATGCATTAGAATCTCATAAAAAGTCTTCCGACCAAGGCACACTCCATACTAGGCAGATCGCCCTTGCATGGTGTTGCCATAATCAACACACTTAATATACATAACTTTATTATGTAGTTAGTATGCTCTCTGTTTATAAAAACACTTAGTGTTTACCCTTTTGTAACTGGAACATTGAATAGTCCTAAAAACATGTCTTCAGTTCTCCACAAATATTTCGCTAAGTATTGCATACATATGGATAACTGCTCTTTCCTGGTGGCATATTAACATTCTGCCATTCATTTCGAAGCGCAGGAGTTGTTTAAATCTCGCATCGTTTTCGAATATCGCAGTCGAGCACCCATTTTGCATTAATTTCAGGCCAAGTGATGGTGTCACAGTTGTTTACTTTTATTTTGAGAGCTTAAAAAGTTATTTAAAGCACTCAAAATTATGTTTAGTGCGTGTTTTATATCTCTAACAATAATTTTGAGTGCTTAAAATGCAGTTTAAAATAACATTTCAAGCTTTCAAAATAAAAGTAAATAACTGTGACACCCTCACTTAGCCTGAAATTAACGTGAGATACGTGCTCCTGTGCTTCAAAATGAATGGCAGAATGTTCATATGCTTCCCAGTGGCATCGGTTGTTCCATTAACAATGATGCCAAAAAAAAAATTGCGTCCTTCATTTTTCCTTGCAAAAAAAGGCTGCATTGACTGTGCCAACATTTCTAAAATTTCATTCTGAATGTCCGGACTGATCCATTTATCCCGCTTGGGGGGGGGGGGTGTATTCACCAAACTGTGAGTAACCAGTTATAACTCCAAGAGCTAGGAAACTTGCGTGGCCGGTTTGTCTCGGAGACAACTTGGAAACGGTATTAACCAACTTATTCCCAACCAGGGTTACCTGACTCTGGAGTTGTCTCACCCAACTTTCCTAGCAAACATGGCCGTCATCGGCAGTACCGTTTCGATGCCAGCATTGGCATAATGGTAATTGGGTCGGCGTCGGTTCTGCGCTGGCAAAACGATTTGGCGTAGGTAAATAAAAGTTCATTTCGGGCATGCAACCGTCCGATAGTGGCTAGCCTTTTAGGGTTAACATGTGATTTTGGCGATGTACTGCACCAAACGTCAAAACCAATATCGGTCCAGAAGTATAATTTCTAAACTGAACGGCATAAAGCCAGCACAAACAGCACATATATATTTTTATAGTAATTCTTTTTAATTTATGATTTCAATACTTACTATTTACAAGGTTTTGGGCCCGTAGGGTTCAAGTGCCTCCTTCACAGGCTAAAAAAAAGGAGGGGAGGCGGGGAATCATTCTATCTGGTTAATTTACCTGAGGTCCTGTCTGTTGGGTCCGTGGATGAAATGCCAAGTATGTGATGAAAATGACCCACAGTTTGAGTTGTACCACTTGAGGCGAAGGCTTTAAAAATTGACGACACTTTTATATTTTCTCTACTTAAATTTATTTAAACATTGCACAAAAAGAACACTTACAAAACAAAAAAATTTAAAAACAATTTCAGATTTTAAGATAAACCAGGCCATCTGCAATAAATTTAAATGGAAAAATTTCCAGTTCCAATGCAAGCCTTTTATAAAATATCTGGCAGAAATACATCATGCCCTTCCCATGACTAGGGCAACCTTCTAGCTGTATCAGCAGCCTGGCCTGGGTGTTTTCTCATAAAGCAGACACTTTATATACTATATAAAACAGGTTAATTTTACAGTTACAGAATAAAAAAGTATGCAACATTTGCATAAAATAAAGGTTAATAAATTTGCATATTGAAAACAACCTCAGAAAATAGCCTTTCACTTCAGGCTTTTCATTCTTCACCCATGGTTTAAACATTAGTTAAAAGTCCTACCCTAACCAGAACTAATTCTCTTACCCCCATGATTCTTTAGAGAACCTAAGCATCTATTTGTCAAAAGGAAGACCCTCAATTTTCAGGAAGCATGACATCATTAAACTACAGAGGCTATTTCCATCCAGCAGCAGTAGTCAACAACTAAACACAGCAACTTTATTAAATATTGAGCTTAGGTTTTTAAATTTTACTTTGAAGTTGTCTTGGGTCTTCAATGAATAAAAAGTATACCATTTCAATTTTATTTATTTATTTAATTTTTTCTTTTTTCAATAAGAATTGGGGGTTTTATTTTGTTTACATTTTTAACATATTAGAGATACTACTATTTAGGGTTATGAAGAAGTTTAAAACTCTTTGAATTTTATTTTTAAACTGATATTAATTACTTTTAGTTGAACTTTAATACAATTAAGATAATTTTAACCCATGGGTAAATAACATAAACAAAACTTAAGCCTAATTGGCACATGAATAAAAAAAAAAAAACTTTATGAAATAGATGGCTGATGCAAGGCCAGGGGGAAAATAATTTGGCAAAATAAATTTTTAGCATCTTAAATTTGAATTCAGTTAAATATATTTAGTTTAATAAAATTATTTAGCTCCAACGAAATGCCCCCCTTTCCCCCAGGCCCTGCATTAGCCAAATAACCATTCACAATAGAATGAAAACGCATCAAAGGGCAAAGCCTTTGTAAAAATGTCAGCCACATTGGCCTTTCCTGACACATGTTTAAGTTCAAATTTGTCTAAATTTTCTTTCACATAAAAAGTCCTTGTATCAATATATTTTGTTCTTGAATTTTCTACATTATTTTTTGAAAAAAAACGGAGTACTTTGGTTGTCACAGTAAACAAGTGGTTTTTCCATTTTTAAATTTAAGACTTAATTCATCCAATATTCTTAGTAACCAACACATTTCTTTAATAGCATCTGACAAAGCAATGTATTCTGCCTCCATACTAGATAGGGCAGTGCATTTTTGTTTGGACGAATTCCAAATGACTGGTACTTCATCAAGCAGGAGAACATAACCACTAATTGACTTTCTGCCGATTAAGTCTGAAGCCCAACTGGCATCTGAATACACTTTTAAATGATTGTTTGAAATTCTAGATAAATTTATTAAAAAATGTTTAGTATTAACTACAAATTGGAAAATTTGACACAAGTATTTCCAATGTGTCCACGAGGGTGCACTTGAAAATTGGGACAGAGCTATTACAGAGTATTGAATATCAGGTCGGGTTCTTGAAGCAAGGTACAAGAGGCAGCCAACTAATTCTCGATAAGGAACATCAATGTTTACTGCTTCAGAAGTTTTATTTAACATTGCACCCGGAGAAAGCGGTAATTTGCATTTAACCCTGGGGATATCTTTAAAAACTTCTGTTAATTTTTCAATATATTTTTGTTGGTGCATAAGAACCCGTCCATTTATTTCTTCAAATTCAACACCCAAAAAGTTTTTAATTTTTCCTAGAATTTTAATTTCAAATTTTGATTTAATGAGATTTACCACTTCATTTAAAATTTTGTTATTTTCAGGAAAGATTGCAAAATCATCTACATATACTAGTAGAATTACTTTAAATTTATACATGTATAAGCAGTTACAACTACCCATTTTTATTAAACCCAATTCTTTGAACGTACCGTCCAATTCTAAAAACCATTCTCTACCTGCTTGATGAAGCCCATAAAGGGCTTTAACCAATTTCATTACATAAGATTCTTTACCTCTCTCAAGGAATCCTTCAGGCTGCTCAATGTAAATCAATTCATTTAGTGGTGCATAAAGATATGCACACTTTATGTCCAAATGTAAAGTTATCCAATTTTTGTATATACTAAAAATGACAAAGAAAACCCTGACCAGGGAAAATGAAATTACAGGTGAAAAAGTGTCAAAATAATTGATCCCTCCTATTTGTCGGAATCCCTGAGCTACAAGGCATGCTTTAAAGACTTTAACCTTTTGCGACTCACTTTCTTTAACTGTAAAGACCCACTTGCTGCCCAATACTCTAGCTTGGTCAGGTCTGGGAACTAGTTCAAAAACTTCCCTTTTCTTTAAAGTCTCTATTTCTGTTTTCATGGCCTCGTGCCATTTTTGTTTTTCTGGTAGACCCTGGGATTCCTTAAAAGTTTTTGGAATTTTTATATCTGCACAAAGTGCCTCGCCTTCAGATTTAGTTTCCTCAGATTCATCCTCATCCACACTACTATCACTGAATGTTACTTTCCTTTGCGGTGTCCAACTAAAGTCTTTGGGGTCATATGGTATGTCCCTTTCCTTACAATATTCTTCTACCTCTTTTTTTACTTCGCAGCCTGACCCCTTTTTCTGGATAGTAATAAATATCTATACGGCCTTTTGTTTTCCCCCTCCTTCTTGGTATTTCTACCCTCTTATAATCAATTTTAGGAGGTGATAATTGGGTTGAATCATGACTAGGTAAATTCGGTGAATCACTATCAAAGTTTTTAAAATCATTAAATAAATTTATATCAACTGTACTAAAATCTTTGTCTTCTGTTTCAAATTTGAGATCATTTACATTTATTTTTAAATGCTTAGTTTATTCAACTGAAGTTGTCCCCGGGTACCATATTCTGTATCCCTTTGTGCTGGAAGCATACCCTATCAAAATTCCCTTCCGGGCTCTTTTATCAAATTTGCTTTTATGCTTAGAAATATGGGCAAAAACTTTACTACCTATAATTTTTAAGTGTTTCACTGAGAATGTTTTATTTATCCAAATATTTAGAGGGGCTTTACCATTTAACTTTTTATGTGGGAATCTATTTTTAAGATAATTCTGTGTTAACACTAATTCTGCCCAAAGTGAATGGGGTAATTCAGTTTGGAATTATACAGAACGAACACCATCCAATAAACTTCTGTTAAGCCTCTCGGCAACCCCGTTCATTTGGGGCGAATATGGGTTAGTTTTTTCATGCTTTATTCCCTGCTCTCTTAAAAATTCCTCGAATTCATTTGAGATAAACTCTCCTCCCTGGTCGGTTCTAATTGCTTTTATCTTCTTACCTTTCTGTTTTTCTACAAAGGATTTATACTGTTTAAAAAATTTTAGAGCTTCATCTTTTGTTTGAAGGGTGTACACAAATGAATATCTTGAGAAATCATCTTCTACAGATATAAAATATCTAGCATTACCCAAAGAAGGGACAGGGGAAGGGCCCCAAAGGTCCAAATGTAAAAGTTCAAGAATTTCAGAAGTTTGGATCCTATCCATTTCTGGGTGACTCGCTCTAGTGCTCTTGGCAAGGTTGCAAACTTCACATTCCTCAGCCTTACTTTCTAATTTATTTAAACCAATAACATTTGAAGATTTTGAAAACTCCACGAGAGTTTTACTATTATAAGGGCCAAATCTAGAATGCCATAACATTAATTTTTGTTTGTAATAAAAGCTCCATCTGCTCAATCATTATTTATATAACTTGTTAAAATTGAATAAAATCTGTCCTTGAGAGGGGCAAAAAACACAACCTCACCCTTTTCATTACAGACACTTCCTTTATCATTAGAAAAATTCACTTTAAAACCCTCCTCACATAAACATCTGACTGAAACCAAGTTTTTGCACATATCAGGTGCATAATAAGCATTTTTTAAAGTCAAATTGTAAGTAACAGTACCTGAAGGGATTTGAAGACCGATGTCACCAACTCCCAGTATTCTTGTAGATCCTTCTGCTGTTGCGGCACTGCTGTTCATAGGCTCGAGGTTCTGGAACGCATTTCCTCTAGTGATAAAATGACACGTTGCAGCACTGTCTAACACAACTTCTAAAGAGGGCGATTCACTTAGGAGGGCTGCAAAATGTGCTTGCTCGTCTCCTTCAGTCTGCTTTTGGGGACCCTGATGAATAAGCTTGTTTGAGAATTTCCTTTGTTGAAAGTCCTTTTTCTGGGGTGGTCGATTCTTTAGTTGAAAACAACTCCTCTTTAAATGCCCAGGCTTCCCACACTGGTGGCATATTATTTCTTTTCTGGACCAGGTATTCCTCTTTTTCACAGAGACCAGAGCTTGATGATTAACAGTCTCCGTTACCTTGCACTTTTGACGATCAGCTTCGGCCAGCAGCTGTTTTCTAATTTCTGAAGTTGTAAATTCTTAATCAGGTACCCTTTTCAGTTGGACGACTAAATTTTCATAGCTATTTGGCAAATTATCCAACAGCTGGAAAGCGATTTCATCATCAGCAATATCCTTCCCTGCCAATTTTAGATCTTTCGCAGCTTCCAAAACTTTACCAATGTAATTGTCCATGCCGTCAGACTTTTCATACTGAATTTGAAAGAAAGTTCTTCTAAGAGCAGCTATTCTAGCTCGACTACAGGGCTCGAATGCCGATTTTAACTGCGTCCATGCTTCAGCTGGAGTTTTGGCTTCATAAAGCAGGCTTTTTAAGTTTTCTTCTATACTAAGGCAGATGATGGCCAAAGCTTCCTTTTCCTTCTTCAAATCCTTAACTTCTGAAGTGGTGCCAGATACATCCTTGGCTGCTTTGTTGACTTCCTCCACTAGAGACTCTGAACAATATTCTGACAGATCTTGGCCTGCTAGGTACATATTGATGCTATATTTCCATAGCTTGTAATTATCCCGGTTTAGCTTTGGAAAGGCCATTACAGTTCCTATGGGTTCACTAGTAGAAACCATATTTCTTAAGTCTTCTTCACCCCAAGTGGCTGAGCAAAACCACGCTCTGCTACCACTGTTGGGTCCGTGGATGAAATGCGAAGTATGTCATGAAAATGACCCACAGTTTGAGTTGTACCACTAGAGGTGAAGGCTTTAAAAATTGACGACACTTTATATTTTCTCTGCTTAAATTTATTTAAACATTGCACAAAAAGAACACTTACAAAACAAAAAAATTTAAAACAATTTCAGATTTTAAGATAAACCAGGCCATCTGCAATAAATTTAAATGGAAAAATTTCCAGTTCCAATGCAAGCCTTTTATAAAATATCTGGCAGAAATACATCATGCCCTTCCCATGACTAGGGCAACCTTCTAGCTGTATCAGCAGCCTGGCCTGGGTGTTTTCTCATAAAGCAGACACTTTATATACTATATAAAACAGGTTAATTTTACAGTTACAGAATAAAAAAGTATGCAACATTTGCATAAAATAAAGGTTCAATAAATTTGCATATTGAAAACAACCTCAGAAAATTGCCTTTCACTTCAGGCTTTTCACTCTTCACCCATGGTTTAAACATTAGTTAAAAGTCCTACCCTAACCAGAACTAATTCTCTTACCCCCATGATTCTTTAGAGAACCTAAGCATCTATTTGTCAAAAGGAAGACCCTTAATTTTCAGGAAGCATGACATCATTAAACTACAGAGGCTATTTCCATCCAGCAGCAGTAGTCAACAACTAAACACAGCAACTTTATTAAATATTGAGCTTAGGTTTTTAAATTTTACTTTGAAGTTGTCTTGGGTCTTCAATGAATAAAAAGTATACCATGTCAATTTTATTTATTTATTTAATTTTTTCTTTTTTCAATGAGAATTAGGGGTTTTGTTTTGTTTACATTTTTAACATATTAGAGATACTACTATTTAGGGTTATGAAGAAGTTTAAAACTCTTTGAATTTTATTTTTAAACTGATATTAATTACTTTTAGTTGAACTTTAATACAATTAAGATAGGTTTAACCCATGGGTGAATAACATAAACAAAACTTAAGCCTAATTGGCACATGAATAAAAAAAAAAAAAAACTTTATGAAATAGATGGCTGATGCAAGGCCAGGGGGAAAATAATTGGGCAAAAAAAATTTTTAGCATCTTAAATTTGAATTCAGTTAAATATATTTAGTTTAATAAAATTATTTAGCTCCAACACTGTCCAGGGTTCTGGTCTACCGCGCATCTGTCAATCTACAGTTTAGATGTTGGTGATTTTCTCCAGATGTATTGTGAATATGCGTTAGATAAGTTAACCAGTTTTTTATGACTTACTATTGAAGGGGTTTCTAAGCCCCCACCCCTCAATTGGGGCAGTTTCTGTCTAGTTATTCACAACTCTGAAATAATTATATGACTATAAATTTCATTTTATATAAAGTGATAGTTGTTAAGTACTTCCAATTTAAAAATAATAATAAAATTAATTAATTAATTAAAAATAAGATACATACAATTAAAGGTCGACTAAAATTTTGAGTGGCCAGTGGCCACTGGACATGATTAATTCAGTGGTCACTTGAACGGTATCTTACGTACGTAGAATTCATGTGTAATTAAAATATATGTATATACACATAAAGGTATAATATTGGATATAATATAATCAAAAAATTAAATTTTTCAGGTCTAATGAATAATAATTCAATGTTATTTTGTATACATTTCTTAAAATTAATAATAATAAAAATACTTACTATAGCTCATTTAATTAATTTTGTCAATAATTGAAATGAATGAAAAATAAGTAAATTAAAATCAGGCTTAATAAAGAACACAAACATTTAAAATATTATATTTTAATCTTGAAAGTATGGCCTTCTGCTTTTTATGCTAACATGCCACCACTATTCAATTACACATTAAAATCAATCAAATTAACTTTAGCAGTCTTTACAAATAGCCTGGATTTGTCACCTATAATATTTTTAACACTGCTCCAAATTCTCTCTACTTCAGCATTACTGTGGGGTATAGTAATTAAAGCTTGGATGACTTCTTTTACAATTTTAAAATTACTCAAGTTTTCACTACTTAATTTTTCATTTAAATTTGTCTGGTAGAATTTTTAGAATTCTGCTGAATATGCAGTACAGTGCAGCACCGGTAATCTGGCATCGGTGGGAATGACGCGGTGCCGGATTACCGATTTTTCTGGATTATAGATTTGTTGAAAATTTCCATTAAAACCATCGTCGATCACATGCTATTGACCAGTTTATTATTTATCAATGAAAAGTAATCTTAAAACATACATACAATCGCTGTATAAACCACCAAAAAAAGTACTAAACTACACTGGAACAAATGTAATTTAGTGTTCAATTCAAACTAAAAACTATAAAGCAGAATAGATTGTTGATTTTGGAACATTTTCATAAAATATAACACAAATAGTAACTGAAATTTATTTCCCAAATATTTTTCCCAAAAATTTCGGAGGAAGTCCAAACTGTAAAAAAGGCAGAATGTTTCACAGAAAGACCTTTATCATTTTAGTAACAAAAAATCAAAATTTCCGGTGGGGGGGGAGCCCCCGCCCTTAAATACATCCTTGCTTCTCAGCTTCTTAATTACGTCGAAACATACTAATTCCCCCCTCCTTTCCCTCTTGCTTATCAAACCACTGGCGAATTCCTTCCAGCGATAGATAGTTATTGCATTTCGCACGGTGACAGGATGTCTAGAAACAAGGAAATGTGTCTGAAAGGAGCCGAAGCCACGTGCTTACGATGATGTGTAAACATGCTGTCTCGTTTTAAAAACTTATACATATTAATGTTCTATGAAAGCACTTGCGTTATCTTTGAATTCTTCATTCAGCAACACTGCATACCTTTGACTACAATTAATTTAAATGTAATAAGCCAACCAAGTCGTATTTACTTTTGTTTTTATCTCGGGTTTTATGACTTCTGTGGTTTATCATTTAAAAACAGGAAGTCCCAGTGTCCCACGTGGCTTTGTTATAAAATATGGATTTTTTTTTATGTACGCACGTGGTTGGAGAAAGGATTGTTCCAAGCAAAGTGCAAATGCAAGAATATCTTCTATTCTGTGCATTCCTACTGAAGTGAGTCACTCCGGTTCGCGGGCGTGTAAGCCGCATCTGCGATTTCGTGGGATTAGTGTCAATAAATTCACATTAGAATGATGGAAAAGGGGGTGAGGGGAGGCGGGAGGGGATACGTTTTGCCGTTCTTTTTTCCGAGTGAATTGTAAATTCTGTCCATGTATTTTGGAGAGAGTATGAAACAGTAATTGTAAACCGAAACGCATAAATGTAATAAAATAAAAAGTGGCGAACGTAATGAATTTTTTTCATCGCCACTTTCTTAAACTGAGTCGCCACGTGGCGAGTGGCGACCGCGAATCTTGACCTTTACATACAATGCAGAACATTAAACGCTGCATTTTAAAAGTTCACAAAAGGAGCCCAGCATGGCCGAGTGGATAAGACACCGAATATGGTTGAAGTCATTGGTGGATCCAGAGCCCCATCCCCCCAGACGAATGAAGTTTACACTATAGAGCATTGACTTGTTTTGTAAATTCAAGTCATTCTATAAGAAAATGTGGCAAAAATTCTCTTGTGCCTCCTCCAGAATTTTTTTTCTGGATCCCTCGCTGGTTGAAGTGTGAAGGTCCTAGGTTCAGGTCTACCGCGCATCTGTCAATTTACAGTTTGGATGTTGGGTGATTTTCTCCCGATGTAATGTGAATATGGGTTATTTAAATTAACCAGATTTTTGAACATAGAATTGAGGACAAATCACCGTTGTATCCCCAATTCTGAAACAAAAATTGGGGATATTTTATAAATTTTATATAAATTCAAATCATTATCTAATATTTATAAAATGAAGGAAATATGGTTGATTTTTATAAAATTAGGGAACAAATAATTATTATAATTACTGTTCAACCCCAATTGTATTGCTTATTAATTGTTTTATATATTGGAACAAACGCTAGAAGCCTTCTTCTGCTCAGGGCACCGACACCCTAAGGATTAACTCCTGTGTTTTTGCCTTACGAAAAACACAAAACAACAAAACTTTCTGAAATTAAATTGGATTAAAATAGTAGAAAAAATACCTTTTCATTAGTATTTCCATAAAAATAAAAAATATCAGTACAATTTATAGTTAAGGTTTTTTTTTTTTTTTTTATAATACATTAGCTGCTGTTGTTAAAAAAAATAATAATAAAATTAAATAAATAAATAAAAGTTTTAATTCACTATACTGAATAGTTATTTAATAGCATTTATTTGAACAACTTGTTTGTCATGTTTCTGTTCAAATAAAATAATAGTAAAAATTATGCCAAAATCATATTTTGCTACAACATTGTAAAATGCTGTTACAAATTAAATAAAATTTAATGCTCTTATCTCCTTAAAAATGAATAAAAGTAACCATTTTTTGCTGATTATAGTACTTTATCTTTCTAAAAATGAATTGATTAATTCATTGTAGATATTGAAGTATAAACTATTTTGCAGTAGAATAACACTAATTTGTTTTGATTTTTTTTCCACGCGATCTAATTTAAAGCAAATAATTTAAAAGCTAAAGTGTCTCGGACTTTCTTTTCCAATCACCCCGTGTCTACGTACACATAACATGTAGCACAGGCACAGTGGGGGTGGTGAGGGGGGCGAGTACATTCCTAGGGGCTTTCCACCTCTTGTAGGAACCACAGTATTACGCAGGAGGAAGAAATGGACCTTTCCCTGTTCTTTGGGGTGAGTTTTCACGGTTAATCGAAGAGCGGAAGTTTTTTTTTCCCGTTTGCCTTTTGTATTTGTCCGTGTCCTGTCCATTCCATTCCAAGGCTGTAACAGAAATCATCTCGCAACGTAAACTTTTCAGTAACATGGATTTTGAGTTTTCTCAGAGCAATGAAGATGGGGTTTGCTGCATTTTTCTCTGGATAAATTGTGATTTTTTTTCCTAGACTAAATGGCACTGACTGCAGCTAGACAAAAATTTTAAAATTGTCTGAATGTGGTTAGTGCTTTTTAGTTTTAAATAGGCTAAGTTCTTATGTCAGTTAGATTGGAATTTGCTGTAGTTTTCTCTGGATAAACTGTGATTTTTTTCTAAAGACTAACTGGTATTAACCTCAACTAGACAAAAATTTTAAAGTTGTCTAAATGTTGGTTTTCATTTTGCTAAGTTCTCACAGCAGTTAAAAAGGGGTAAGTAATTTTTAAGTATATATTAAGAATTTGTATTTTTTCTTAGCTAGATTTTTTTGTTATCTCAGGGACTACTAAAATAAGATGTAGCTCAAAACTGCTAATTATTTCTAAATAATGCGAAAATGAAATTTATAATTCAAATAAGCAAACTTGGAAACTATTAATAAACAAGCAGGACGGTATTTTTAATAAATATCTTACATACTGCATTGAAAAATGTGTCTATTTACTAAGTATGTGTCTAGTACTTAATTTCATGTTACTCAAAACAACAGAAAAAAATAAGTATGTTCTGTTATAGAAAGTTCCTTTCTTCTACCAAAGGATAATCCTGTAAAAATTCAGTAATATAAAATATTTACTTAAAGTAAGTATCTTCTAATAATAAACATGGTTTTATTAATACTTATTAGTTTCATATATAGTTTAGCACTAATCAACCTATTAAAAATAATAATTATTATTATATAAATTACTTTACATCACTGGGGCTAATTTTGCCAAAAATACTTAGTTATTAAGTATAAACAAAATAATTTGTTTGTATATGAAAATGTTTAATTATTTTGAAGAGAAAAGATTTTTATGAAATTAACCGTTTATTTTTAGAATCAGCCAATATTTTAATTTCTTTTAAGGTATGTTTACATTCTTCTTTAAAAAAATATATAAAATCAAAAGTAAACTTTATTTTGTATTATGACATAACTTAACAAAAAAATAAATTAAAAAATTTTTTTAAAAAAAGCATGTTGTATAACTTTAATTTTTTCTCTCTCTTTTTTTTAGCATTGCATGAATGTTTATTTATAATCTTTGGTTCTAGAAAATTATAAATTTTCTTGGCTTCTAAAAAATTTTTGGAAAAGAAAAAGGAACATTGTCTAGTTGAGCCTAATATTTTGTTTAAAAAAATGTATATGGTCTGATAAACATATAATAACACGTTTAAAAAAAAGTAAAACATTGGTTGATGCATAAAAAAATAATACGGTTAATTTTAAAAAGAGCTTTCCTTCTTAAATTCATCGAATATTTTCTTAAAAACAAAATATTTTGCTAATTAGGTATTTTTTATAAATTTAGTCCTAGTGGTGTAAAGTCATTTATATAATAATAATTATTATTACTTTAATTTGTTGATTAATACTTTAGAAAACTAACTACGGAGCTAATTAGGGTATTTTGGAAATCAATAAGGTGCTGGCCGGTTTTCGATATTTTGTCGTTGCCGATACCACACCAAAAACGTAATGGTTTTGGTTCAAAAGTAACACTGGGCTGGGCCGACACCGTTATCGTTTTTGCCAACACTGAACCAGAACCACCCCATCCTTTCGGCCCGACACATGCCCAGGCAGATGCAATTTTGTCGTTTTTGGTACCGCGTGAGCAATGCCAGTGTTGGCCCAAAAGTTATCCGATAGGGCTGTGTTTGCTGGGTTGAAAGCTCATCTGTCATTGGTCAGAGTAATGATTCCATGAAGGGGTGAACTAGGTTTAATGTTCCCGAGATCAAACCCAGCTCTCACCGCACACTTCCTTCATGATATTTAATTTGTTTTTATGCAAACTGCTCAATAAAATGTGAAAGTTAATTTAACTTTATTGTTAAAAAAAAATTAAACATTTAATACAAAATTACATCCATTATTTTTTATAAATAAAATTTCATGTCTGTTATACTCTTTTCAAATTTAGGAATTTTCATATTTTTTTTAACAGACAAATACTAAGCAAAAATGTTTAACCTCTTAACAAGATTTTTATTATTTTTTTCAATCCTTTGCACCTAAAAATATTTTTCTTCCAGTCCTTCTTACAAGAAAAAGAAAAAAAAAGGGGGGGGGTTAGATCAATAGTGCTCTGGCCAAATCGCCCATCATCTGTGGAATAAATAGAGAAAAGAAAATAAATAGGAAAGATCAGCATTTACTTATTTATTTTCAACATAAAAAATAATTAAATAAAAAATAAGCATTAAATCAAATAGATGGTGCCATCCGATTCATGGCGCCTGCAGTCTCTACAGAAAAAAAAAAAAAAAAAAATCATTCTACAGAGTTTTTGAAGCCATTGTACAAAGATTTCTTGTCACTTTTGGCTACTTTCATAGCTTGCTGGGTGGTTTCCACAGCAATTTTCGTCTCTCAAAGCATAGAATATTCAAGTATTTGCAAATTTTCGAGATTTTTCAAATATATAAAAACAACCCTCGATTCTGCCATGTTTACAAACCCGAGTCAACCCTCCGAAATTGCGGGGTTAGAATTTGCACCTGGAGTCAGGGTCAAATGTTAGGTTAACCCTTGGATTTGGCATTGTGAATACCATTTTCTCAGTAACCCTTGAATTGGCTTGCTTTGCTGGGTTAACTCCAGGGTTTAAAGTTTGGAGAATACGGCCCTTGGATAACCATGGTTCAACATCTGGAGGAATTGTTTTGAATCCTTGAAAATAAAAGTACAAATTTCTATCATTATTGTCATGTAATGCCCATGAGTTATGAGTAGTTTAAAAAAAAAAAAGGATGAAGGCAACACCAAGTGTCCTCACTACCCTTTCTCTCTTTTGACTTCTTGTTTATTGTGTGAATTTCTTAGAAAAAGTAGACTACATTTTTGAAATCAGGTATGAATGTACCATAAACAAATATGGGGTGAGAATTTCTCAAGGGGGAGCTGAGCCCTTCTGAAATATTCCAGGGGGAGCCACAACTTCCCTGGTTCCTATGTCCCTGTCATTAAGTTTGAAGGGCGATTAAGGGTGTATCAAGATAGCCATTTTCATAAATTTTTATGGATCCATTTTCACAATTTTTTTGTAAAGCTTCCCACTAATAATAGAAATGCAACTTCTATTTCAAAAATTCAAGTCATCTTTATCAGCTGATTTTATCAAGTTAATATTGATAAAATTTCATTTTTGAATAAATTTTTTATCTGATGTTCCCAATTGGGAACAAAGGACTGTAAAAGGCTAAATGTGATCAAGTATTTTGTAAGTTTCTTTGTAGAGCAAGAGTATCAGAAAAACCTCTTTGTTTTTAGTTTGCCTGGGGTTATGGCTTCCCGGATACCCACACCATATTGTCTTTGTGCAAAAATCCTCCTAGTTCTAATTATTTTATCTGATCGAACTTACCGACATTTGCAGCCATGACCTGTGATTTCGACTAGCCAAAAGCAATTCCTTTATACTTAATGCTGTTAATTTCTGTGATTAATGATAATTTATCAGAAATGTGGATTCTCAAATTATAAAAAAGGGCTTACACATTATTTTTGTTTGAAATAATAATTCACCTGTGTTCAAACATTGTAAAATGTAAAAAAAAAAAAAAAAAAAAAAAAAAAAAAGAGAGAGAGAGAGCAAGCCCAATACCAAAAGCTCTTCTTATCCCGTATTCCATACACCTTCAAATTTTGCCAAAGTCACCTCACCCCTTTTACTCTAAAGCAAAAGAACTTTCGGGGCGGTCCAACATCCGCTGTTACATACCATCTTCATATTTACTACAAAACAAAATTAATTTATGTCCAATATTTAAATAAAAATTATTGTTTCGAGGGAGAATGTCTTTTATGGGCACTTTTATTCTTACATTCTTATGGACCTCAGCTCTTAGAGAAATGCAGAAGCTCAACTCGCTTTCCAGAGAAAATCCTCAGTAGTAACAAATATTTCCTGAGGACTTGCCAACTTTTACGCATTTCGACTGCTGTTTACACTTTTACACATACAGCCATTTTTTACGCATTTCCGGATATTTTCTTCCTAACTGGTGTTTATTTCTTTAAAAGTGAATTTGATATTAAAAAGAAATGATATTGTATGTTTGGGCCTTTTTGGCCTTTTCAGTATGGATCTAAGTGATAACATCGGCACCATAATCCACATCGCACATCCATGTTGACCATGTTGATGCAATGCACATCAAACTATTTTTCTTGGTTGTCACTGAGGCAAAGGAAAAAAATCTCCTTTTTCCAGATGCAATATTTCTTTCTTAATTGGTTTACCCAGTCATGACAACGTAGAGTAAAGCAAATGGGAGAATCGTTTACTAGGGTGTAGGTCTTTCTCCTGCGTCTTGTGCGTCTCACGTGGTGTGCTTTGTTATCAGCGACCGCTTTGCGGTTAAGAGACAGTAGTAGACGGTAGTATGAGCATACTTCAATTGATTTTCTGAGGATTATTTTTGATAAATGGCCTATAATGGCCACTAGAACTGCTTATTTTCAAACTTATAAACAAAGTTATAGCAAAGAATAGGCATGTATAGTATCATCTGTCAAATGAGCAAAATTTTGCTTATTGTAACGTGTGCCAGAGTGATTTCAGCATTTCTCACGGAGGGAAGTATGACATTTCTTGCCACGTGAGTTCGTCAAAACACAGAGAAAATGTGAAACATGCTAACAGCAACAAAAGTCTACAAACGTTTTTCTAAGAGGACGCACAGTCGGACCTTATTCATGCAGAACTGTTATTTACATCTTTCTTGATCGAGCACAATGTTCCTATTTCAGCAGCTGACCATGCTGAATGTGAGAGGGTTTTCAGTATTATTCGGAAAAACAGAAATGAATTCAGGTGCAACTTTCTAATAAGACTTTGGAAAGCCTTCTTATTATGAAAGCCGACAGCAAAAAATCTTGCTTCACGAAAACTTTTACTTCAGATTTTCTGAATAAAGCCAAAAAAAAGCTACTGCTGCTTCTTTGAAGTCAGCACAGTCAAAAGGAGATAGTTTTTTCAAGTCAGTTAAGTGATTATAATTAATAAATTGTTAGTCACCAGAAATGTCTTTTATTCAACAACTTTATTTTCTTTTATTGTTCTTAGCTTTATTTAATACTTAAACTTTAAATCAGTAGTTAATTATATTTAACCTTTTTTTTTGCAATTTTAGAAAGTAAAAATGTTATAAAGGTAAGTACGTATCTGGTATCTGGCCTATCCGGCTGATTTTTCAATATCTAAATACCGTCGGATATCCGAATCATAACTACCAGATATCAGACTGCTCTGCCGGATATTCGGCTGTATACTACTAAAGTTTATTCAAATTAATAATTGATTGATGACAATATATGGTTGAAATATAGGTGTAGCATATACATAAGTATTTATTTTCTTATTAATTATGTATCTTTTTATTTAAATAATTGTGATATAAAATGCATTAAAAATAATGCTCGTGCATTCTATGGTGAAAGGTGAAAAATAAAGCTCATGCGTTGTATAGCAAAAAGTGTCCAAATTCCTGTTCACACGTTGTTTTACACATTTTGGTTTTCCCAGGTTGGCAAGTCTGATATTCTTAGGTCTAATAGTAAGTGGGAAGTTAACCCACATATTGGCAAATCACCAAAGAACAAATTCACTGTTAAGCTTTAATATGCAGAGTTAACCTATGCAGCGTTAGCGATTGCTGTAAGTTTTTAAAAAGCCTGATAGAATTAATTACACATAAGATTTCTGGAAACATTAAATTGCAGTCTGACTCAATGAACAGTCATTAAATAAAACATAACAAGTTAGTTTATTAACAATAACATTATAAAAAGTTACATTAAAATTTGACTAGGTAATTTGATATGGCTGACAAGTAAAAGGATGTTCTAATTAAAATGGATTTTTAGATTTAAAAGCAGTAAACTTAACAGTAAATTTAACATGTAAACTTAGCATGGCCATAGCGTAAATGCTTTAAAGGAATAAATGATTTCAAAAGAACTCTAAATGCATTTTTTTACCACTGGATACCGGGGAGGCACACTCTAAAACATGATGGGATCAAATTCTTGCAAAGTCCTTTTATTGCACTTAGAAAAGAAGATCACCGGGCTTTCATAATACACTGCCGAAGAAACACCATCACACAATATCTATTATACCCTAAGCTGGGCAGGAGTTGAGAAGAATCACATACTGAAATCCATGAACGACTCGAAACTGCCGCTGGCTTGCCGAGACGGCCCTTTTAAACAACTCGGGCAGGAAACCGGAAACGCCCACAGAGGCCCACGCAACCCGATTACGATTCAAGCATTCGATTCTGCAAACGATGCGTGATCGGCAGATGGCAATTCGGATCGGCGGCACAGGACATCGAATGACATCATGACGTGCGTGCGGAAGGCAATTGACGGCTCTTCTGTAGTATGATCAACAAGATGGCTGCCGCCGCAGCGATGTGCCGATAAACAGGAAAACATCGATGTAAGTAAAACCTTTTAGGATTAATTCATACTGTTGCAGTTTAAAGATGGTGGGAAGAATAAAGCCAGTGCTAAAACTAAACTGGAAACTTATTAAAGTTGGAAGTTGAAAGGTAGTACTGGGCCAACAGATATTGAATCATTTCGAAAATTTTGATTACAACTTCATTAAAAAATTCATTAGATTTTTTACTGCAAAGCCCCAGGCTGATAGGCTATACAGTTTACTCAGCCCAGTGTTCCCGCTAGAACGCGAGAATCTCTCATAAATTTCTTAAATCTCGCTCAAAAATATTACAGCGTGAGGTATTCTCGTGCTGCAAAATATTCGCCACCTGCTTGAGATTCTCATGCACTGTTTAAAAGTTTACAAATGCCAGTTTACAAATACAAAAATTTATTTTCACTCTACTACAGTCGAAATCAAGTAAAGAATTGTCGGTAATGCTAGGAGAGAAAAAAACTCCCATAACAAGCTGCCGGCAAAGAAGTGTCCCCCCCCCCCCCTTCTTCTCTTGAGCTTCTGTTCAGAGATAACGCAGTTGAATCAGCGAAATGCAAAGAGGGTGAATATTAATTACTGCTATCCCCACTGAGCTGACGTGTTGATTTTTCTCCTCCTGCTCCGGCAGCTGTAAAATTGTTTGTTTTTGTAATGCGTGTCTGTTGCATCTCATCTGTTTGTTTTTTATATACCACTGTGATTTATGGAATTATTGATAACCTCTATCAGTTTGAAATTCGCATCCCCCCCCCTTACGTTCTAAGTTTAGTTGTGGTTCACAGTAAGAGTTAATCTTTTAAGGAGCCCCCCCCCCCCCCCCCAAAAAAAAAAAAAAAGGGAAGCTGAAATTTTCCGATTAAATGCCGAATGATCTAGCTTTTACTGTAGTAAGAATTTGAACTTAAATATGTCCGTTTTAACTTGGTCACACATATTTATATCTTACCAACTCTGTAGTATAATATAATTTAATATTTACATAAATATATTATATAAATATTAAGTTATATAATTTTATTATACTAGATAAAATATTATAGTTAATTCTGTTGCTTAGTTAAACTGGATGTGATTCTTTGAGACTTTGAATATTCATTAACAATTCAAGTACAAATTTCAGTGCACTTTCAAGTGCAAATTTAAGCAATCTTATTAGAAAAGCTGATGGAAATATCAATTTAGAAAGCTTTCCATATGATCAAGCTGCTAAAATTTTTGATGAACGGAAAAATGAGTTATTGAAATTGTACTGTAAATAAATAAAATGATAATTAAAATCATTAAAAAGCCTTAAAATCTCCGTAAAATAGTAAAAACTCGCAGCATGAGCACTTTCGACAGCTTAGCCCGCTGTCATCATCAGAACTGAGTCCACTTGGCTCGTTCACCGCTTCCTCACCAAGGCTTGCCATGACTGCTCAATCTGCGCATGTGTCATGTCATTGACAGCTCCCTCTTGTGTCATTATTTCCAATGCTTCCCTTCTTAAGCCATAACTGTGGTTATTGTAATTAGCTATTTTCTTGACATTTACGAAATCTATATCTATATTTTCTTTTAAGGCTAGGCGGGATAGGGCGGTACTTTGTTTATTGTATTTTATATCGTTTATGTGTTCTTTAATTCTATCTTTAATTTTTCTTTTTGTAACACCAATGTAGTATCCGGGAAGGTTGGAATCTCTATAAGTGAAATTTATTTTGTAAATACCTGCAGTTTCTAGAGGGTTAATCTTGTCTTTATCTGACCGGATTATTTTAAATATATTGCTATTGGGTTTAATTGGGATACGAAGGTTCATTTTACGTGCACGGTTGGATATTTTTACAGCGAGACCGCAACAGTAGGGAATCGGATGAGTAAAGATGGATTTTTCTTTCTGTGTGTCGTTGATGATGTTGAGTTTCTTTCTTCTATTTCTGATTAGGCGGGGGATAATATTGCTGGGATAATTAGCTTCGCGCGCAAGCTGCTTTATGAATTGTATTTCTTCCTTTAGTAATTGTTGGTTGGAGCATATTTCTAGGACTCTATTGACATGTGAACGTAGGATTGATATTTTGTAGTTATATGTAGTTTTTGAGGAGTAATTGACTATTTTATTATTATTGGTGGGTTTACGATAAACTGTAGTTTCTATATTGTCTGGGGTGGTTCTAATTACTTTAACATCAAGGAAATTTAGGCTATTATTCTGCTCAAGTTCTATAGTAAATTGTATATTTTCATCAAGTGAGTTAATTTCGTCGAGGATATTATCTATGCTATTGTTATTTACTATTGCAAAAACATCATCAACGTAACGAAACCAGTATTTAATATGGGGGTGGAGGTTTTTATTGATTAAAGTTTCTAGGTTTCGCATTTTCCATTCGGCTATTATTCCAGATATCGGGCAGCCCATAGGGACACCTTTATTCTGTTTGTAAAATTTACTATTGAATTGGAAGTAGGAGTTATTGAGGATGAGGGACAAGGCAGCTTTTAGGGTTATTGAAATATCTGTATTAAATGCATTCTCAATTTCTTTACTTATTGTATTGTACATCTCTATTGTGTCTATGGAAGGATATAAGTTAGTGACGTCGAAGCTGACTATTTTAACAGAGTCTGAAAATTGTATGTTTTTTAATTCTTTTAGGAAATCGTTTGTGGAATTTAGAGATGAGTTTGAGGAAGGAATTAGTTGCTGTAATATGTTTTTTAGGTATTTTTCAAGTAGGTAAGTAGGGCCTTCACATTTACTGACTATTGGGCGGAGGGATGGGGGATTTTTATGATCTTTATATTTTCCAAATATGCGCGGAGCAAAGGCAGTAGGACTATGTAATTGTTGTGGTTTTTTATTGGGCCAGCTTCTTTTATTTATGAGTTCTTTTAGGATATTGTTAATTTTGGTGGTGGGGTCCTTATTTAGTATATTGACATCTAGTTTATTGATGGTTTCTATCATTTTGGTAATGTAATCTTCTTTATCTAAGATAACTATTTTCCCTGTTTTGTCTGAACTAAGGTGGATTATCTTTCAGTTCTTTTAAACATTTTTTGTCTTCCCTGTCCCTTGTATCTTTCTCTTTTAATTTAATAAGTTCTTTTTGAGTGAAAAGTCGTAGCTCCTGTTTATTGTTGTCTGGTAATGGTTCTATTGCGGTCTCATAAGCAGCTATTGTGTCTTTTAAATTTGTTATCTTCAAGTATGAATTTTGGTCAGAGATTTAGGGTGTCTTCTTGGTGTTTATTTAATTTAAAAGAGGAGAGGTTTATGAATTGAGGATCGTCAGACTTCATTATTGTTTTGTTTGTACCATATTTATTAATCCAGAAGTTAAGTTTTTTCTTGTGTGTTGTTTGCAGTTTGTATTTTAGTTTCCGGCAGAAATATTCTGTTTTTTTGACAAAGTATGCAAACGTATGATAGTTGGTATTTGCTTCTTTAGTTTCTTCTATTTTAATGTTGAGCTGGTGTATGATGGCATATTTACTCCTTATGAGCTTTTTTAACAATTTGTATTCAAAGATTTTCATATCAAAACGAAAGGCGTTGTTTATAAGTTTATTTTTTACTTGAAGACATTTAGGATTTATATTGAAGTACTGACAATCCTTTACAGGGTTGCTACGCGACCGGGAGAACCTGGAAAACCGGGAAAACTCAGGGAATTTAGAAATCGCAAAAAAAACCGGGAAAACTCAGGGAAAATGAAGAATTTTCATGAAAACCGGGAAAATACAGGGAAAAATATATTTGCAGCGAAAAATTCATTTATTTTTTTTAATTAATACAAATTTTAAATTTTTGTTTGGGAAAGATTATGCCTGTATTTCGTATTTCAGTAAAAAGTGAGATCGCGAACCATAACCTGCGCCTTGTTTATTGAAAAGCCGGAGTCACGCCCGTCGAAGCGATTGATTGGCGCCAATGGTATGCCTATGCATCTAAGAGAGCTGGCTAGAGAAAGGGTATTCCCCTTTTCCCCTCTCAGCTCCGCTCTGTCGTATAATCTCTCTACGGAACGTTCCTTTAGAAAGGGCGATATTCCCTTTTGCGCTTCCTCCTGGTGGATTTTCCCCTTCTAGTTCTTCCCCATCTGCTTGTATGTGGGCACTGCTAGACACACGTCGCGTGTTTGTTTTTATGGTTTTTACTCTCTTGCTGTTTAGTCTTGCTGTCACCTCGTACTCTTTTTTTTTTTTTCTTGCTGTACTCTTTTTTTTTTTTTTTTTTTTTTTTTTCAAAATCTGCAAGGAGTTCATACCTTGATGCCTTGCAGAGAAAGAAAGATGCTCAACAAAAGTTGCAAGATGAAGGAAGAAATAAACGAAAAGTTTCTGAGCAGATCAAAATATTACAAAAGAAAATACAGAAAATTATGGAGGAACAATCTGCTGGATTGTCTAACATCAACCAACAGATTTTGGAATTAAAAAAAAATAATAATAAATCTTTAGATTTACTAGTGAAAGTGTTTATTTTATTAAAAATTTGCTTTTTTTTCCCCAATGAGCAGGCACTTGTTCATCAATCATTTTGCCATTACTAAGGACCAAACAGCTGGTAATAAGTAATAATTTTAATTTACAGGGATAAAAATCTTCCACGGAATTCCGCATTTTAATTATTTTTATTTTAAAAAAATATGTAGATGATATAATCACGGCAGAATTCCGAATCTCGTATCTGGCAACTCAAGTTCAATCTTTTTGGTAAATGAGTATTTCCTTTTCAGTATTTCTTTATAAGCATTTCTAATGCAACTACAAAATACTTGAATGCTTATTTAAATTTATGTTTATAAATTTCTTGAATTTTAAATGCTTCTGAAAGTTTGAATGTTAAGCTAAAAAATCATGACAGAGATTTAAATAAGACATTGATTTGCATAGATTGACTATGAGAAAAAGAACTGCTTTTCTTTTAAGTAAAGGTAAATGCAGTTTTTAATATTTATTTTTTAACACTTTTTGTCAATGCAACTAATTACACTGCAATATAATTTTTACACTATTTCTGATGGAAGTTTTGAAAAAAAAAGTAAATAATAATAATATTAAACCTTCCAAATCAGCCTTTTTATGTTATTTTATTTGTACATAAAGACATTGTCTGAAATCTATTCATGAAATTATTTACCTTGACCTTAGATTTATGGGGAATTTGCTTAAAATCCTCTTTTTAAATAATGATAGCCTGTTTTTCTATTGAACACTCTCTATCTAAAATTGATTATTAAATACTTATTTATGCATGAGTACTGGGAATCATTTTAATCAAGATAAAAATAATTAATTTGGTTTGCGATTGATATTTTATGGAAAACAGTGTATGATGCTTGTCAAAATATTTTAACGGTTAAATTCAAGCTTACGCACTTTTCCTCTTTTTTTCTCTTCATGCATTCTCATCCCTAAATTTAGCTTAACTAAATTAAGTTGATAATTTTAATTTAGTTAAGCTAATAATCAATGTGATATTATTAAAGATGCACAACTATTTAAAATATTAGGAGATGATACTATATTGCGTTATATGCCGTTATTGCGCTATGTCGTGTTTGTCCCCTTTTTGATCATGAAAAGGACAGGGAATTTCATTTCAGGATTTGAGTAGCAACCCTGCTTTAGAAAAAATAAGTGTTCCGATTCACGGGTCAGACGTTTTTTAGTTTTTTGAAGGTTGTATATAATGTATCAGTATTGGTATATGATATATACCAATACTGATACATTATATATTGTTGGTTGAAGGTTGTATATTGATCAAGAAAATAGCTAATTACAATAACCACAGTTATGGCTTAAGAAGGGAAGCGTTGGAAATAATGACACAAGAGGGAGCTGTCAACGACATGGCGCATGTGCAGATCGAGCAGTCATGGCAAGCCTTGGTGAGGAAGCGGTGAACGAGCCAAGCGGACTCAGTTCTGATGATGACAGCGGGCAAAGCTGTCGAAAGCGCTCATGGTGCGAGTTTTTACTATTTTAAGGCTTTTTAATGTTTTTAATTATTTACTAAGTATTTCCGTGTTTAAATTTTAACTAAGTAAATAAAATGATGTTAAACAATATTTATGTCCTCACTTAACTTTCAGAAATCTCACTCAAAATTTTTGAATGGGTGAGAAATATCGCCCAATTTTTTTTTTTTTTTTTTTTTACCCTAATGGGAACCCTGACTCAGCCTAATGAATAATCCAGCCCACTGACGAATTAATGCAATTTTGTGAGTGGAGAGGGTTAGTTGGAAGTTTCACATACACATTCATTTTATGGAAGTGAAATAGGATTGTTGACCGTAATTTCTTTTTTTCTCATTGGAGGCAGTCGCCCCCTCTCTTTAATCCATCCTTGATACGACACCGACTCTGCAGTTTCATTTTGGCTCTTATTTTCTTTCTATATTTTGTTTATTTCTGAATTCATTCTTCCAATTAAGACAAACTTGTAACATTATTGGTAAGGAAATGCACTTTTTATAGGCCATACTTCAGCAGATGGTCTAAGGCCCTGGATAGCCCCTCTCCAGCGTTGCGATTTTTATCAACAAAAAGATAATGATGAAGACTTTTTTTGAAAAATTCTGCCTTTCTCACCGTTAGGACCCTCTGAATTTTTTTCTGGGAACTGCATATTTTGTTCTACAGTGTGTTAAATATACTCTTGTGTATATCTCTTACTTGCTGTCTATAGAATATACTTTTTCAGATTCGCCTAGGTAATCGGTTAGCTAAATAATGCAGGCATGTAATAGCCACATTAAGTTTATATTTATTCTTTCAATGGGTTATCTACAATTGATTTACAGTTACATAATAGAGCTTCAAAAATTTTCTAATAAAAAAAAAGGAGAAAAAAAGAAAGAATTGCGATATTTATCTTTTGCTAAAATAAAGCTTCATCTTGGGGGAGAGGAAACGAAAACTTTCAAGCTAAAGTCCAGGCAAGTATCCAGAAAAACAATTTGGGGAGGGGGGGGTCCAAATGGTAAAAAAGGCTGAATTTTTCACAAAAAGACTATATCATTATCATTTTAGTGACAAAAATGAAAATTTCGGGGGGGGGGGGCAGACCCCTTGGACACCCACCCTAAAAACGTTCTTGCTAAAGGCGCAGGGTCCCTGAAAGGGTGGGGCCCTGCTCAAGGGGGGGGGGGTGCTACTTCTGCTATATGGCTAATCTGGCACTGTTGCCTATGAGTTTCATGATCTAATTTATTTAACACAGTATTAACCAACATTTGCTAAAAAAGTTTGTCAGGTTTTAAATCAAACAATTCTAAAGAACGAATATGCTTCTGAATATTATAAAGTAGGTTTCTTAGATCCCTTGCCAGATCATTATCTTATTTATTTAAGGACAAAATAGTGTTGAGATGAGATGATATAATAGTACATTTATTCTGATATCTTTGTTGCAAGACGCCTAATAAAGACTTGAATGTATTGTTCGGAATTTACAAATGTTTAGCTTCCCCCCTTCAATGAAGTTTGTAAATAGTGCAGTTTTTGTGTATTTGTTCAACTTTCATTAGATAAGATAAGTGAGGCAAATTTTGATTTAAAAAGTCCCCCTTCTTGATACGATCCAAATAATTCTTGTAAATTTATTTGGGGTAATTTTTCCTTTACGTTTGTGTTTACATTATTTGATATAGAATGTTCTACATTCTTATCAGAAATGTCAACAACTTTACTAATAGAAGAGAGAATAGATCTAATTCTTACCTCCTGTTCTTGCAATGCGTCATCAAGAATATCCAATTCGTGTACTTTCTCTTCAATATTTGTTCCTTCTGGTAACTTATAATTTTGGAGTCTTAATTCTTCACAAACTCTTTGTGGTTTTATTGAAGAGTTTAATTTCAAATCAAGTACAACGGCCTTATCCTATTCTGGGACAAAATCATCTAAGTATTTGGTAAGGTTAGTTACTTTTGTTTTCAGGCCACATAACTGCCTATTTAACATTACAAAAATTTGTTGATCCATAGGTCCTCCGGTGATAATTAAGGACCAGAAATGGTGCGACAAAAATTAACAGACAGTATAACAATTATTTTCTTTATTTCCTTGACTATTTAAATTTAAATGAGTCACGGAGGTACAAAACGATTCCATGCTTAGGGCTGACAAATTGAGACTACTACTGAAATCACAGCAACCATAGACAGGGTTGCCAGGAGCAAATGGGCAGCAAGATAGAAATATGAATAAAGTAATACAAGCAATTACAGCTACAGTACATCATATCTGTATTATTGAAATATCAAATGTAGGTATGAGAACAGTGGGAGTATTTTCAGGAACATACTGTTAAAAAATATTATGTTTTAAAAAACCACTTAAATGACCTCTGAAAAACGGGGAGGAAAAGAAAAGAATTGAATTTGTATAGCCATCCTGGAAACACTGCCTATTGAAAATTAGAACATGCTTTCTCTTTTTTAAGAAATAGAGATATGGTATATAGCAATGTATACTGTAGCAAAAATTGGTTATAATTATAATAATTTTAATATTTTTGATTAAAATTAATAAGAACTCTATGTATATAAGGCATTCACAAACTTTCTAATGACTGTTAAATTATACAAGTTTATAAGTTTTATCCCCCCCCTTCATAAAAATGCATAATTTCTCTTGTAAATAATTGGTGCTGGTAGTTCATTAGGTCATTTTTTTAAAATCAGTTAATTTATATGCACATAACCAATCATTTTAATTTAGTTGCACTCAACAATTCATGTGAGACATTGATTTGTGTGACTATTTTAAAAATGAGGAGAAGCCATTATTGCACTGCACTGTGTTTTCTCTCCTTTTGATCACGAAAAAAGAGGGATTTTTTATTTTAGGATTTGAGTAGCAACCTTGTATTACCCCCTCTATGCAAAAAGGTCTTAATTACACTCTTGGTTAAAAGTGAAGCAAAAGACAAATAAAATGAACAAATGAATTGAGAACCTACTATATTCTCATATAGGAAAGAAAAATGTAAAAATTTTAACCAGTAAAAGACTGAAATGAAATGCTTTTCGTTTCTAAAGTTGTGCAGAATATATGTTTATATATCTTCCTATATTTATTTTTATTTCTTATGACAGTCTTCCTCATTTATAAATGAAATTTTTATTTCCAAATTTAATATAAAGTTAATTTTTTGGTGAAGTAAATTTGCTGGTGCTCATCTAGGGTTGCGGTATGCAACCTTTTTACATCCCCCCCCCCTCAACAAAAGCTAACTTATGCTGAAGACCCCCAACCTCTCATTTTTCAGCATACATTCAGCGTTTTATTCTTTAACAATGGATATTTAGTCGCCTTTTCTCCAAAATAATGTTTTCGGTCAAGTTTGAATAAACATTTTAAGCAAAACTGGATATGTGTTGGAATAAAAATAAGAATAAATAAAATGATTTTTTAAAACATGTATTATCACACTAGCCTTTGCTTGTTTTTCTTGCATGTTCCTACCAGTTTGGAAACACTAATCTAGGGTACAACAGACCACTGGTTAGAGATTTTTCAGTTATTTAAATTTTATTTTTTACATCATATTAATCTTTGTTGTACTTAATGCCAAAATTTAATTAGATTTTTTCCAAGATGGCAAGTTGATTGCTGACAGTTGCATATGCTTGGTAAACACCATCTTGGATAACAAGTTGACTAAGTTCATAAGGTGGTCTACAAGTTAGTATTAAGTGCCAAAAGGGTTCATGTAATTTGTATTATTCATTTGTGTAAAGTGCTTATTTGATAACTCTAATGTACAACTAATAAACTTTTGTAAAATATTCATAAATGCATTTGTTTAGACACTACTCGTTTACCAAGGCCAGGGGAAGAAAATGGTCGAAATTATTATTTTGTTTCACAAGAAGAAATGATGTCAGATATCACTGCCAATGAATATTTAGAATATGGAACTCATGAAGATGCTATGTATGGAACAAAGTTAGACACAATAAGAAGGATACATAAAGATGGAAAGATGGCAATATTAGATGTTGAACCACAAGTAATTTTTCTCATTTAATTAAATTATGGATTAATTTGTAAAAATACAATGGTATGATAGTTTTGATAATCTTGTATAATACAAAGTTATTAAAATTATTATTTATATAATAGCAGGGCTGCCAACTACTATGCATTTGTTTTACTTTGCTCTTGCTGAAAAGTATGCTTTTTTCCCAACTTTTCCAAGTATGTATCTACCATAAAATCCTGATTATAAGCCACCCCCCCCATTTATTTGGAAAGAGGACAAAAATGCATTTCCGGCGACGGGCACTGCTATTAATTGTGACGTCACCATGAACTGCAGCTATGATGTCATTGTCAAGAGATGGAGGAGGGAACAATTATAAGGCCTTCTCCCTGATTATGAGTCCCCCCGCAGAAGGGGGCCTTATAATCAGGATTTTATGGTATATATATATATAAAGCAAAAAATGAACCTTTTTATGTATCATAATCTTACTTTACAATATGTTGCAAAATAGCTATTTGCATAGATTTCTGTGTGTTAAGTTAGTTGTTGCATGTGATATCAGGACACAAACAGACAAGTAGAAAGATTTGTCGGCTCTGTACTTAAGCTCCAGAGAGAGGAGAAAATATGAGGTGCATGTGCATACCCTGAAAGATTTCTTGGCTTTCATTTTATCACGTCCTACGAAAAAATATGAAATGCGTTTGCACATCCTCGGTCACATGCTACTTCACAGCAAAAACTTAAAAGCTGGAAGAGTATAAAATGAACGGCAGTGGTGAAAAGCATCTTCTAAACAACAAGGCATTGTTTAAAATATTAAACTAATTTTAATTAACTTTAACAATGAAATACACAGACTGCTTGCTGAGCAAGCATCAAATCACAGAACAAGTTCAGTTCGGAAAGCAAATTACAAGCAATTTAAGCATTCCACACATGCAGAAATACACAAATTTATGTATTACAAAACCTGATTGGCATATCACAAAACTGTTACTATGAAGATAACGGTGTGATCAAAGAGGATAAGAATATGGCTGAGAGCAAGACAGAAAAACTACTGACGTCACACAGGGGGGAAAACACTGACATTCAGGCAGGCAAAAGAGGGAGAAATGAAAGCCATTTATAGATTGCCAAGAGATGCCTCCCCCCCTCATGCATCATGATTATAAAAAATTCCACATTGTTATATTAAATAAGAAAAGTTCATACAAGACACACCATGACAAATGCTACAGAATTACATGCAATATACATTACAAAAAAAGTCCCTTTTATTATTCTTTTTTTAAAGAAAAACACAGATACATATTAAATATACCGGTGAAATAAATTAAGGGAATTTACATATTTTATCGAATTTCATGAAAAGAACTGAGCTGAATGTAAAACCACTACTTCTAGACAAAAATGCAAAACTTGTATGTCAAATACGTAAACGTACATGTGTGTGTAGGCATAGCCAGTAGAGAAACAGGCTTTATAGTGTGCATAGACAGTTTCATTTTGAAATTTTCTAACAAATCATGAATGTTTTTTTCATAAACTTAAGTGGCCATAACAAATTAGAAATTTCAGAAATATTTCTTCTAAATCAAAACTTTTATTTTTTTTTTTCTTTGAAAAAGTATCCCCCCCACCAAACAAAAATAGTTGATTAAAAATTTAAAAAATATTCCAGTATTTGAAATATGGAAGTGGGGGTAGTTATATAAATATATAGTATAGACTAAGTGCTATATATATTTATATAAATGCCCTGCCCCCCCCCATATTTGGAATATTTAGATTTTAAAAGTAATAAGTGGTATACTTATAAAGTGTATTCACAATGATTTTTAGACTGAAAATTCTAACTTGTTAGTGTGACTTAAATGTAGAGAAAATGTTTGTAGAATGGTTTGAATTTACATGCATATAATTTAATCATAGAAATATTTTTTTAAAAAATTTAGAATTAACAATTGAATATACATACTTTTTTATAGGTATATTTGTGTCAATTGGAAATCTGTAGTATTCAGTTCTCCTTATTCTGTATTAAAATATTTTCGACAGATGCTGCATTATTTCAACATGTGTGTATACACACGCACAGGAATTTATAAAATTTTTTACTCCATATTGCACATATGGGCAACCTCCGGCCTCGGGCCGGATGTGCCCCGCCACTGATTTTCATCCGGCCTTAGAGCATATCAAACCCATATACCATAAATTCCGGCATATAACACACACTTTTCATACAAAAAATGAGGTCAAAATTTAAGGGTGCGTGTTATACGGTGGTTATAAAAATGATAAATTTAAAAATAAGGAAAAGATGAGCATAAAAAAATGAGATTTCTACATGTACCTGAATCATAGGCGCACCCACGGAGGGGGCTATGGGGGCTGAACCCCCCCCTAAAGGTGGGAAATTAGAAGTGAAAAGTATTGAAAATTGAAAATTGTCACTAATTAGTTAAATGTTTTCTTTTTAAAAATTGTCTTCAAATTATTTCAAACACTTTTTACCAAAAAAAGATGTTAGTTTTTAAATAAAAACTTACAGTTAGAGCATGAAACACGGTTAAACTTGGTTACAACATCACTGAAAAGATCATATAATTATTGGATTCTAAAATGAGTTACATTGCTCGTGGGGTTGTGTTCTACGGGCAAGTCGACTGGCACAGAATATTTTGACGTTATAAGAGAGTTATAACTATAATTGAGGTCACTATAACCGAGTTCAGCAGTATTTGTTAGCCCAGTCCCCCCTAAACTAAAATCCTGGGTGCGCCACTGACCTGAATGTTGTTTATTTAAAAGAAATGACATACTTTATGAACCTCAATTTTCATTATCGGACAGCATAAAAAGTTCATCGTATTCATCTTCTGTTATATTTTCAGGCACATGATAAAATTCCTTTTCAACTCCACTATCACTGTTACTCTGATCCATAAATAAATAGTTACTTGCATTCCATCTAGATTGTTCGATATACTACATTTTTTAAATGGCTTTTTAATTATATCAGGTTTAATTTCATCCCATGCTTGTATTATCCACTCACACACTATTTCTAGACTGGCATGACCCATTTCACCTCCTTTCGTAAATGTTTTATCTCCTTCCAACATCCACATATTCCAAAATCGTGAATTGCGTCCAAAATCCACATATTCCAAAATCCTTTGAATGCACACAGCACACATCTTTGAATGCACAATTAATACACACATCTAAGGGTTGAACTAATGGCATTAATCTGCTTGGAATAACTGCCATGTCTGTGTTACACTCTTTCATTAATTTCTTTGTATTATACGTTCAATGGGATCTGAGCATATCCCAAACTAAAAGACTTTCTGGATTCCATAGGGCAAGTCTGTGATTGCAAAGTAAAGGGTGCATGTTACACAGAGGATATACATAAAAATTAAAAAATGAAGTTTAAAATTATATGTGCGCGTTATACGCCGGCATTTACGGTAAACCAATCAAAATCCTAATTACACTGCCCACGACTTTGCTAACATCCTAAAGTTTAGCCCGCAACTTTTTAAAGGTTGACCATACCTGTCATATTGTTTCAGAAGATACCGTGGAACCTGGTAAAGGTATTACCGGTATATATGCCCGCTTTGTGCAATTTTACTTTACAATCAGCATGCTTTGCCATTTATAATCACTCAGCGTTCACCTAACACACTTAGTTATAGTCACTCTTAGACATCTGATTCTTTAAAATAAGTAATGCTATTTTAAATTCTAAAATTCAGTTGTTCAAGATCATCAGAAAAGAAAAAATATCAATAATAATATTAGTGGTTGCAATCAACTGCTGGTGTCATTAGCTCTTTACTATATTTTTTTCTGGAATAAGTAACTTCCCTACAAAAAAACCTTGAAATATTTTTATTGAAACATGTATTCAGCAGTGTTTTTCTGTTTGTTTCACATTTCCCATGTACAAGGTCAAAATTTAGAATGCATTTCATGCCTTCTTTTATAACTTTTCCCCAGCATCTCCAGTTTCAACTTTTTACCGCTAAACCTGAAAGAAATATGAAAACATTAATTAGAAATATAGATCAGTTTTTTTGGAGGGGGGAGGGGGTGTTAGTGATTGCTTTTACACAACCCTTTGCTACTATTTATTGTTAATACAATTTGCATTTCTTCCTATAGTTATGCAAGTTTTCGTGTTTCTTGCTCCTAGTTAAATGTTCTTTGTTCTTTCATCAATTTGTTCCGAAATCAATTTAACATGTTCTTATCACAATAAACTCAATTGGGATTAGCCATCATCATCCCAGTAATGTAGCAAGAATGAGGCAAAGGGACAGTTTATCTCAGGCAGCAAACTAAAAACAAAGATGGGGCTGGCAGAACACCTAAACTTAGAAAGGATAGGGGAACAAATTAAAGGACAGAAATGGGTGGGGGGGGACTCCTAAATTAAAAAGAATAGGACGGTAAGCTGAAGGACTACTATGGGCACGAATAACCTTCGCTATGACAATACATCTTCCTAGACAACTTCATATCATTCCTGCACTAAAACAAGAATAAATTATTTTTCAGCACATTGGGGTAGAGGATCCTGCACATGCTTCAAACTATAGTCTAAATTTCTTAATTCCACGCCCCACCATGGCTGAGTGGATAAGGCACTGAAAATGGTAGACGGAGAAAGTGTGAATGTTCTGTGTTCGGGCCCCATCATATGGCTGTCAATCTAACTGGCCAGGAGTTTTGGATGATTTTCTTCAGTTGTTATGTAAATAAGCTTTAGAACCCCTTAGAAAATCCCCTGACAGAGGCACCCCTCATCTTAGGCAGATACCTCTCATTCAGGTTTGCTTTATCATACACAATCTTAATTCCACAGCTGGATTATTCGTATTGTTTAACTTCCATATTCCATTGCTGCAAAAATTGCCAGATCTGGAAAGACTTATGTGTTTATGGTTATCTTAAGAGAATTAGTACATGGAAATTTTTCAGTTCTATGTTTTAACTGGCAGAATAGCGACGCAGTTTTCTGAAATGCAGAACAAAAGCTAGCATATTTTGAATTGAAATTAGTAACAAGAATGTAGCAGCCCCTGTGATACATACCTCTCATACATGCGGCAGAATGAGAGCCTTGGTTACGCCAATAAATACTCCACAGTCCACACACATTGGCATAGTTATAGTTTTCTCAGGGAAGGGCTCCAACTAGGGGGGGGGGGGGGGTCCATCTATATATATAAAAGAGGAAAGTCTGTCTGTCAGTTTGTTCGCTATACATGTCCAGACCGTTCGACAGATCTGGACCAAATTTGGCACACTGACTAAATAGGACAAGAGAAAGCTAATGCCGTAAAAGTGAAATTAATCAGATTAATAGTTTTTGAGTTATTTTATGTTTTGTAAGGTTTTTGGCCATTTTTCTCGCATTTTATGTTATCACGAGCTAAATTTTCGTCCGAACACTACATTTTTTATATCATCAGAAACTAGAGTTTTCTTTACATATAACATTTTGTAACAAATATAATTTGTTACAAAATCCTACTTACATTTGCCGATTTTTGGGAATTTTTAAAAATAAATCCTGTTTCAAAGAAAATGTACTGCTTTTAAAAATATGCTATTTTTAAACTGTCGCATCAAAAAACCTAATGGGCATCTTTTTACCACTGATTAAACATTTATTTCTCCCTCTTTTAAATTTTGAACTGTGCAGAAATGTTTAATAGATTTTTGTTTGATTTTTTTCTGAAAAGATCACAGGTTAAAATTCTCTCTGGTCTGCAAGTTCCACAACTGAAGGTAGCTATCATTCCCCCACTGGTTTTCAAGGTTGCTACGGCGTGCTTGGTGAAGGAGCGAGGGGGGGAGAGAGATGGGACGGCAACCGTGCTAATATAATCCACCCCCACCACTACGCCAAATTCAGGCAGACTAGTTATTATATGATGACTGGAAACTGTTTATTTTTTTTCCGTTCGTGCGTATCTATTAGTGATAAAAGACTACATATTAGAACTCGATAGGTAGAATGGGAGAAGCCTCGTCAAATTCACGGTAACTCGGATCATTGGCAAGCCTTGTGATCATTTTTTTTTTTTTTTTTTTTCTCTTTGCAGCGGGAAATCCCATGTCTTTTTTAATCACTGCAGCGTGAGGATTCTCATTCCAGCCTACCCGTGTCCAATTTCCGGTAACCTCTGTACGCCAACAGATGCCATGTTCATTTCTTTTTTGTTGCAGTGGGAAGTCCCATGTCCCTTTTTTATCGCTGCAGCTGGAGGATTCATATTCTTTCCCTTTACAATTTCATACTGACGACAGGGCTCTTATTTCTTTTTAGTAGTTGCGTAGGTATTAGCGATAAATGACTGCTAGAACACAGACAGGTAGATGAGAAGTCTAGCCACGTCCAATTCCTGGTAGCCTCTACGCCATCAGGTGCTTTGTTCCTTTTTTTTTTTTTTCTATTTTGCAGAGGGAACTCCCGTGTTCTTTTTTTTAATCATTGTAGCGGGAAGTCCCGTGTCTTTTTTTTAATTTTTTTTTTTTTTATTATTGCAGTGGGAGGATTTACATTCCAGCCTAGTCAAGTCCAATTCCTGGCAACCTCTGTATTCTATTAGGTGCCGTGTTCATTTTTTTTTTTTTTTTTTTTAACCCTTTGCACCGGGTAAGCCCGTGTCCTTTTTTTAATCATTCCAGCAGAAGGATTCACATTCCTTCTCTTTACAATCTATATTTAAGGTAAATAGCATTTCTCTTTCATTGCACGGGTGCTAGTTCTTCTTATAAAATTTGATTAGCAGTAAAAATTGAACTAACAGCCCACGCTGCTAGTTCTTCCTATAAAATTTGATTAGCAGTAAAAATTGAACTAGCAGCCCGCGCTGCTAGTTCTTCCTATAAAATTTGATTAGCAGTAAATTTACAATAAATATCTGGTGAAAATATTCAATAGCACTAAAAATTTTTGAATTCTTAAAAGATTAAGTTGTGTTAAGACAAAATTATAAAATTTTCAAATGTTATATAGAATTGAATTTTTTTGACGTATGCTAATTTGAGCGATATATTCAAAATGTGAGTTATTGTCTCTAATTAGTGTTTTGTGTAAACTAAAGGGTTCCAGTCCTCCTAACCTAATCTTTTATATCCCGTGTCTAAATATCAAGGATAACAAACTTTTCTGAAATAGCATGGACTGCCTACATACAGAAGGCATAAATTAATAAAATTTTTACCTGTTTCTCTTAAAATTTTAAGTTTAATCCGTACTCAGTATTATACTACTCCTTAACAACGTAATACAGTGTTTGAACTCGGGTATCAATTTAAATTAATAAGATTTTACAAAATATTTTTTAAATAGTTGAATTATTGTTTTATTTTCATCAATAATAGTGTAATTAATTACGACATTGATCACACTGAAATAAATAAATTAACTTTACTAAACCCTATTGTTAATGGGGAAGATAAACTTTAAATATGATTTCCAACATGAAATATTATGTGAATGATCTTATATAATAAAATGAGACTAAAGAAAGTTTGACTCTTCATTAAAAAATTATAAATACGTAACCTTTTTAGGAGGTCTCACAAAATTACATTAATAATAATATACAGCTTTTTTAAGGTTACTCGGGAAATGCTGCCAAGTTTCACGATTGTCGCAAAAAAGGCTATATTGTACTAGAAAGTTTTATAATCGATGCATTTAGCATGATTTATATTTTTTTTAAATATGAAAGGAATGCTGATCATTGGAATTTTAAGAAATGTTTATATAATGTATTCTGTGATTATATAAATTTATCACATATAATGAATTTAAAAATCCCAACCACATAAAAAAATACCATTTTGTAATCACGACAAAGCAGTAACCAGATCAGATACGTGCAATATGAAAGCAAAAACAATTAAAACAGCATTGCTAATCATCTCAAAGGTTTCCATAACAATGATTTAAAGTTACTGATGCTTTAACAGTAAAGGATAATTTCATTTCTTCCGTTCCAACATGGTTCCGAATAATAGTCATTATTATTATTTAAAAAAAGAAAAAATCAGTACACTAGAATCAGCATAAGAACTCTGGAACACATTCTCATATTTGCAGCTGTTAAAAGCAGCAGACGATCACTACATTTCTTTATGCGCTTTGCGGTATTCTGCTATTAACCACCTCTAAAAGTGATTTATCTGGCTTCCTCTTTTTTTTTTTTTTTTTTCATGTAAGCTAAGAAGCAATAATAACATTTTTGTAGAAATAATTAAATGTAACAGAGACATCACTGGTAATGCCACCCACAGATGGAATGCAGAGAGAAAACATTTGGCTGCAGATAGTATAGAACAAGTTGCACAGCGTTTGAAAACAATCGATGAATATCGACCAACAGATAATATAGAACAGACTACTCGGACTTTGTGAGCAATGGACGAATATTGCCTAAAAAAAGCTGTTGAGGCTGATGTAGGAAATAGCCAGCCATTGAAAGCCTTGTTTATTTTAAAAACTTGTTACCTTTCTTAGGTAGTGGCTAGATACTTGACACCACAGCAAGCTGAAAAATACACTTCGCCTTGCTCAACACGACATTCTGACAAGGATTATGCATAAGAATATACGAACAACTATTTCAAAGACAGCCTTCATGTGAAAAGATTATCCATTATGCATATCTTTCTTCAAGTAAACACATATCGTTAGCTGAAATACAATAATTATGATAATATTATCATTTACTTACTTTTTAATCTATATTTGAATGAGTAGAACAGCACACCATTTTGTAATGGCGGACGTAAACAAGTGACTGCGCTGGATAGTGCTTTGAACTTGCAGTAGATAACATGGAGTTTGCATGCTGCTCTTAAATATCCCAAAATGTAATGATTATGCAATGTTTTCGAAATGCCCTAAACATGGAAAAATGGACTAATATGAAACAGTTGAAAATTGGTTTTAAAAATGAAATTTTTGCCACAAAAAGAGCAAGGTAAAATGAATCCCAAAAGGCAACGTTTCTGCCACATCAGAGGTTCAGCATTTTTGCAATTTAACCAATATACAACCATTGAAATTAAAAAGCAACATTTCTGCTACGTCAGAAATAGGAATATTTACAACTTAACGAATATGCAATCATTGCAAATAAACTGCAACGTTTAAAAACAGTTACATGCTACTTGGGTACCCTCCAATGCCTGTGAAATCGATCATTATGACAGAGGAGGTTTAATGGGGAAGCATCATGTTGGATGGCCGCATACCTCTCTGTGTCTTTGAGACTGGTGTGAGGTATAGGGATGAGGTCTTGGAGTTGCTGAACGAGTTGGACCAATTGCCACAGGAAATGATAAACTGCCTTCTTCAAGTATGATATCATGCTGAGGGACCTGCATATCTGTAAGAGGAGACCATATCCCCTGTTAACCCATTTTTTTGTTTATTCTGCAACCGCTGTTTCATACCTTCTGACTCCAGCGTGTATTATGCACGATCATGCATGTGTATTACAATTATTGAATGTTTATTTATTTTGTATTGTATCAATGTACATATCAAATTTAATTAAACTTGGTCCAGTAGTTCTAGAGATAACTGACCAAGTCTTCAAATTCTTTTTTAATTTCTTACACCAGTGCACATAGGTGCACCCACGGAGGGGGCTATGGGGGCTCAAGCCCCCCCCCCCTAACGGTGGAAAGTTAGAAGTAAAAAGCATTGAAAATTGTTCTTAATGAATTCATTTTTTCTTTTTTAAAATTGTCTTTAGAAATAAAGTACTTTTTACAAAAAAAAAATGTTTAAATAAATACTTACAGTTAGTGTACGATACACAGCTTGGTTTCACGTTACTGAAAAGATCAGATAATTATTTGACTATAATGTTACATTGCTTGTGCGCATATTGTTCTGTGGGCAAGTCAAGTGACACAGAATATTTTGACTTTATAAGAGAACTAGCAGCGTGGCCCGGCATTGCCCGTGCAATGGAAGAGAAATGCCCATTTACCTTAAATATAGGTTGTAAAGGGAAGGAATGTGAATCCTCCCGCTGCAATGATTAAAAAAAGAAAGAAGAGAACACGGGACTTCCCGCTGCAACGAAAAGAAAACGAACACGGCACCTGATAGAATACAGAGGTTGCCAGGAATTGGACGTTGCTAAGCTGGAATGTGAATCCTTCCACTGCAATGATAAAAAAAAGGACATAGGATTTCCCGCTCCAAAAAAGAAAAAAGAACAAGGCACCTGATAACGTAGAAACTATCGGGAATTGGACGTGGCTAGGCTTCTCCTTTTCTACCTGTATGTATTCTAACAGTCATTTATGGTTAATATCTGTGCAACTACTAAAAACAAATAGAGCCCAGTCGTCGGTATGAGATTGTGAAGGGAAAGAATGTGAATCCTCTGGCTGCAACGATAATAAAAAGGACATGGGACTTCCCGCTGAACTGAGAAAAACAATAACTATAGCATCTGTTAGCTTACAGAGGTTACCGGAAATTGGACGTGGTTTAAGCAAATTCTTCCCTTCTACCTATCTTTGAGTTCTGATATGTAGTCTTTTATCAAAATTACCAATGCACCAACAGAAAAAAAATAAAGTTTCCAGTCATCAATATAATAACCAATCTGCCTGAATTTAGTGTAGTGGGGTCGCGAAGAGGGAGGGGGGTGGTTTAGCACGGTCACTGGCCCCTGTCTCTTTCCCCCTCCACCTCTCTTCACTCCCCCCTCCCTTCCGTCTCTCTTTCGCTCTGCCTGGTGTGAGAAGAAAATTCCGACCTTGAAAATGAAGAACCGAGTGGGGCAATATGTTACCTTCATTCTGGAACTTGCATTCGGGAGAGAATTTTAATATGTGATCTTTTCAGAAAAAAAATCATATAAAAAAATCTAATAAACATTTCCGCACAGTTCAAAATTTAAAAGAGGGAGAAATAAATGTTCAATCAGCGGTAAAAAGATGGAAAATTTTTGCCCATTAGGTTTTCCGATGCGACAGTTTAAAAATAGCATATTTTTAAAAGCAGTACATGTTCTTCGAAACAGGATTTCCTTTAAAAAATTCCCAAAAATCGGCAAATGTAAGTACGATTTTGTAACAAATTGTATTTGAAAAAGAAAACTCTGTAGTTTCCGATGACCTTACAAAACATAAAATAACTCAAAGACTATTAATCCGATTAATTTCATTTTTACGGAATTAGCTTCCTCTTGTCCTATTTAGTCAGTGTGCCAAATTTGGTCCAGATTCGTTGAACGGCCTGAAAGCGTATAGCGAACAAACAAACTAACTTTCCTCTTTTATATAGATTACACTGGGGAACAGCCAATTTTGTTGTCTTAAAACTGTGACTTGATTTTGAATGACTTTTGGCCCCTGAATCCAAAAGTAACTGTGGTTTTCGTCTGTCACGTCAACTTTTTAAGATACAGGGTACCCCCGAAATGTGCATAAAAAGAAAAATAAAGGGAAAAGTTACCAAATATATAGTTACTGCAAGTTAAATTGTATTAATACAAGTAGAAAAATTCATTAACCAAGTGGTAAACATACATATTAAGGCAAAAACTTTTGTTTGTAGACTTTTCTAGACATGTCTAAATGTCTGACATTCTCGCTTTCTGCTCCAACAATAGTCAGCCATCATATGTATATCCATCTTCCTTGCAGGTATTCACGATCTCAATCTGGTGAAATCGCTCACCCTGCTCATTATTGACTGCATCAAGATTTTTCGGAAAGCCAGGAAGATAGCTATGTAAAAAATGCAACTTGATGCTCATGTTGCAAACAAGCATGTTGCAGCAAGCTCTCCAAGAGCTGTTGTACAATTTCGGTAAATCTGTGCTCGATGTAATTCTGTGCTCGTGTATTTCCAAGAAAGTCTTTGACAATGTTTCTGGATGCCAACTAAGCATTCTTTTAAAGTTCTGTCATTTTTCTGATGAAATGTTAATGTTTAAGGAGCTGGCTAATCTGTGGACCATCAAACACACCGGCTTTTATCTTTTCAATTGATAGGTTAGGAAATGCCGAAATGAGATACTTGAAACAGTCTCCTTCAATTGACAAAGCTTTAACAAATTGCTTCATGAGACCCAGTTTTATATGCAGAGGTGGAAATATGTTCTTTCTGTCCACAAGAGGCTGATGAAGAATATTTGGATCACCAGGTTTCAGGTCATATCTTTGCGGCCATTTCGACTGCACCCAATGCTTCTCACGAGCTCTGATGTCCCACCTGCACAAAAAACAGGAATACTTGGTATATCCACGTTGCTGTCTAAGGAGGAAACAGACCATGTTAAGATCAACACAGATGATCCATTGGTGCATGTGATATTGCAACAAATGAACGACTCTCCTTATGCCTTCATATTCCTCACCCAAACATACTGAATGGCCTATTGGGAATGCACCAAATAAATTTCCATTGTGGAGGAGTACACACTTTGAGCTCCGCTTTGAGCTATCGATGAACAATTGCCATTCATTTGCGTTATAGGCTGAAATTCCCAACTCTTCCATTAAATCATGTTTGTTGTAGCAATATACAAACCCATCATCACTTCGAAAGCCTTACAGAAATGCACTTTCTCGCGATCGAAAGTAGGGTACTTTAGCTCTTTTCTCAAGAAATTTTTTTTCGTGCCGCCTTGATGCTAACAGTTCTGAAGCTTTTTTGCATAGCCCCAAATCTCGTGCCAACTCATTTAACTCATGCTGCTCAAATCCCTTACGAACGGGATCACAATTTGAAAATCTCCATCATTGGGGTCACTTCGATCTTAACCAGACTCTCATTCCTGTACTTCCAAAGAAGGTAATTCCTTGAAAACTGGCACTGGGATTTCAGCTGAATGAGGCACTGGGTGTAAAGCTGATGGTAAACTGGGATACTCAATTTTCTTTTTCTTGTTGTAACCTGACGTTTTCACTATACAAAAGTAGCAATCACTTGAGTGATCTCTAGGCTCTCGCCAAATCATAGGTATACCAAAAGGAAGTTTATCACGTGTTCCCTTCGTTCACATCCGTAAAATTTCGACGCAGTGCTGCCACACTTTGTGAGGGGCCCAAGATTTATCTTGATCACCAATTTTCACTTTAAAATAGGCTTCCCTGACAAATGTACTGATATTTGTCCTTTGACTGGGAATGGTAAAACTGCCACATATATAACAAAAAGAATACGGGCAGTTTAAGCACCGACGACGCGAACTAGCGAAGGTGGACATAAGGAGAGGTTTCAGTTTATATATGTAAATAAAAACTAAACGCTGCTGAACTTCTTTAAAAACCAGAGCTCAGAATCCACATCGGAATGCACGTCACTGTATCAGAGAGACACACATCTTTCTACACTATCTCAAGCAAAACTGAACAAGTCTAGATAGTATATTGAATCTGTTGCTGGTCTCCGACGCTGTCATTTCCCCTCGCCAGTCAGAGAAGTTTTATGTCAGCCAACAAGAGAGCAACAGTGTTTCCGGTGAACGAAGTTCGCTCTTGCGGATAGTGTAGAAGATAGGTGTAGAAAAAAACTTGACGTGATGGAAGAAAACTAACAACAGTTTTGTAATCAGTGTGCCCACTGCCCTCTAAAACAGCTAAAAAATTGAACTCAACAGAAATTAAGTTAAAAATTGTTCCCCAGTGTTATAACTATAATCAAGGTCACTATAACGAAGTTCTGCAGAATTAATAGCCCAGCCCCCTAAACTAAAATCCTGAGTGCACCACAGCCAGTGTATATTATTCAGTTTTTCAAATATGCACTCAGAAAATTTATTCACCATCGATGTTTATTCAGTACTTTTGTAAATACATCAGCTATACTCTTTTTACTGTGAACATATTTTAAGTTGAAAAGTTCATAATTTAGTAAGTCCCTTATTAAGTGGGAGTTTTATGTCATTGTACTTAGTTTGAATGTTCCCAATGGGTTTTTTGCATTTTTCATTGCAACCTCATTGTGACAGTATTTGGTATTTTCATTTAATTGCATTTCTTTAATACCTAACTCCTGTAGAACATGTTTTAACCAATTGACTTCCTTGGAAGCTTCTCTTAAGGTAACGAATTCTAATTCCATTGTTGAGAGATTCAAAAATTTATGCTCTCATCATGGCACAGTGGTTATGTTGTCACTGAAAATCGTAGATGGCCAAAGCGTGAAGGTCCCGGGTTCGGGTCCCATCAGGCAGCTATCGATCTAATGTTCTGTAGTTTTGGTAAGTTTTCTCCAGATGTAATGTGAATATGTGTTAGAACCCCTTAGAAAGTCCTTCTACCCAGGCATCCCCATCTGTGGCAGATCACCCTAGCGTGTTATTGCCATAATCACACAAACAAAACAAGATTTCTACCATCAAGCAAAAGTCAGGAAATAGAAAAAAAGGTCAAGAAATTGAAGCACTACGTAACAATAAGTGACTCAACTACGTTTTTTCCATTCCACTGAAATTCTTTGTTTTTAGTTTTGTCCATTGAGAAAAACTATATTCTTTTTATTTTTTTAACTTCATTAATTCGTATTTTGATTTCTCATGCGATTTTCCTGTGAGAAAGGAAGTTGATTTGTTTATTCGTTTACTCTCGTATCAATGGTGTGTGTATGAGAGAGGGGCAGATCTGCCAAGTGTGCTCCTCTTCTTCTCCCTCCCAACATGAGGAGCTTTCAGGTAATAAAATACCGCATTAGAGAAACAATCTGTCATACAGAAAAGTAGTCATAACAATAAATTATTTCCTATTGTAAATGATGCTTTATGGTCTTTTATAAATGCTGTAAATAATTAATAAACACCACTTGATTATTGTTTATTTTTCATGTTTTCAAAACTCATTCATCCAGGCTTAAAGCTGGCTTCAAGGCAAGTTCAAGACAGGGCATTTCCGAAAATGGGGGGCAACACCCTGCCCATCGATGTACTAAAGAATCAGAAAAAAAATGATTCATTGACAGGGTGTGCAGGTCCAGCAGTTGGGAAATGCACTTGAATTTCGCATGGTGGGAAATTCGGGAATTATGCTTGAAAATGAAAATATCGAATTTCTGGTCAGCGCCTGAAAAGCATTCTTTCCCCAAAGAACATAGCCAAATTGACGACAGCTGTGCTATAAAACAATTTTAGGTGGAGAAAGCGGTAGGAACTGTTGATATAAACAAAATTTGTGTCTGTTTTGTTGCTTCTCCACAAAAATGGAATCACCGATTGCGAGAATGCAAGTCTCATCACCTTCACATGCCCCTAGCTGTTCATTTTCACTGTACTACACTCTCAGCAAAAGCCCGATCGACAGTGCAGAAATATGCGATGGCAGGGCCATTGAAACTATTTTGAATTCATCAGTTGGGAAATTAAAGTTTGGGCAAGAGAGTCAAATTCTTTCCAATCCATGGAGTGTCGTGAGTTGTTTTACGATTATGTAATTACAAACTACTGCACAGCAGTAATTATTAAGACTTTTTGCATCTCTAGAAAATCCGTTGTCACCCGCGCACGATGGAAAATGCTATTGTTCCCCCCCCCTTTTGTTTTCTTTCTTTCTTTATATGTAGCGCTCTTACATTTCTTTTTTCTCTCAGACATGTTTAGCTTAACTGGCATTCCTATTACAGATTATTTCTAAATATTATGCATATACAGTGCTGCAGCTGGAGATCATGTCGCCCGGACAAGCTTTATTTTCGGTGCTTCCTTCTTTCCATTTTGACATAACAGCACTATGCCTGGGGCACGAGCCCCGTTTGCCCTCTTCTAGTTGCAGACGAGCATATATATATATTGAGAAAAATTGCAGATGACGCTCAATACAATAAAAATTTGAACTCAAAACGAAATGTTTTCAGTCATTTTCAGGACCGAAAATTTCCATGATTTTGAAAAGTTTGTCATTAAATTGACAGATTTCCATTATTTTGCGATTGCACAACTGTGATTTTTCCCCCCCCTCTCGCCCTGTATAAAGCACAATAGAGGTCTTATATAACTTTTGTAAAAGTGTAGATTTTGTAAAGTGAAAAAATTTAGTGTATTAAAATACAAATCTTGCCAGTATTTTGATTTTTTTTTTAAATAAAACTACGACCTATACTTTGTTTTTAAAAGTAATCTCTTAAAATTTACTGTAAAATTAGACCTAAAAGGGAATTTAAAAAAAAAAAAAAAAAGACCATAAAAGCATGCCAAGTTCTTTACTTTCACATTTTTTTTTTTTTTTCTCTCTTCTCTTCTTCTTCTTTCTTTCTTCTAAGCAAAACATCATTTGTTTCATTTTCATTATTATAGTTCCGTTATTTTGCAATTACAAAACTTGAATTTTTAAAATTTTTTTGCTGAAATAAAACATAATGATGGTCTTAATACTTTGCCAACTTTTACGCTTTCTGCTTTTAAAGTTAACTTTTTTACACAGATTTTTACAGTTTTATGCAAAACTCCTATTTCTTTGCAATTTTTTAATGAATTCTAATCTTTTAAAATAAAATTACAGCCCATATTTTGTTTTTAAAAATCTCTTAAAACATTATTAATGAGCTTTTCCTGTGGTTTTGTTTATTTTAAGATTACTTAATTGTCCCCCACCCAGTTTTGAAATACAAATAAAATTGATTCTTATTTCAAATTTAAATTTTTTTGACAAATTTTTAAAATGTAAAATAATAAAGGAAAAATTTCATTGAAGATCGCAGGTTCAAATATGAATGAAAATTATATAAAATTATAGCAATAATAAAAACAAAGAAATTGAAACAAAGGATGCTTTGATAAGAAAAAAAAATATTTGTGAAAGCAAGCAACTTGGCTTTTTTTTTTTTTTTAAATTCCTTTTCAGTTGTAATTTTACTGAACTTTTTATGTATTACAGAATTGCTTTTTCCTTCCCTAAGTGTTTGAAATCATATAAATTTTGGGTCCAGTATTAATATATATATATATATATATATATATATATATATATATATATATATATATATATATTATATTTCTTTTTTTCAAATAAAGATAACTACATTTTAATTTTTATTTTGTTTAAGAAACATAAAGTCTGTGTTATGTAAATTTTAATATTTCATACTATTTAAACAATGCAAATTGACATAAGTTCATGTGTTCATTTCATAGAAAACATTACATTACTGTTCATATACTATTTAGTAAAATTCATTTAAAATGTCATTCACACATAGCAATAATCATCAAAAATAAATTATTTCTGCCAAACAGGTGTATTTTACTCCTTGGGAATTTCGAATTGGCAAGCGGGGGGGGGGGGGTGCTGGGGATCGTCCCTGGCTGAAGAATGTAATATCCCTGGCTGGAGTGGCTAGAGAAATATTAATGGATCCCCAATGGAGAAATGTTAAGCTAATCTCGGTCCTTACAAGTTCAATAGTATCTAACGATTTTAAGTATTGAGAATAGAAATTCTTCTTTCGTTTACTAGACAAAGTAACAAGTTACAAACATCTCTTTGAAATAGATGTACACATTCCTGATGCCACTTCTCATTCTGTAACTGGGATGATGACTGCGAAATGAACGCACAAGCACTGCTTTGCCGTGAACCGAATTTGAGGATAGATGTAGAATCGACATAGGCAGATAGGCAGGAATAAATGCGGATACAAAATCGGGAGGTCGACTTTTGTTTGAATTTAAGTCACTTTCCAGACATGTTGGTGGCTGCATTTGTCATGTAATACGTAATATATTATATCACCTTCACATGCCCCTAGCTGTTCATTTTCACTGTACTACACTCTCAGCAAAAGCCCGATCGACAGTGCAGAAATATGCGATGGCAGGGCCATTGAAACTATTTTGAATTCATCAGTTGGGAAATTAAAGTTTGGGCAAGAGAGTCAAATTCTTTCCAATCCATGGAGTGTCGTGAGTTGTTTTACGATTATGTAATTACAAACTACTGCACAGCAGTAATTATTAAGACTTTTTGCATCTCTAGAAAATCCGTTGTCACCGCGCACGATGGAAAATGCTATTGTTCCCCCCCCCTTTTGTTTTCTTTCTTTCTTTATATGTAGCGCTCTTACATTTCTTTTTTCTCTCAGACATGTTTAGCTTAACTGGCATTCCTATTACAGATTATTTCTAAATATTATGCATATACAGTGCTGCAGCTGGAGATCATGTCGCCCGGGACAAGCTTTATTTTCGGTGCTTCCTTCTTTCCATTTTGACATAACAGCACTATGCCTGGGGCACGAGCCCCGTTTGCCCTCTTCTAGTTGCAGACGAGCATATATATATATTGAGAAAAATTGCAGATGACGCTCAATACAATAAAAATTTGAACTCAAAACGAAATGTTTTCAGTCATTTTCAGGACCGAAAATTTCCATGATTTTGAAAAGTTTGTCATTAAATTGACAGATTTCCATTATTTTGCGATTGCACAACTGTGATTTTTCCCCCCCTCTCCCCTGTATAAAGCACAATAGAGGTCTTATATAACTTTTGTAAAAGTGTAGATTTTGTAAAGTGAAAAAATTTAGTGTATTAAAATACAAATCTTGCCAGTATTTTGATTTTTTTTTTAAATAAAACTACGACCTATACTTTGTTTTTAAAAGTAATCTCTTAAAATTTACTGTAAAATTAGACCTAAAAGGGAATTTAAAAAAAAAAAAAAAAGACCATAAAAGCATGCCAAGTTCTTTACTTTCACATTTTTTTTTTTTTTTCTCTCTTCTCTTCTTCTTCTTTCTTTCTTCTAAGCAAAACATCATTTGTTTCATTTTCATTATTATAGTTCCGTTATTTTGCAATTACAAAACTTGAATTTTTAAAATTTTTTTGCTGAAATAAAACATAATGATGGTCTTAATACTTTGCCAACTTTTACGCTTTCTGCTTTTAAAGTTAACTTTTTTACACAGATTTTTACAGTTTTATGCAAAACTCCTATTTCTTTGCAATTTTTTAATGAATTCTAATCTTTTAAAATAAAATTACAGCCCATATTTTGTTTTTAAAAATCTCTTAAAACATTATTAATGAGCTTTTCCTGTGGTTTTGTTTATTTTAAGATTACTTAATTGTCCCCCACCCAGTTTGAAATACAAATAAAATTGATTCTTATTTCAAATTTAAATTTTTTTGACAAATTTTTAAAATGTAAAATAATAAAGGAAAAATTTCATTGAAGATCGCAGGTTCAAATATGAATGAAAATTATATAAAATTATAGCAATAATAAAAACAAAGAAATTGAAACAAAGGATGCTTTGATAAGAAAAAAAAAATATTTGTGAAAGCAAGCAACTTGGCTTTTTTTTTTTTTTTTAAATTCCTTTTCAGTTGTAATTTTACTGAACTTTTTATGTATTACAGAATTGCTTTTTCCTTCCCTAAGTGTTTGAAATCATATAAATTTTGGGTCCAGTATTAATATATATATATATATTTCTTTTTTTCAAATAAAGATAACTACATTTTAATTTTTATTTTGTTTAAGAAACATAAAGTCTGTGTTATGTAAATTTTAATATTTCATACTATTTAAACAATGCAAATTGACATAAGTTCATGTGTTCATTTCATAGAAAACATTACATTACTGTTCATATACTATTTAGTAAAATTCATTTAAAATGTCATTCACACATAGCAATAATCATCAAAAATAAATTATTTCTGCCAAACAGGTGTATTTTACTCCTTGGGAATTTCGAATTGGCAAGCGGGGGGGGGGGGGTGCTGGGGATCGTCCCTGGCTGAAGAATGTAATATCCCTGGCTAGAGTGGCTAGAGAAATATTAATGGATCCCAATGGAGAAATGTTAAACAAATCTTGGTCTTTACAAGTTCAATAGTATCTAACGATTTTAAGTATTGAGAATAGAAATTCTTCTTTTGTTTACTAAACAAAGGAGCATTACAAACATCTCTTTGAAATAGATGTACACATGCCTGATGCCACTCCTCATTCTGTAACTGGGATCAGGTTTCAAAGGAAAACTGCAAAACGAACGAACAAGCACTGCTTTGCCGCGAGTCGAATTTGAGGATAGACGTAGAATCGACATAGGCAGGAATATATGTGCACAGAAAATCGGGGGTTGACTTTTGTTTGAATTTAATTCACTTTCCCGACATGTTGGTGGCAGCATTTGTCATGTAATACGTAATATATTATATGAGTGGAGCATTTACACCTTCCTTCCTTTTTTCAAATGCAGGGCTGCCAACTAAACGCATTTGGCGTAATAACTACGCATTTGTTTATACTTTTTCTATGCTCTATGCAACACATGTGGAGAACTACACTTTTTTTTTTTTTTTTCAAGGAAAAAAAAATTTACAGCTAAAAATGTACTATCTTATGTAAATTTGTTTTGTTTTTTTCTTTTTAATATATTATTATAATATCCCTATCTTATTTTATGTTTTGTACGTGGGTAGAAAGATATCGGTGCATTCCTGCCAAGTAATCGTGTTAGCCTAGTTGCTTCTTTCTTCACCACTTAAACGGTGTTTCATCTTCCCGCAACTGTGTTGCGTAATCCTTCGGCAGCTCGCATTTGCATCTTTCTCTCCATGCCACGTCGGGATGTGACGTCATGGCAGAAGTCTGAGGAAGTTATTCGGCTGGGTATCTCTCCGCGGTGTTGTATAAGAGGAGGTGTTTCTCACAGGTAAATGATGATGGATGCATTTGCTGGTCGTGCAGCGCCTGGCAGGTATATTTTTTCGCCGGCTCGACATGAGCCCGTATTGTTACGATGATTTATCGTGTGTTTAGTACTGGATCCGATAGTTTTAGTACTGGAGCTGATTAGTTCATTTTTTTAAATTCAGTTTAATTAATATGCTTTATAAGTTAAATAAATTTAGTTTGATTTTAAAACTTCGTCTTTCTTAAAACCTTCCAGCACACTCTGCTTAAGTATTAGACAGTTTTAGAAGGTAGTGTGTCTACTACCCAGCAAATCGACTTGACATCGGCACGAGTTGGCTGGCCGTAAGATTTTTCAACTCCTTGGCTTGCTCCCCAGCCACGGAAGCTTTCGCTAACGGATTTTGGCCAATCGGATGACTCTGCTTCGACAGCTTTCCTGACGTTAACGAAAGCTTCAGTTTCTATGCCTTGGGCAACAGAAATACGGGGTGGGTTGGTTTCTTGGTTGTGTGTGCGCTGAAACTTCTCAGCTCCCTCCCTACTTCGTGCTGTACGGAAATAAATATGAATTGCAGGGCCGGATTTCCCATAAGGCCAACCTAGGGCACCGAACAAAGAACTCCCCTGCAGAACAATCATGGACGAGGAAAAGGACTGGAAAGGAGAAACGAAAACGACTTACTTTAAGTGATTATTGCCCAAGAAAAACACATTTATGGCTTCCGAAAAATTTCTTTTTTCCCAAGTAGAATTTCTTATCTATAGAAAACCCATGTGTGGAGATCCATTAACCACCCCACCCCCACCCCCTCGCAGACACAGAATTGCTCGCAGAGCATCCCAGCACAGACCATGTCCAAGTCGACGTTCTGCGATGTAATTCTTCTGCAGTGGATCTCTTAGTTCTGCTAGACACATGAAGAGATCCGTTGCAGAACAATCACGTTGAAGAAAGGAGGGGTACCGGAGAGAATAATTATTCAACGTAAGTTATCATCGAAAATGCGTCTGACCGTCTGTGCTCTTCCGAAATATCCCAACGTTCCCAAAAAAAGAACCACACCACACACATGCACAGAACGGTAAATATGTCTGCTCGAGAAAAAGTCTGTTGCTTTGAGTGTAATGCGTCCTTAATTTTAAAAAATTTTAAAACGCATTATCAACACTTTCGTCCAAAATATATCGGTGAAACATCGTGCAATTAATGAAACGAGCATTTCTGGTTTCTTAGTTCCATCTAAAAGATCGCCAGAAAAAGTGCATTGTGATTCTGATATGCTACCCATAAAAATGCCAAGAACAGAAACTGATACTGAAGTTTTGCAGAAAGTTAAACAAGATTTGACAAAGTCAAAAGAAACTTTACCCAATGTGGACGCTGCTAATGAAGGTGAACGGAAAAACTGCCACCCGGGAAAAAAGCCACTTTTAATAGTACTCTACTTTAATAGTTTTATGATGCAACATAGTCGTTATATGCTAGTCGATGAGGCAAGGAGCGTAGACAGATATTTTTTTCGGGGGATGTATGAGATATAATTTTGTATTCATAAACTTAATTTCTTATTGACGACAAAAATCTGAAAGCTCTTAATAACTAATTTTGAAAGTTTCGCAAGGGGATATATCCCGATATCCCACTCCCTGGTTACGCTCCTACAGTGACGTTAGAAATAAGAAGGGGAGTATTTATTATTGTGCGTATTATTTCTATGGTAGGAAAGGGGGGGCCTTTGGAGTTCGAGCCCCTTCATACCTTTGGAGGATGATAGAAAATAACCATATATCGGTGTCTTTTTCAGTGTTCAGAATCCATGAAAACATACTGAGCCCCCCCTCCCCCCCAAACCTACTGAATTGCTACGCTACTGCTCCCCTATCAGATTGTGGGGAGACCTAGCGTTGAGCTCTGGCTTATTATTACTTGTTTTCGTTTTATAAGTGCAAGAGTTTATTCTGATTCATGGTAATTTATCTTGTTAGCTCTTTGTTTTTAAATAATAAATTTTAGAATAAGGAAGATTTAGAAGTAGGGATGCACCGAATACCATATTTTGCCGAATAACGAATACCAAATATTCGGTTAAAATTCTAACCGAATACTTGTTTAACATTTATTAAACTTTGATTGCAATGATTAATTTAATTAGTTTTTTCTTAAACAATATTTCATATGGTGTAAAACTTCAAAAATTAAAATGCTGCAAAATTTAATATCCAAGTGTGTTTCCTTTATATATTACTAGCTGCGTGCCCGTTCTTTGCACGTTAGGAAACGAAAAAGTTCCTCACGTGTGTAATTCGAATTAATTCCAGTGATGTGGAATCTAGAAAAAGCAAAATTATTTTACTCTTGACTTAAAATTTGCGTCATATGTAATAACCTGAGATCATTGCAATATAATGACACACACAAAAAAAAAACTATGTCCACGTCATTCAGTATCAAAAAAGTGAAAATGGACCGTTTGCAGTGAACTTCTCACTTTCAAAATGTCTTATTTCCTCAGACATGCTGTCTTTTAGGTTCACGTTTTAGCGTTAAATACCTCAGACACTACATGAAATGGACAGTTTTTTTTTATTTTAAAAATACGTCACCCTCTCTTGCAACCCTTTACAAAAAGAAAAAAGATAAGACTGCGCTATTTATAAAGGCTTTAAAATTGTTTTTCTAGATAATGCAGTTTAATTTTTCTTCTCGCAAATAAATCCAGTATTTATAAAAGGAAATCGAGCCAAGCAAAGAAATCGTCTGCTCGCGGGAGCCGTTTTTATTTATTTTTTTCAACTGGCAATTTTAATCATTGTTACTGTATCCATGACAACCAAACCGCAAGATATCAAACCGAATTTTTTATAAGCAGGTGCTACTGAAATGAAAATCCTTCTTTACTTAAAAATTCTCCTAATTTATATTTTCCCCCCGTTCTCCTTTTAAAAGTGGACGAATTGTGTGCTCCGTCTTTTGCCGAAATATAAAAAAGTTATGACTGATAGAATTCAAGATTCAGCAGTTTTAAAAGTATTTTACGAAAGTCAGCATCAAATTTAATTTTATTTGAAAAATTCCCAAAAATCTGCTAATTATGTTATACAGTCCGAACAAACAGTTTTTTAAAGAAAATTTTCTACTCTATACGATGATGTAAATATCGTTTTCTTGCGAGTGCAATTACCGGTGTTATTGTGTATTACGCAAGAAAAATCACTAAAAATGGACAAAACATAAAATAAAACATTTTCTAATTCGAATTTCGAAAAAATCGCTTCGAGGTGTGCCAAGACCCGTCTTGGAGAATTTCTGTACAAAATTTGGTAGGTCTACGATCACCTGTTTCGGAGCTACGCGAGACGCAGACAGACAAACTAACGGACAGTTTACACATTCTTTTAATTTAGATTAATAACTTTTTAAATATTAGTGAAGTGCTGGTAGTTTTTTTACCTGCATATTTTATTTAAAAAATTTGCAGTTAATTGACTTTACATATTTATGAACACTTAATGTTATGAGTTTTTGTTTCCTGGTTACTGTTTCAAATTTAAATCAGTTCGTAATAGCAAGGTTAATGTAACGTGTCATAAGATTTAAGAAGAATTGAAAAGCAACAAAATTCAAATTTAACATTTGAGTGTTTTCTCTTACATTAAAACTAATTTCATTGTGATATTAGTTTTTTGTGTGATTGTGGAATGCTATATTAGAGCTACCTGCCAAGGATGGGGGGTGCCTTGGTAGGAGGACATTCTAAGGGTTTCTAATGCTTATTCACATGTGATATTAGTAAGTAACAACTTGAATCAATTTAGTACTATGGTACTATACTATATCTTTCATTCATGATATAAAAAATATGTATTTGTTTACCGATTGGTGAATACTTAAATTTGTTTACTATTCGGTTGCCAAATATTTAAGTATTCGGCCTAACCAAATATTCGGTTTGTCTGCCAAATAGGCAGTATACCGAATACCAACCGAATATTCGGTGCATCCCTATTTAGAAGTATATATATCTATATATAAATATTTTCATTTTTGAAAATATTCAATTCAAACATTGGTACTGTTATTTTAAGGATGGCTTTTTAAAAATTAAATTATGGTATTAATAAGTCAAAAACAATTTTTGAAAAATCTTCTTTAAATTAAATGTTTGTGTAATTGTAATGTTTCTAAACAAATTTTTAAATGCTCAAAAAAAAAAAAAAAAAAAAAACAGCAACACTTTTTAAAAGAAACTGGCTTAAAATGATTTAAAACTCATTTCTTAAAATGTAAAATATTGGCTAATATAACTGTGATTAAAATTAATAGTTAATTAGTTTTGTTAGAATAGTTTTAATAATTGTGTTTACTCTTTTTGATATTGAAAAGCTTATTGCCCCTCACAGACTTTGATTAAACATCTGTAGCCTTCTTATGAGAAAGCTTAAACTTTCTACATCACCTCATTAATGCAAGGGAGTATATTTTACTTATTGGGAATTTCTGTAAAAGGGCTATATAAAAAGTAAAAGTTTGTATTTATTTACATTTAATTTCCTGAAAATTTTATTAGACACCATAAAGTAACTTTGTAATTAATTATATATGTCTAAGATCAGTATTTAAATAAGAAAATAAGTGCTATTACAGTATTCACTTTATCTGCAAACAATCATCTGGTCGCTGACATTAACGATAATCTTTGCGATTTAAACGAAGCGATTTTCTGGTTTTATCTGATCCAGTCTTCGAATTTCTGTACCAACTTCGAATGTTGTGGTAGGAATACTGATGGACGTCTGACTTGTCCAAAAATCGCACGAAGTTTACAGTGCAATCCTCTGTTTTGCAATGACTTTTCATAAGTTTCTCAAAACTGAACTGTTTCGTGGCTTTAAATGGTAAAATTCAGGGTCTTCGTATGGAAATGATAATAGATAATGTCAATTATCTGACAATCTTAAAAAAACTGTACTTTATAAAACACTTTTATACGTGACATATAGTGCTGATGAGAAAAAACGAATTATCATGCATATTAAATTGGAATTATTGGTCAATTTTTCGAGGGGGGGGGCGCAATTATGGCCTTTGGCCTAGGGTGCAAAAATGTGTAAATCCGGCCCTGATGAATTGCGTGCGCACGGATTGAACTATCGATGCGAACTGAGCCGCATGCTTTGGTGTTCCTTAGATGTATAGTTTACTTATCTGTTGCTGTTGTCATATTAGTATATCGCGTGCACGTACTACTTTATAGAACTCCATGGTTTAGCGCTGTGTTAAAAATAATTGAATTAACATCAATTAAACATTTGCAATGTCAGTTGAGGCTGGGAAAAAAAAAAAAAAAGATTGCGCACCAAAAGGGCCAAGTTTCAACATACATCTTTTTTGGCTCCAAATTAGAGATAAATGTAATATTTTTCTGGAAATATGAAGGAATTCTGTGCTACATTCTGTTTTTAATCTTTTTCACAATGTTTTCTTAACATTTTTTAAATTCTCTTTTGTTGTTAATTTTTTAGTTTTCCGACTATGTTTATTGTTAAAATGAAACAAGAGGTTGAGGGTTGTGGAGCCCCCCTCACCTCTCAATACATGAAGCATTGAAAATATACATGAAACATTGAAAACTACACATTTTTGTTCTTTGTACTACACATGTAGGTTGTAAGAAGTTGGCAGCCCTGCAAATGTCCCCTCCTGAAGAATGTTTTTTTTTTCAAATGTCCCCCCCTGGAGAAAATGTTGAATTCGCACCCTGACAATAGTAATGCTTTTCCCTTTATTCTCTTTTAAATTCCAGGTTTTGATTACTTTTTTTTAAACAATTACTCGGATTCCACTTAAAAAATTATAACTATTGCTGATCTCCACGTTTCATAGTTAACTACATAACTTCAATATTTCTTTATCTTTTTGGTAAATGAATATTTACCCTTAAGTATGACTTTATTAACATTGCTAAGATCACTTATCTACACAAATGCATATTTTGAAATTTTGAAATTAATGTCTCGATTCCTTAAGGCATCTGAAAGCTTGTATACAAACTTATAAGATATTGCATTGCACTGATTCTGTGATTTTAAAAGGATATAGATTTGCATTTGACTGATTTTACATGGCTAAATGGGGAAAAAAGAAAGAAAATGATTGATTTTGTTTTATATATTTTTTTTAAATATTTTGTTGTTAAAAAGACTCTTAATACATAAGACTTTTGTTGTTAAAAAAAGCTCAATACTCAAACTGTTATTACAGTGTGTACATTATAATTGCAGTAATTTAAAATAAGTTTTAATCTAGATGCTTTTTATGCAATACTTTAAAGGAATAAATTTGTTTAAAATCTTTTTAAAACTTACTATTGTCAGCAATTAGTTACTTTTTAAAGTATTACATATTATCATAATATTTGGATAATGCTTTATATTATGTTATTGGGGTAACTCCTTATATTATGTTATTGGGGTAACTGCAACTTAATATTATTATTCAAAAATATTTAATAATATTTAGATTAATTAAGTTTAAAAGGATAATTTTCCTTGATTCTATCATCATAATGTATTTTTGATATTGGGGTTTCATATTCGTTATGGTCGAGGTCAAGAAATCAAGCTTACTTTATGTGGTAGATGCCCTGCAAAAAGAAAAATTTGTTTAGATGCGCACAAAATTACATGTGCATTTCTTCTGAGTTAAAGGATCTCTTCTTTCCCACCCTCCCCCCGCCTCCCAAAATATGGTCATCTTTATCGGTGGCAGGGTTCGTGATTTTTTAAATTTTTTTTTTAAAAGCGGATTTTTTTTATTTAAATTAGATTTTTTTAAAGATGTTTTAAAAATTCCTAATATGAATCTATTTTGCATATTATAAAAGTAGTATGACATTTTAAACAATATATATAAAATATATTTTAGCTATTATAATAATAAGTGCATAGATAAACAATTTTAATATGAAACAAACATCACAATTCAAATCAAATTTAACATGCAAGACAACAAAAATATTAATTTGCAAATACTTACAAACTGAAAACAAATCAAATAATCCTCAATTGTTTCTTGAGGTTGATCACTATTAATATCATTTCTCTCAGAGGAGAAACATTTATCTACATGTGCTTTCATTCTGGCTACTAATCCCATCGTAACTTTTCCACAGTTCTTGCATTTGGCTTTAACACCTTTTCCATAAACTGTCTGCTCTTCATTAAAGTACATCCAAATATTATCTTTCTTCCTTCCTGCCATCATCCTCGTAATTTAGCAATAGCTCTCTGAACACTGAATCCTAAACAAGCGTGTTCTAAAATCTGAAATAATTCTAGTGTTGCCAATTTTCCTGATCAAATTTCTTTAGTTCTCACACTGTCACACTCAAAAGTCACTCCCCCCCCCCTTACCTTGAAGGATTCCCTAAACCACTGCAGTGCCATCTAATGCTATTATAAGAAATTAATTTCATTTGAGTGTTGAAGATTTTTATTTAGAATATATTCTATCAATACAAAATCCATTTTTGAAAAATGATTTTAATCACTGATTTTTTTTTTTTAAATCCCTTGATTTAAATCGTGATTTTAATCAAGCTGATTTAAATCAACGAAGCCTGAGCGAAGTTTGAGTCACAGTAGCAATTTATTTCCATACTACTTATATATGACAAATTATGTTTATAATGCTTTGTATATTGAATGTAACCCAGTAGCCTTAGTAATGCATTCCAATGCTTTAGCCCTCTCGCTGTGCATTCTGCTATTTCCATGGGTAAGGTAAAAGTAGCAAAATTTGCTCAACCTGCGATTTCTATGGGGATATATTTTTTCCATCTAGTCAAAAGCACAACTAGCTTTTCCCCATTCAGTGGTCCACTTCAGAGTTTCTGTGATGTTTAATTATTGATTTAGGTCTGGGTTACAGATGGTAATAGTTTTCCGTATTTCAGTGAAGATTGCAAGCTTGTTTAATAGGCATTTCCCTCGCTTTTAAAGCCCTAACTAAAGATGTCTCACCGAACAGGTTTCAATAATAAAAACTATGTTTCTACTGACATTTCCAATACTGATAGGAGTTCTGACTCTGATAAGTACATTGTGATGATTTCTCAAATTTCTTCTCTAGATATTGATGAAACTGAAGATTAGAAATTTATCATACTGAACTTCATTTCTTGTTAAAGTTTGGAAGTATTTTGCAGATTTTTCATTAGTATGCCTCTTTGCATATCTTTGCATTTCATAAACTAAATCATAATTTAACCAAAATAAATTTTCAAAATTTATTTTTTATATAATTATTCTTTAATTTCAGTTTTCTTACAATCTAATTCTGTATTTAAAAAATGCTTTTACAGAATTTTTTTACAGTTTAGCCCTAAATATTATGTTAATCTAAAATATGTAATAAAAAAATGTGCAGGTTTTGAACTTATTTTGATTTTAAAAAGAATTACACCGCAAGAGGGTTAAACCAGTGTTTTCTTGGAACTGTGCCAATATGTTAACTGCATAACAAAGGTCTGGTCTTGCTCAATTAGCAAGATAAGATAAACACCCCATAATATTTCTATATGGCAACTTAGACATTTCATCAATTTAAAACTTTTATACTGCTCATGTATTTTATCGATGTATTTTTGTTTGTGGATAAATAATCCTTCAAACCTTTCATCAGATTCTACCCCTAGCAACATCTTGGTTTTCTCTAATATAGTGGTATTGAATTCCCTTTAAATTACAATATGGCTGATGCAATTTAATGTTTTTTTCAAAAATTAGTCTATCGTCAACAAACTGGAGAAGAAAAGTAGTGTTCTATCGATTTCATAAAACCATTCCCTGCCACTCTGTCATAATCCATATAAAGCCTTTTTAAGCAAAAATATGTGTTTTGGAATATCAGGATCTTCGAAGCCCTGTGGTTGATACATATAAATTTCCTACTGTAATGGTACATATAAATGTGTACATTGAATATCAATTTTGCCGATTAACCAAATTGGCAAAATTTGCCCATCAGTAATGAAAAGCAACATACTGCGATAAGAATACCTGTACCCCAAAGATTGCATCAGTAAGCCTCTCTGAAGGCAAGTCAACAGCATGTGAGTGTGCCAAGTCAATCCTTTGAGAAATATGCAAAGATTGGTCACCAATGAAGCAACCTGTGCATGCTTTAGACTTGGAAAAAACATAACTGGCATTCTTGTAAGGGATTTTTTTTATGAACACTATTCAGATAGTATAAAATACCTGCATTTTTTTCCAATAAAAGGAAATTATAAAAAAAAAAATATATATGCTATATAATAAGAAAAGCTTTTGTCACATAACTGCCAAAGGCGAAGCGAAAGGCACAGTGAAGCACCATGCAAATTGGTAGTTGATCTGGAGGAGGACTATAACCTAGACTGTTTATTGTAGAAAACTCCCAGAATCTTAAAAGTGTATTTTCTAATGTTATAAATGATATTTCACTTTCAGTAATTCACTGTATAGCAGTAGCTTGTATAGGGTTCCATTTCCTGAAGGGGGGAGGGGCAATCAGGTATTTTAAACCTTGTTGTTACTAAAGTTAATATAAGTGCTTTAAAATAGCTGGTTTTTAATAATTGCTTTACAGTTTTGGAGGGGCCCAGGCCCCCCTTTCCTCCGTCCCTTAACTATGCCACTTCTGCATAGTTATTTTCTTTTGACTATCAAAAAATACAGGCTATAGGTATTCAATCTAATTCAAACTTCAAATTGACAAACAAACATTCACTGTATGTCAGTTTGTACTTTTAATAATTAATATTTATATGAATGTTTTATTAAACATAATAAATGACATTTCTGATTTTTGAATTGTAGGCTTTAAAAATACTTAGAACAGCTGAATATGCTCCATTTGTCGTGTTCATTGCAGCTCCAACTTTAACTAACATTAGAGATGTAAGTATTTTGATCTAATGAATTTTGTTCATACAATCCAAAATTATAAAGTTATTTTAAATGAAAATGTTTTATTGCAAGGCATTTCAACAGTGCTGGATTTAGAGGTGTGGAGGCCCTGGAGCAACACAAATAAGTGGTGGCCCCAATTTTTTACTCAAACAAGTTAACAGTTATTTCAATGACCAGTGTGGCAAAGTGAGCTTGCCATTAACTCATAGCCTAGAGGGCCAGGGTTCGATTTCCATGGAAGTAGATTTTATTTACACAAACAATAATATCTACTTCTTGCCTGTTTTATCAGTCTTAATGCAAAGTTGATATGGCTCTCAAACGATCATGTTGACTAGTATGTGAAATGTGCGCAAAGAAGCAGTTGATTTGCATCTGACTTCTTTGGGTATGCAGGTTTTGACGTATTTTTCAAGCAACTTTTTTAGGAATTCTATTTTTTATTTTGCACATCATTCGATATTTGTTAGGAAATTTTACATAAAAATGTCTCTTGTGCAGGGACCCCTCTCTTGTGGAAGCTCCAGGGCTGCAGCCCAGTTGCCCTTCCCTAAATCTGGCCTTGCATTTCAATGATAGTTTCATCTGTATGTATTATTTGTGTAATGCATTTACTCTTTCAAAATTTTCAAAATTCATTAATGTTAACATTAATGACTTTTAAATGATAGGTTATTCTAGGGTGCCTTTCAAATACAATTTGCATACTATTATGTACTACTAGAATTGCCCTTTGTAAGTAATCATTTCAGGTTCTTTTCTAGAAGAAAGGAGCACATGAAAAGAAATAAGTATCTCAAGCAGTAATACAATAAATAATTGAAGTTTGTGATAGTATTCTATTATAATTTGGATTGAATAAACTACATTTATCGGAGACACAAGTGCAGTGGCGGGTATAAATAGGCAAAGGATATTAAAAATAGGCAGCAAATAGAATCATTGTATGAATTTATTTCAAAATGCAAATTCAGAGTTAAGTCTTGCAAAATTTTTGCTCAAAACTGGCAATCCTAAAAATATATTGTTAGGAATTTTTGAGGTGATCTGCTCTGCAGGGGCTAGATTTTGTCTACAATTCATATTCTACTTGTCAAATAACTAAAATCTGAAATTTTTTGCTTGTAAATCAATTAACTAGAATGTGAGATAGGGAGTTTTGATTTCCTCCGTTATTTTACATTGTTAGCAGTTTCTTGCTAAATATCTAAATAATAAACGTCTTGTTCGTAGCTCTCTCCGGGTTTGACTCATCGCTACCGATGCATCTGTCGCCATGTTGAAATTTTGATAAAAATGATATTTTTATCTCTTACTAAAAGCGAAATTTTTCTTACACAGTTCAAAAGATCGCTAAAAAATTTACCTTTTATAAACTTGAAGCTTCTTTCAAATGTAAATATCTAGCGAGATATCACGCCTTAAAAAAGTCTTGGTTCATGCTTTGGATGCAAATGATTCATTCCTTTTGAATCTTTGAAAAAAAGCATGGATCATAATCTCTTGCGTAGATCGATTAAATGACGTCATAGACACTGACAGAAATACTCCTTTTGCGTGTTGCACTGTAAGGACAGTTTTTAACTGAGAAAAACGAAATCAATGATGTCATATGCAAGGACAGTTTTATTTAATATTTAAGTTCTTCGGTGAAAGTCCCCAATTTCTGTGTTTTTGCGATTTGTCCCGGGGCCTTCGCAATTAGTAACGGGCCTGCGCATGTATTTTGATGAGCCATCCAAAGAGGCCTACGGATGCTCGAGTCTTCACGTATACATCAGGCATTTCTTAAGCTTCCCAGTGCTTTCAAACGTTATTTAATGTAGTTTTAAGTAGTAATTGTGTTACTAATTCAAGTACGAACTCATGATTAATTTGTTTGCTATGATACATATTTACATAAAGAAAATAGATGCATATAATTTGAAGGAAAAACAAAGTAGCGCTTACTCTCATGATTCACGATTGCTTATTTTAGTTTCACAAGTGGATATTTAGTATACTTTAAAATAACTAAATACACAAGATATTTTTATAATGAATATTTCATGAACGTAGTCGTATTTCCTACGTTATTTTAAACAATTCAACATTAATCTTTAACAAATGATGTATTAAAGTGCATTTCAGTGTTTTCGGGATATCCTGGTATATTGGAGAAAATTGATAAAATACGCTCTATAGCACGATCCCCGAATTAATTATTCTTTAATAAAGACATTTCATGTAGTATGTATTATTCAATTGTCGCTTTCTCGATCGAACTTAGGAATTGAGCAAGCATAATGAACGCTTGTAGAAAATATTAACTACATTTGAAGTTTCTGTATAAACGGGCAAAAATCAATAATTTATAATTTACTGTATTTCTGCACTGTACCAGATGTAAATCTTAATCACATAATCAAGGCATATATAACTGATAAATAACATTTTCAACTGGCAAAATTAAATTGTCTAAATAGTATCACAACGTCATGCTTATTTACAAGAATAAAAACTACTCAAGTAATACGATTTCTGATTAAAATAATTTATTTATAAATAACACATGAGTAATTATTCACTAAACATGATTTACATACATATTTTTAGAATTTCTAAATACATTATAAGCGTTCACTTACCTTTACTTTCAGAGCAAAATGTTCGAATTTTAGGATAAATTTTCATGAAAGAAAATGGCGCAAGATTCACAAAACGATTACCTACATCTAAAGTTCTTTAGTACGACAAAAGTATAAAAAAATTGTTTTAAAATAATAAAATAATATAACATTTATAATACTTAGAATAATAAAATAGAATACTGTGACTGGGGAAAACAGGCCTCAATGATAAACTCATTTTTCGGGATGGCAACTCATAAGCAGGCCTGTTGCTTAGCGATGGCCCCGTTTGTCCCCACAATGTTACAAAGCAATTGGGGACAATTTTTAACTATGACATTGTTTTAGTTAAAATCAAGCATGGAGAAACCTTAGTATAAAGTTAAAATATCATTAAAAGCCAATAAAATCTCCGTAAAAGTTTAAGAAAGACGAACCATTTAGTGCTTTCGGCAGCTAGGTCGCTGCCATCTTCGGAACTGAGCTCGCTCCCGGCTTCACTAACTCGTGTTGGAGCTAAATAATTTTTATTAAATTAAATATATTTAACTGAATTCAAATTTAAGATGCTAAAAATTTATTTTGCCCAATTGTTTTCCCCTGGCCTTGCATCAGCCATCTATTTCATAAAGTTTTTTTTCCATGTGCCAATTAGGCTTAAGTTTTGTTTATGTTATTCACCCATGGGTTAAACCTATCTTAATTGTATTAAAGTTCAACTAAAAGTAATTAATATCAGTTTAAAAATAAAATTCAAATGGTTTTAAACTTCTTCATAACCCTAAATAGTAGGATCTCTAATATGTTAAAAATGTAAACAAAATAAAACCCCTAATTCTTATTGAAAAAAATAATAATAATAAATTAAATAAATAAAATTGAAATAATATACTTTTTATTCATTGAAGACCCAAGACAACTTCAAAGTAAAATTTAAAAACCTAAGCTCAATATTTAATAAAGTTGTTGTGTTTAGTTGTTGACTACTGCTGCTGGATGGATATAGCCTCTGAACTATGGCCCAGTAATTTAATGATGTCATGCTTCCTGAAAATTAAGGGTCTTCCTTTTGACAAATAGATGCTTAGGTTCTCTAAAGAATCATGGGGGTAAGAGAATTAGTTCTGGTTAGGGTAGGACTTTTAACTAATGTTTAAACCATGGGTGAAGAATGAAAAGCCTGAAGTGAAAGGCAATTTTCTGAGGTTGTTTTCAATATGCAAATTTATTGAACCTTTATTTTATGCAAATGTTGCATACTTTTTTATTCTGTAACTTTAAAATTAACCTGTTTTATATAGTATATAAAGTGTCTGCTGTATGAGAAAACACACAGGCCAGGCTGCTGATACAGCTAGAAGGTTGCCCTAGTCATGGGAAGGGCATGATGTATTTCTGCCAGATATTTTATAAAAGGCTTGCATTGGAACTGGAAATTTTTCCATTTAAATTTATTGCAGATGGCCTGGTTTATCTTAAAATCTGAAATTGTTTTTAAATTTTTTTGTTTTGTAAGTGTTCTTTTTGTGCAATGTTTAAATAAATTTAAGTAGAGAAAATATAAAGTGTCGTCAATTTTTAAAGCCTTCACCTCTAGTGGTACAACTCAAACTTTGGGACATTTTCATGACATACATGGCATTTCATCCACGGACCCAACAGTGATAGCCCCGAGCGTGGTTTTGCTCAGCCACCTGGGGTGAAGAAGACTTAAGAAATATGGTTTCTACTAGTGAACCCATAGGAACTGTAATGGCCTTTCCAAAGCTAAACCGGGATAATTACAAGCTATGGAAATATAGCATCAATATGTACCTAGCAGGCCAAGATCTGTCAATATTGTTCAGAGTCTCTAGTGGAGGAAGTCAACAAAGCAGCCAAGGATGTATCTGGCACCACTTCAGAAGTTAAGGATTTGAAGAAGGAAAAGAAAGCTTTGGCCATCATCTGCCTTAGTATAGAAGAAAACTTAAAAAGCCTGCTTTATGAAGCCAAAACTCCAGCTGAAGCATGGACGCTGTTAAAATCGGCATTCGAGCCCTGTAGTCGAGCTAGAATAGCTGCTCTTAGAAGAACTTTCTTTCAAATTCAGTATGAAAAGTCTGACGGCATGGACAATTACATTGGTAAAGTTTTGGAAGCTGCGAAAGACCTAAAATTGGCACGGAAGGATATTGCTGATGATGAAATCGCTTTCCAGCTGTTGGACAATCTGCCAAATAGCTATGAAAATTTAGTCGTCCAACTGTACAGGCTACCTGATGAAGAATTTACAACTTCAGAAATTAGAAAACAGCTGCTGGCCGAAGCTGATCGTCAAAAGTGCAAGGTAACGGAGACTGTTAATCATCAAGCTCTGGTCTCTGTGAAAAAGAGGAATACCTGGTCCAGAAAAGAAATAATATGCCACCAGTGTGGGAAGCCTGGGCATTTAAAGAGGAGTTGTTTTCAACTAAAGAATCGACCACCCCAGAAAAAGGACTTTCAACAAAGGAAATTCTCAAACAAGCTTATTCATCAGGGTCCCCAAAAGCAGACTGAAGGAGACGAGCAAGCACATTTTGCAGCCCTCCTAAGTGAATCGCCCTCTTTAGAAGTTGTGTTAGACAGTGCTGCAACGTGTCATTTTATCACTAGAGGAAATGCGTTCCAGAACCTCGAGCCTATGAACAGCAGTGCCGCAACAGCAGAAGGATCTACAAGAATACTGGGGGTTGGTGATTTCAGTCTTCAAATCCCTTCAGGTACTGTTACTTACAATTTGACTTTAAAAAATGCTTATTATGCACCTGATATGTGCAAAAATTTGGTTTCAGTCAGATGTTTATGTGAGGAGGGTTTTAAAGTGAATTTTTCTAATGATAAAGGAAGTGTCTGTAATGAAAAGGGTGAGGTTGTGTTTTTTGCCCCTCTCAAGGACAGATTTTATTCAATTTTAACAAGTTATATAAGTAATGATTCAGCAGATGGAGCTTTTATTACAAACAAAAATTTAATGTTATGGCATTCTCGATTTGGCCATTATAATAGTAAAACTCTTGTGGAATTTTCAAAATCTTCAAATGTATTGGTTTAAATAAATTAGAAAGTAAGGCTGAGGAATGTGAATTTTGCAACCTTGCCAAGAGCACTAGAGCGAGTCACCCAGAAATAGATAGGATCCAAACTTCTGAAATTCTTGAACTTTTGCATTTGGACCTTTGGGGCCCTTCCCCTGTCCCTTCTTTGGGTAATGCTAGATATTTTATGTCTGTAGTAGATGATTTCTCAAGATATTCATTTGTGTACACCTTCAAACAAAAGATCAAGCTTTAAAATTTTTTAAACAGTATAAATCCTTTGTAGAAAAACAGAAAGGTAAAAAGATAAAAGCAATTAGAACCGACCAGGGAGGAGAGTTTATCTCAAATGAATTCGAGGAATTTTTAAGAGAGCAGGGAATAAGGCATGAAAAAACTAACCCATATTCGCCCCAAATGAACGGGGTTGCCGAGAGGCTTAACAGAAGTTTATTGGATGGTGTTCGTTCTGTATTATTTCAAACTGAATTACCTCATTCACTTTGGGCAGAATTAGTGTTAACACAGAATTATCTTAAAAATACATTCCCACATAAAAAGTTAAATGGTAAAGCCCCTCTAAATATTTGGATAAATAAAACATTCTCAGTGAAACACTTAAAAATTATAGGTAGTAAAGTTTTTGCCCATATTCCTAAACATAAAAGCAAATTTGATAAAAGTGCCCGGAAGGGAATTTTGATAGGGTATGCTTCCAGCACAAAGGGATACAAAATATGGTACCCGGGGACAACTTCAGTTGAAGAAACTAAGCAATTAAAAATAAATGAAAATGATCTCAAATTTGAAACAGAAAACAAAGATTTTAGTACAGTTGATATAAATTTATTTAATGATTTTAAAAACTTTGATAGTGATTCACTTAATTTACCTAGTCATGATTCAACCCAATTATCACCTCCTAAAATTGATTGGAAGAGGGTAGAAATACCAAGAAGGAGGGGGAAAACAAAAGGCCGTATAGATATTTATTACTATCCAGAAAAAGGGGTCAGGCTGCGAAGTAAAAAAGAAGTAGAAGAATATTGTAAGGAAAGGGACATACCATATGACCCAAAGACTTTAGTTGGACAACCCAAAGGAAAGTAACATTCAGTGATAGTAGTGTGGATGAGGTTGAATCTGAGGAAACTAAATCTGAAGGCGAGGCACTTTGTGCAGATATAAAAATTCCAAAAACTTTTAAGGAATCCCAGGGTCTACCAGAAAAACAAAAATGGCACGAGGCCATGAAAACAGAAATGGAGACTTTAAAGAAAAGGGAAGTTTTTGAACTAGTTCCTAGACCTGACCAAGCTAGAGTATTGGGCAGCAAGTGGGTCTTTACAGTTAAAGAAAGTGAGTCGCAAAAGGTTAAAGTCTTTAAAGCGCGCCTTGTAGCTCAGGGATTCCGACAAATAGGAGGGATCAATTATTTTGACACTTTTTCACCTGTAATTTCATTTTCCCTGGTCAGGGTTTTCTTTGTCATTTTTAGTATATACAAAAATTGGATAACTTTACATTTGGACATAAAGTGTGCATATCTTTATGCACCACTAAATGAATTGATTTACATTGAGCAGCCTGAAGGATTCCTTGAGAGAGGTAAAGAATCTTATGTAATGAAATTGGTTAAAGCCCTTTATGGGCTTCATCAAGCAGGTAGAGAATGGTTTTTAGAATTGGACGGTACGTTCAAAGAATTGGGTTTAATAAAAATGGGTAGTTGTAACTGCTTATACATGTATAAATTTAAAGTAATTCTACTAGTATATGTAGATGATTTTGCAATCTTTGCTGAAAATAACAAAATTTTAAATGAAGTGGTAAATCTCATTAAATCAAAATTTGAAATTAAAATTCAAGGAAATATTAAAAACTTTTTGGGTGTTGAATTTGAAGAAGTAAATGGACGGGTTCTTATGCACCAACAAAAATATATTGAAAAATTATCAGAAGTTTTTAAAGATATCCCCAGGGTTAAATGCAAATTACCGCTTTCCCCGGGTGCAATGTTAAATAAAACTTCAGAAGCAGTAAACATTGATGTTCCTTATCGAGAATTAGTTGGCTGCCTCTTGTACCTTGCTTCAAGAACCCGACCTGATATTCAATACTCTGTAATAGCTCTGTCCCAATTTTCAAGTGCACCCTCGTGGACACATTGGAAATACTTGTGTCCAATTTTCCAATATGTAGTTAATACTAAACATTTTTCAATAAATTTATCTAGAATTTCAAACAATCATTTAAAAGTGTATTCAGATGCCAGTTGGGCTTCAGACTTAATCAGCAGTAAGTCAATTAGTGGTTATGTTCTCCTGCTTGATGAAGTACCAGTCATTTGGAATTTGTCCAAACAAAAATGCACTGCCCTATCTAGTATGGAGGCAGAATACATTGCTTTGTCAGATGCTATTAAAGAAATGTGTTGGTTACTAAGAATATTGGATGAATTAAGTCTTAAATTTAAAAATGGAAAAACCACTTGTTTACTGTGACAACCAAAGTACTCTGTTTTTTTTTCAAAAAATAATGTAGAAAATTCAAGAACAAAATATATTGATACAAGGACTTTTTATGTGAAAGAAAATTTAGACAAATTTGAACTTAAACATGTGTCAGGAAAGGCCAATGTGGCTGACATTTTTACAAAGGCTTTGCCCTTTGATGCGTTTTCATTCTATTGTGACTGGTTATTTGGCTGATGCAGGGCCTGGGGAAAGGGGGGCATTTTGTTGGAGCTAAATAATTTTTATTAAACTAAATATATTTAACTGAATTCAAATTTAAGATGCTAAAAATTTATTTTGCCCAATTGTTTTCCCCTGGCCTTGCATCAGCCATCTATTTCATAAAGTTTTTTTTCATGTGCCAATTAGGCTTAAGTTTTGTTTATGTTATTCACCCATGGGTTAAACCTATCTTAATTGTATTAAAGTTTAACTAAAAGTAATTAATATCAGTTTAAAAATAAAATTCAAATGGTTTTAAACTTCTTCATAACCCTAAATAGTAGGATCTCTAATATGTTAAAAATGTAAACAAAATAAAACCCCTAATTCTTATTGAAAAAAAAAATAATTAATTAAATAAATAAAATTGAAATAATATACTTTTTATTCATTGAAGACCCAAGACAACTTCAAAGTAAAATTTAAAAACCTAAGCTCAATATTTAATAAAGTTGCTGTGTTTAGTTGTTGACTACTGCTGCTGGATGGAAATAGCCTCTGAACTATGGCCCAGTAGTTTAATGATGTCATGCTTCCTGAAAATTGAGGGTCTTCCTTTTGACAAATAGATGCTTAGGTTCTCTAAAGAATCATGGGGGTAAGAGAATTAGTTCTGGTTAGGGTAGGACTTTTAACTAATGTTTAAACCATGGGTGAAGAATGAAAAGCCTGAAGTGAAAGGCAATTTTCTGAGGTTGTTTTCAATATGCAAATTTATTGAACCTTTATTTTATGCAAATGTTGCATACTTTTTTATTCTGTAACTGTAAAATTAACCTGTTTTATATAGTATATAAAGTGTCTGCTTTATGAGAAAACACCCAGGCCAGGCTGCTGATACAGCTAGAAGGTTGCCCTAGTCATGGGAAGGGCATGATGTATTTCTGCCAGATATTTTATAAAAGGCTTGCATTGGAACTGGAAATTTTTCCATTTAAATTTATTGCAGATGGCCTGGTTTATCTTAAAATCTGAAATTGTTTTTAAATTTTTTTGTTTTGTAAGTGTTCTTTTTGTGCAATGTTTAAATAAATTTAAGTAGAGAAAATATAAAGTGTCGTCAATTTTTAAAGCCTTCACCTCTAGTGGTACAACTCAAACTGTGGGTCATTTTCATGACATACTTGGCATTTCATCCACGGACCCAACAACTCGAGCCACGTCTCCTCTATCTGCGCATGCGTCATGTCGTTGACGGTGCCCTCGTGTTATTATTTCTAATGCTTCCCGTTTTAAACTATAACTGTGGTTATCGTAGTTGGCTATTTTCTTAACATTTATGAAATCTATATCAATCGAATATATTATGAAATCTATATATATATGAATTGATATAGATTTCGTAAACCTTAAGAAAATAGCCAACTACAATAACCACAGTTATAGTTTTAAAACAGGAAGCGTTAGAAATAATATTACGAGGGTGCGAAAATATTACGAATTCTATATATATACCGTAATTTATGAAAGAAACGCTGCGGCGTTTATGAGTTTAAAAGTTAAAAAATAGTAAGTGCAGCGTTTCTACCGGGTGCAGCGTTTACAATATTTTTAATTTTTTTTAGCCGATCTTCAACGAAAAATCGAAAAATTCGTTTAGCGATAATTTTCTCAAAAGATGGCGCCACCACCGACACGTACTCTTTAGCGTGCACAGATCACAGCGTAGCGAATCAGAATGCGAACCTACCCCCAAAGGAAAGAGGTTTGATCTTTGATCCAGTTTTGGAGAAAGTCAGAGCACCCTGAGATGGGTCCATGTCCGGTGCTCTGAAGTGGATGGCTTCATACATCCAACTGATGTTTCCTCAATTAAGTAAAAAGAAAAAAAAAATAGAAGTAAATCTTTTGCATCTACATTTTAGAACTATAATTAAATTTTAATGAAGTTTTGAATACATATTTTGAAGGGTTAAAGTTCTCTAAAATACCGCAAAAGTGCACTACCCTCTATTAAATACACCCGTTTTTCACATGAACCTCTATTGTTCTTAAAATACTGAATTTCAGCCAAAATTAGTCTATGTTACGCAGGGTGCGAGTTTAACCCTTCCCCCCCCCCAAAAAAAAAAAAAATTAATAAATAAAGTTAATCCGAAAGTTATTTTTTTTTCGCCCTGCGGCTTTGAGCCCTGTGCACTCTATGGAATAAACACTGCCAATTAATTGGTATGCTCAAGAAATGCTGAGTGTTTTTAAAATAAATCCCAACTTTATAAATATCAAAAATAATAAATAAATACCATCAAGAGTTGTTACACAACATTCAATTTAAAACAACAATTTGCTGAAGCAAGCTCATTACGTAATCAACAGCTGGCCATCCGCGGAGAGGGGGGGGGGAATGTTTACTTTTAACTGGAGCCTCTTCTCACACATGGATTGCTGTTTTCATTTTAATGGTGCCTGGTAGTCTGTCCAAACTTTGTGCGGATGCAAGAAGGTTTTTAGAAGTTATTTTTTTATTTCCATAAATTCGTCTTTGTGAATATAAATATTGATATCTGATTATTTGAAAATAGAAATCGTAAGCTTCGTAAAATAGTGGCAAATACTTTAAAACATTCTATGGGAAGGGGGAGAAAAAAGGAGATTTTTTTTACCGTTTATCCAATTTCTCCCGAAATATATCCGTTCAACTTAATAGCTTTTTTAATAAATTAGGTCTAATAAGTAATGCAACATATTTTTTATTTATTTATTTTTTGTTAATTAAGAAATTATTTTAGAAAACATTGAATTTTATCTGGCATTGACTTCTTTTGAACACGATCAACCCCCCCCCCCCCCCCCCCCGACCCACACACACACACACACACCAACGATCGCGGGTGCGGCATTTCTTCCATAAATTAGGGTATATGAATTGATATAGATTTCGTAAATGTTAAGAAAACAGCCAACTACAATAACCACAGTTATAGTTTAAAGCAGGAAGCGTTAGAAATAATAACACAAGAGGGCGCCGTCAACGACATGACGCATGCGCAGATAGAGGAGACGTGGCTCGAGTTGGTGAAGCGGGGAGCGAGCTCAGTTCCAAAGATGGCAGCGACCTAGCTGCCGAAAGCGCTAAATGGTTCGTCTTTTTTAAACTTTTACGGAGATTTTATTGGCTTTTAATGATATTTTAACTTTATGACATTGTTTTTTAATTAGATTACTGTTAATTATTTCATTACCGTATATATTTGAGTATAAGCCGAACCTATAACTTAGAAAAATTAGTTAAAGATCGATCACTCCCAAATAGTGGCCATTTCACATTGGGTCAAAGAAGCATGGTTGGATATTCCAACGGGAATGATTGTCAAGTCTTTTAAAAAGTGCTGTATCAGCAATGCAATGGATGGGAGTGAAGACGATGCAGTTTTTGATGACCAGGACGAGGCTGATTCAGACCAAGGAAGATGATGAAATTCACCCGGACATGCCGATGACGGAAGAGGAATTCCATGAAACATGCAAATTTTCTTTTATTTTATGAAAATATTTCTAAGTCTTTTATTACTGTCCCGTATTTTTGTTGTTTTTGGTTAGTCTGTTCATTTTACAAACACAAGAAAAGGACCGCGAAAAAAAACTAAATCTAAGATGGTGGCCGGGTCACTGAAACTTACTCGTCCCATTCTTTTACTAACCTGAGTATAGGCTGACCCCCTGAATTTGTAATCAAAAATTTGACCGAAATTTCTTGGCTTATACTCGAGTACATACGGTAATTAAAAAATGTCCCCAATTTTGTTTCAAATTTGGGGACATGTCCTCAATTTTACATTCAAAAATATGGCCACTTTAATTTAACTGAAAAATTTGATAGATTTTGGGCAAATTTATTGAAATTGTGTAAAATTTTGTCTGCACAACGCTTAAACACCTATTTGTAAGAATTCTTTTTTAGAAATTGGTAACACTCTTTAAGATGAGAGAAATGTATTTGTTGTTGTTTGTGGAAGTCATGTTTTTTTTTTTTTTTTTTTTCTCCATTCCTCTCAGCCGAGTGTTTTAAAATATTAGTGGCATGACATTTGCGAAATTCCATTTTAAAGTGTTTGTGTGTTTTAGATTGTTTTGGTGGCAGCGTTTGTTTAATTTTAAATTCGTTTAAACGGATGCATTTTGATTTCAACGTTGTTGGATCGTAATTTTTATTTTGATTGCTTTGGGACATTTGTTTTATTTTTGTCATAAATCCATAAGCGTTGTTTAATTTTGAAGTGTTTAATTGAGTGTTTTAGATTGTTTTTGGTGACATATGTTTTTATCATAAGTATTTGTTTAATTTTGAATTTGTTTAACAGGATGGATTTTGATTTCAACGTTGTTGGATTTCATAGCTTTTACTTAGGTTAATTTGGTTGGTGTCGTTTATTTTGTTTTTGTTGCGGACGACCTGCAGGTTGCAAATTTCGGCTGCGAAGAGGACAGTGTGCCGTAGATTGCACAAGCCAGTCGCGAGGTGGTCAGTGTACTCTAGGTTGCACATTTTGGCCACGAAGCGCCTATTAATGGTCAAAACTGGTCACCAAAGGCGGCTAGTTAGCAATATTGCTTAACTGACTTCAGTTTTGAGGAGTTTGGCACCAAAATTTTGCTGAAAATTTGTCAAGCTTGGCAATGGTCCCTGTAATGTTTGCTTTGCATTAGCATTATGCAATTGAATAACTGGAGACTTCTGAAAAGTACTGCAGTAGAAGATCGATATACCGCAATTCTATAAACCGCAATTCTCCATAAACTGCATTAACACTGTGGATGTAAACAGAGAAAATCACAATTAAGAAATTTCTTCAATCTGCTTTTTTTTTTTTTTAATTGCTTTCCTAGGGAATTAATTTTGAGACATTAGATAAATCCCACAACATGCCAAGCTTAAAATAAACTATTATTCTCCCATGCATGCATTATGCATTATCAGCATAACAGCTGGCCGGCCGGGTCGAAAAGGAAGGAATGTTTACTTTAATAAAACCACGAACCTCTCCCTTTTTCCCTCCACTACCGAGCCACTCTCTTTCTCCCTACTCTACCATTGACTTCCCAAACAGACGTTTATTTATTTAGTTATATTTCTCTTTGTAAATTGATTTGTTTTACATTAAATCGTATGCCGTTACTTGGCTTCCTAAATCATATGCGCAGCATCACCAAATTTTTTTTTTTTTTTTTTTTTTTTTTGTGCATGTGGGTGGGAGAAATGCACATAGCATATTCTAAAGTAAAAATAGCCATGTTTCTTTAAGTTTGGCAAGAAGAAAGGTTTTAAAATGAATGGTTTTCTAAACAAAGTTCGGGGGGGTTGGCACATGCCCCCGCCCAATGCCCGACGATATGCTTATGTCTCAATATTGACAGTAAAATACTTTTAAAAAGTCTTTGAGAAGTAGGGGAGTTTTCTCAATGTAACACTTTAAAACTGAATTTTGGAACTGGATTTAAGCCATCTTTAGTTAAAATGAAAACTGCTGAACTAATGCATTGTGCACAAAATGGAAAGTACTCAGTTTGCAAACCTGCATGAAGAAAACATTTTGAATATTTGGTAATGGATGATAAGTCACAAATTGTTGATCATTTGACCAGTGCTGAAATAATTTCCTCTGTTTCAAAACAAGAGGAAAACAATTCTGAAACAGAATCAAATGCTGGAGAGAAAGTTGAAAAACTTTCAGAATCTGAAGAAATTTCCATAAGAGATAAATATTTTAAATTCCTAGAAACACAAGACTGCGTATCCAAAGTAAAATTATTACCTGTTCAAAGGTTGCAAGAAAAGTTATTTGTTGAGAGATTGCAAATTCTAAAACAAATCAAAATTAATATATTGTTTAACAAATAAACTTTAATGCTTTTGGTAATTTCAATTTATTTATTTTTTCTGTAAATAAATAAATTCCATTTTTTTGTTTTTTAAAGTAGTATTTGTATTTAAAAAAAGTTTTAAGCATTATATTTATGTGTTCTAGCTATATTTTAATATGTTTACTAGAGAAGTTTAATGATATATGTGAATGATCCATATAACGCAAAATTCTATATAATGCAAAACCTTGCATTTCGAGGTTTGCATTATAAAGATCTTCTACTGTACTAGATGAAAATCGTAGAATGTTAGCAGGGGTGAAACTTTTCCTGGGGTACTCAGGAATTCCGGGTTTCTTTAGAAAAAATATCTAAAAAATGCTCACTAAATTTTTTTTTTTTCCAAAATGCTCCAATTTTTTTACTAAATATTGAGATACCAATTATTATGAATTTTCTAATTATTTTAATCCGTTATTATGGTTAAGGCTAAAATTATTATGGAAAATGCTGGTTGCCACAATAATGAGCAAACGTGCAATATCGTCAATTTCATATGAAATCCTTTCCTATCCTTTATGTGAATAATCATATTTTTGTTCATTGCATGATATTATAATGTTTATACCAACAATCAAAATAACTACTTACTTTCAATAAATACGATTATTTTACCCATTTGTTTGTCTTGTTAGTCTGCAATATTGCCATTTTGCATCAGTGATTTCATATGCAGTCATTTCCTATCCTTTTTATAAATAATCATATTTTTGTTCATTGCATGACATTATATCTTTCATATCAACAAATAAAATCAATACATATTTTTAATTAAAATGTTTAATTGGACTGATTTCTGACAAAATTTGTCACATACTCTGAATGCACTTCTTGTGCAGAAAGTAAAATCATTTACCCAGAACAATATTTGTTATTAAAAGAAGTTTAGCTATGAAAAATTAGCTTCAGTAAAACATGCAGAGAAGTTGGCCTTAGGTCAAGAGCATTAACATGGGGAGGATTAAAAAATTTGTTCATTTTTTATTTTTAAAATTTTGTATTTTGTGCATAATTGCAAGTAAAGTATTTTATATATTGTAATATCAATTACATGTTGTTGAGTCCCTTCCATCTAATCTGGAAAATCGACTGTGCATTGTGCAGTCTAAGATACTTGTGCAGAATCCTTGACTGTTCCCTATCATACAATACCGAATTCATAAACAACTTTCTAAAAACAGCTTCGCAAAATGGATAAAACAATGGTGCTTGTGGCAGCTAAACTATGCAAAGCGATATAGGTCTCAATAGCTAGCGTTCAGTACAAGAGAGTTCAAGATTGATTTTGTGGGATGATTTACTCACGTATTTATATGTTATGGGAAGTATTACTGATAATCAGCATAAGTATCACTGATGACCATCATCAAAGGTTGGCATCTATAAATGTTGATGAATCTACAAAAATGCATACATATTTTAAATGTTTCTTATATTTTGCTAAAATTGTTTAAATTTATTTTATAAGTATAACTTTCTGATGTACACCTTTAAAAACATAATAAGCATTATCATTTGATGTAGACTGATTTATATTGTTCTGGACAAATTTTGCCTATTGTTCATTCAACATGTCTCTCTCCCCTGCACCAACCTGCAAAAAATCTTCAGGGTTTTTGAGTATAGCCCAGTTCCCCCCCCCCCCCCCCCCGTGTTAGAATACCGTTTCTGAAAAGTATAAAAGAGCAGGTTGCTCCAGTGTTCAGTTTAGTTATGAGTCAATGATTGTAGAGCTAGTTCACTGCATTAGTAGCAGTAAGGCTCTGTATTGTGTGCTTGATTTGAGAAGCTTATTTTTGAATGCTGTTTGTGAATTCATCATTGTTGTGTGCTCAGGTGCAGCTAAGAGTTATCCTTTAGGAAGCTTCTGTGAATAGCTGACTTATAAGACATGTTACTTCATTTTAATTTCTGTGAACTGTGTATTGAAGATTGTTCATCAAATTTCTAGAACCAATAAAATTTGTGCTACATCCTGCCGAGTAGACTGTTTACTATAACTTTCCATATGCACTGGACTTTTAAGCTATGAATCAGGAAACTTAGCAGCCCAAAAGCCCGAGGCATAATCTCGTCCTCATTAAAATGTTTGATACAAAGGTGTGTATTTTTGTTACGCATACAATTTTTTCTAGGAATCCTATGTATCCATTCTGCCCTTCTTTGTTCATCTTTCGGGAACCTGTACACTTTTACATTTTCTCCTTTCTTATAGTTTGACTTGCAGCCGGGAATGCAGCAAGACGAAGGCATTTATATAGATAGAAATAAATAGTTTAAATAGTAATATATTTTAAAATGATGCTTTTTTATTATTTTAAGATGTTTGTAGTGTAATACATTATGTACACAGATGGCTTACACACCTTTAAACAAGAGAACAACAGCATTAAACAACCAGTAAGTCCAAAATCCTCATTGCTTTCAATAGGATGACCAGCAAAAATACCATCCTTCAGTGTGACATCACAGACCGTTCATGTGACCACCACCCAGGCTCTCCTCTTAGGAGAAGTTTTTCCCCTCGTGGCAGCTCTGGCTTGTGGCAGCAAAACTATGCAACGCGATGTGGGTCTCAATAGCTAGCGTTCAGTACAAGAGACGGTTCAAGATTCATTTAGTGGGATGATTTACTCACGTATTTATCCCTTGTGGGAAGTTTTCAAGAATGTTCTGGCAAAATCTATCTAGTAAATTCTCTATCATTCTCGTTATAGCGATTATGTAATGCTGTGCAAGAAAGCAAACCTTACAGGGCCTTTTCTTGAAAATCTTGCCAGATATCACTAATCTTGGGGAGTATTTGACTCTCCAAAACCAAACCCAACTAAGCATACCACCAATGCTGATGTTATCCAATGTGAAAATTAAATGTCCTTATCTTGCATTCTATTTAACAAAATGTAAAACTTAATTATTTAGCTCATTGAACATGAATTTTAAACCCTGTAAAAGCAGATTACCCTGAAAATTTGAAACAGTATTAACATTTATAATAGGTATTTTTCTTGATCCTTATATATGTAGTTTTGAGCACTACATTTTGCATTTTGTGTTTAACTTAACATACTTGGAAAGACATTAAAAACTGTCTATTTAATAATGTTATGTTCTAAAAACTCCTGCATATAAGAGAGCGGAACTGAAGGTATGCATAGTCTGCTATGAAGTAATTTATAATTGAAATAATGTTGACAAATATGACGACTATGTGGTGTTGTGGATATAGAACGCTATTATCACACCTTGGGTTAAGGTTCAATTCCCAAGCTTGGGTGTTAATTTGTCTGTCCCTTCATAGGGGTTAATACTGGCCACTCACTGGGTCCCCATAATAAAATGGCCAGTAATTCGGGCCTTAGTGGTGGTGAATGCTTAATAAGCAAGAAAAAAAGAGCAATGAAGTGCCCGTCCTTTGGGGCGGGGGGGGGGGGGAGGAATTCTGGACATGCTATTTAAGCTTTTTATTTTTTAGTAGCATGATTAAGTTTGTTTAGCTTTCAATTTTACTAAGATTTTCAGTCCATTTAGATTGTTAAGATTGTATGATTTTTACCGTAAGTCTACTATCTTGTAACCTGAAGGCTACTAAAGCAAGGCTATTTCTGTGGCTGTGCCATTGTGGCACTCTGGGGATAGGTAGTCATTAAGAATTTTGTGATTTTACACAAACAATGCTTTTATTGAGCTGGAAAGAATAGGTCTGTATAGGAATATTAATAGATCTAGCTTGTCTAAGCCAAATTAACAAATTTTCATCCATAACTTCATATTTTCCTTTTTTAATTTTTTTGAGATGTATCAGAAGAGTTTAAAATGATCTGATTTCTCAACAATTTCATTTAGAGCGGTCACTAGTATGTTCTACTTTTGCAATTTGAACTCTTGTTATGTTAGAGCTGTGATCAATTTTTACAATTTTGATTTTTGTCTTCAAGTGACAAGGCTTATGTTTCAATTATCTTGCTAGACATTTTGTGGAAAAAGTGAAATTTTTTGCCTGTGACTTTTTTTACAAGAAAGACTTGATGTTGTATGCTTCATACTGACTTAAAATCTTTAAATGGAAAGAGCAAACACAACTTAGACAGAAACTTAGCTTTAGTTCATTCAATTCCTGGGAAAAGGGAAATTAATCTTTTGTAAAGGAAAGAACTGCTATTAAATTTATTCTTGGGTACTGTAGAAGCAGGAGTATACTATACACAGTCACACCCCATTTTTTGAAAATTCATTATCTGTACTTTTAAAGGTTTGATAAAATGTAGCCTTTTTACCATGTAAAATGCTTATTTAAAGTTTTTGCATTTCTTTGCAGGCTGATGGCAGCTTAGAACGTTTGGCAAAAGAAAGTGACCTTCTACAACAAGCCTATGGACATTACTTTGATATGACTATAATCAATAATGATATAGAAGAAACTATACGTGCATTAGAAAAAGCAATAGAGAATATTAGTACAGTTTTACAATGGGTGCCAGTTAGTTGGGTTTATTAAATAGAACTGGTTATCTATCCAGTTCTCTTACATAAATAAGATTTGATATGCTCAGGATGAAACATTCAGAGTTTCTTAACAGATTTATCAGGAGTGCAAACATTGCATGTGATGAATAAACTAGAAGCTCAATTGAATTTGAACTGAAAAGACTTCATTTTGCATTTTTAAAGGGTTCCTTTTATTGCTAATTTGAAACTAACATTCATTGTACTCTTCCAACATTCTTCAATGAATAAAAATCATGCTGCTTTTTGTTTAAATCTAGGCTTACAACTGCATTCATAAACCTCTTTAAAAGTGCTTTATAGGCAAATTTGGATGTGGAACAAGCAATTGTTGAATGTCCTTATTTCATGTCAGTAGTTGCCTTCTAAAGTATCGAACATTTTAGATGTATTCACCATGCCCCCCCCCAAGGCACAAAACTTTCTTTACATACTAATTTAATATACAGACAGTAATTTTTAGATGTATACGTTGAAATTTAGGGTTACAATAGTTAAACTTTTACAGGCAATGTTCCCAGTTAGGAACATCAAATTAAAAATATGTTGAAAAATTAATTTTTATCAATATTGACTTGAAAAAATTAGCAGATATAGTTTGAAAATGACTTGATGTTTGGAAATAGAAGTTGCATTTCTATCATTAGTGGGAAATTGGACAAAAAATAATAAAAATAGCCATTTTCATAAATTTTTACAGAGCTATCTTGATACACACACCCCCCTTTTCAAACTTCACTCATATCTTTACTTAAAAATAAATTTTTCATTAATTCTTGATACTTCACTTACTATTTAAACTAGCCATCAATATATTCCGTTTTTGAAACCAATGTAAAATTATTGTCAGAAATCACCCATACTCCCAAGTGGGAACACAGTGAAAATTATATACAATATTTCCCCCCATTTAAATGACTAATATCCTTTAAATAATGCATACCATCATCAGTGCAAGAATGCATTCTCTCACTGATGTTGGTAAGTCATATTTACTGAAAGCGGTCTGCGGCATTAACTCTCACTGGTATTTGCTTATGTTTTTCTTTCTGCGTTATTCATTTGGCTGCAAATATTTTAATAACTCTGCTTTAGTTTTCAAATAGCAATTACTCAACACTTAAAAAAGGTCTTAGTTTTAATTGTATCAAGTGATTAGCTGTATACATTAAGAAAGAATTTCAGAATTATATGTACTTTACTTAAAAATAATTCTGAATAAATACTTGCAACTTGACAGAAGTTTTATCATGTACAAGGTTTTGTATATGTGACCTATGATAAATTTAAAGTCAGAGAAATTTAGCTCTTTAAATCAGAAAATGTCGATGTCAAAGTTAAACATTAGTGCAACAGCCCACAGCAGGGCCAAGGCCTGCACTGCCCAACCATGGGTTCTAAAGTGTGGAAGCATATGCCTCGGCCAGATGGTCATCCTGATGTGAAATCCCCAGTGTTAAACTCCCTAGCAAGCTCCGTCTTCATTTTATGGACCCACTCAAGAGATGAAAGGCTGAGCCAACCTTCCTTCCCCAGCCTGAAAATTAAATCTTGTACCTGTGGCAGGCAGTACAATGTGTGCTAACCATTACACCACTGGGCTTCTAATGCCACAGTATATAAAATTATTTTTGAGATTTCGTATTTTTATTTATTTTTTGACAGAATACATTTTAAAGTAGTGAGTTTTATATAGAGATCGTCATAGAAAAACAAGTTATGAATTTACCCTTTTGTCAATTGAGAGGTTAAAAAAGAAATATTTATTCGTTAATCTATGGATATTAGATAAATATAAAATTTTGAACACATTTTAAAAATGATATCATTTCAAATTTATGTATACAACATACAATAGAATGTTGGGTATTTACCCCCCAAGTTTCTCTGTCTGATGATTGTGTAGTAATCTGTTACTCACGAAATAGCTGGTACTGTGCATATAAAGATTTTTCAGCTTCCTAACAATTTGTGCTTTCATTCTTAGCCTGCAAATCATTAAACTTTTTCAACTTTTGAAAAAAATCTTCTGTATTGCTACTCAATGAGCTTTTTTTCTTGATGCCATTAAATCTATATTTAAATTAAGCTACACAGAACAGATGAAGCTGGACAGAAAATAAGTGAAATACTAAATCACTCTAATTTCAGTAGTAAAAGAGTAACATATTACTGTTATTTTTAATTAACCTATATTCTCTGCCTAGGGTGCCCATACCCAGTTGTAGAACAGCCTCATTCCATAGAGTGTGAAATACACCCTTGAAATTAAAGAACAAAGGGTAAAATTTGAGCAACCTACTTCGAATTTCAGCTTCAAAAGAACATAGGATGTACATAATGTGACAAAATTTTGTTAGATCTTCCTTTCTTCAGAAATCTTGAATAGATTTTCTTTGAATGCATATATCCAAACAGAATTAAAATAGTATATAATCTTTCTATTCATTTTTAAGAAAATCAGCAGAGAAAAGTCAAACAGTACACTTTTTACTCTTACAAATCAAATCTTCATTGGTGTTTGTTGATTCGTTCCTCATCCCTCCTTATGCCTTTAACCCTCCAAGCAGTTGTGGCGTAAAATCCTGTCAACTTCATTCCAGTTTTCTCTGCAATGCCTCTCTTAACTTAAAAGTATTTATATCACTCATGTATCTTAAAATATGATTTGATATTAAGTTTGTTAGTAATTTCGGATCTGATTTTTTAATAATTATAAATCTTTCTATGAAAATTTTATTTGTTTTATAATTTTAAAGCAGCATGAATAGTTTACCATGAAAACAACTTTACATTATATGCCCATTTCCAAGACGGTCAGAGGATTAAGTCTGAATGTCTTGAACAAAAATTTGTCTCCTGTCAAAACAAGGTTTTGGTGGGTCTTTGTTCATTTCCCAAGCTTCCCTTCTCATTGTCCTGGTTGGTGTTTTATGATTTATGACATTTTGCCACTTTTATATTTCTTTTCCCTGTGTGAAGGATTGTGATAAACATTTATTAGAAAGAAAAATGTCAGTCAACAGCGTTTTTGACTCTTTTTTTTCATTTATAGAAAATACAATAAATGAAATTTTAATTTAAAATATTAAATTAAGATTTCAGAACAACAGATTTTTAATACTTACTTTTTAAACTAAGCATTGAAGCCCTGTTTTACCTAGTGCAGTGGTTTCCAACTGGTACAATGCACACCTGTTGAGGGGGGGGGACGAGAAAAACAAAGAGCAAGTGATAATGCATGTTTTAAGAAATTGTCATATTTTTACTCCAAAACATATCTATTTTCGTTTAAAATGTTTATTCAAAGTTTATGAATAGCATATTTTGTGGAAAAGGCATCCAAATGTTCATTGTTAAATTCTTTAACGTAGCATTTCCCAAACAGTGAGGGGCACAAAGCATTTGCAGGGGGGAGCTTGAAAAGTAGGCCCAGAGCAAGTGATAATGCATGCTTTTAAAAATCATCTTATGTATTCTTGTTTTTAGTGAAAAACATACCCATTTTCTCTTAAAATGTTTATTCAAACTTTACTGATAACAGTATTTTGTAAAACAGGCGACTAAAGGTCCATTGTTGAATAAAAAACTGAATGTATGCTGTAAAATGAGAGGGGCGGTGGCAACAACATAAGGTTGTTGTTGGTGGTGGGGGGGGGGGGTAACCTTAAAAGGTTGAGAATCTGCTTTAATGTATGGGACACATTTTACTAATTGGGAATTTTATACTGGGTGGTACAAAAACTTAAATTTTGTATTTAGATTTAATCTTCTGGGAATATTAATCAGTATCATAAAACTTTGTACTTTTTTATGTAACTGTATGATTTATTATATATGTCTATGATCAATATATAAGGAATAAAAGCCCAGGTCAATGCTTTTAGGACACTGTGTGTATTTCCTTTTGACATAATATTTTCATCTTTATTGTTTATGTGTGTTGCCATAAAATGGAATTTTTACATAATACAAATACTACTCTGTTGTGAATCTTTAGGATGACCTGCTCTTGACATAAGGAGTTTTGGATGTTTACGTAGTTTAACATACAGTTCGGCAATTTCTCACAAAATATTGGCGATATTGCTTAGTTTTGAGGACTTATTTTTGGTGCCAAATTTGGCAATTTTACCCCAAAAGTTGTCAAGCTTCATAACATTTGGTTCAGTTTTATTAATGGAGACTGTAATGTTTGCTTCCCTGCATTAGTGTTACTCAATTGTTTTTCTGTTACGCAATCATATAGCTGGAGACATCTAGAAAATACTACAAGACAAGGAGTCAGAATGTTCGAGCAGTGTCAGTGAAAGGTATAAAAGAGCAGTTCAGTTTAAGTGAATGCTTCTGGAATTCACTGCATTAGTAGACATAAGTCTCTGTGTTGCGTGTGCTTTTGTGAGCAGTTGTCTTGCTTGTTCTTAGAAGCTTATTATTATTTAATGCTTTTTGTGAATTCTTCATTGTAGTATACCGAGCAGCAGCTTAGAGTTTTTCTTGAGAATTTCCACTGAGTTTCAGACTGTGGAAGAATTTTATTGTATGCAAAATATACCAGAGAAAACGTATGTGATAAGCTGACTGTTAAGAATCGAGCTATTGCTTATTAATTTTTGCAAATTGTGTATTGAAGATTTTTCATCAAATTTCTAGAGCAATTTGTGTGTTGTCCTGACAAGTGGACTGATTACAAGAACTTTCCATATACACTGCTTTTTTAATCTTTGAGCCTGAGAACTAAGCAGTTTTCTGCTACAGCACCATTTGTGATCTAAAATAAAGTGAAGATACAATTTTGAAATTATTAAGACATGAAAATGTCATATGATCAGAGAACTAAATTATAATCCGCCTAATGACACTATGATAAACAAATCATAATGCTGTTATGCAGTAGAAGATTAAGATAATTGAGACCAAGTAAATGATCTCCCCATTTCATTCTTTGTTTATTTTTTTTACTATATATAATTTTAGCAGTTTGCATATATATTTTGTAAAGTTTTATTGTTTATAAAATTTCTTTGAAATGTGCAGCTAAGGAGAATTTGTTTTGAAAAAGATACCCAAACTAACCCATACTTTAAAAATTATTTTTCTCAGGGTGAAGTTACAAAATTGATGGCAAATTTGAGTTAATACTTTTCTAGGGTTACTGATTGGCAGTAAAATAAAATAAAAAAAATCTTTGCTTTGCTTTTTATACTATGTCAGAAATGCTTTTAAACTTCAAAGCGTGCTAAAAATAAGTGGACAGTTGATTATTTAGCTGTTTAAATGGCAAAAAATTTTGAAAAAATGAACATTTCCCATCTATTTGTATTTTTATAAATGTATTTTGGCTTCCAACTTTTTCCAGTTTTTTTTATACTCTGAATTTCCTTTATTTAGAAAAAGAATATCATTTTGTCAAAATTTTAGTGACAAAAGTACACATTTAAAGCTTTGCAATTATATAGAAAATAATTATTTTGTAGATTATCATTTGATAAATACAGTTGAAACCTGTTTTAATGAATTTTTATAAAATACAATTTAAGAGTTTAATTCCCAAATATTTATTCTACATATTTTGTGAACAGACAAAAAAAAAAATATTCATTTGTGCAGGGGCGTGGCAGGGGCAGGCAGGGGTTGTGTTATTATGGCGAGCCAGGGGGGGGGATATCGGGATATATTCCCCCCCCCCCCCCCCCCCCGAAATTTTTCGATTAGTGATGAAATTCCGCCTATTTATACACATATAAGTTCATATCTTCCCCCCCCCCCCCCCCCCCCCCCCCCGAAAACTTTTCCAGGCACATATCCCTCCCCAAAAAATTTTCCTGGCTACGCGCCTGCATTTGTGCATAACTTTGTGCTCACTGCAATAGATTAAATAAATTAAATTAAATGGTGAAAGAGATTTAGACCCTCATTAAAAGGTCAGAGACTGCTATATCCATTCATGAGCTGTTAACGACCAACAAAAGAACTTTTTGAATCGTGGGTCTTCTGTGGTAGCTGGGAGATAAAACTCACTCCAAATTAGGATACTACCTCTTTTGATATGCCATAATACTCTTAGTTTTTAGCTTTTTTGTTTGATATTATGGCATGAGTGGAGGCCTCACTCATGTCATATGTCAAGAGTGGAGGCTTGAAAAGTCCTGGCTAGTTGCAGCTTTTTCTTTCTGTTCCTTATTATAATAGGTACTTTTATGTTTTCCACTTATTAACAACTCTGTCACATCTTTAGATTTGTACAATCTATAAATTTCTGCTATTAAAGTTGCAAAAATTCAGAATTTTTATAAAATGAAAATAACGATAACTGCTGATATTGTACTTAACACCAAATAGTGTAAATTAAGAAGAGTAGAATGGAACAGCTTAAGTCTGACACAGTGTAGTCTTATTTTTTAAATAAAAATTAGACTACAATAACTGTTTACTAATTTAATAAACATATATCCCTGAGCTTGAAAATGTTATTGATATATTTTTAAAGACACAAAAATAATGAGTATGAAACATAAAGGAAGCAAATGGTCATTGATTCCTGAAATGCTGATCATGAATTTAGGAAGAAGTGCAGCAGAAATCATGCAAAGTTCTTTGTCGCACCAGCCCCCCCCCCCCCGAAATGGGACCCTTTACTTAGCTGACAGTTGAACTTTAGCTTGCAATATTTGATACCCACTCCCTTCCCCCCTAAATAAAATCCTGACTATGCTACTGGCATCAGGGGAAACTTATCTCATCCCTTGCTCCTGCATGCATGCTGAGCAACAGTAGGAATAGATTGTCAGCATGGGGAAACATTGGGCATGGAGCCGGGGCAATTGGTGGCTTCCTTACCCCCGAATGACAAAACCACCTGCAACTTACAATGTGGAACACATGAGCATTATTGAAACTGCAATTGATGAATATTTGGGAAAATCATAGTATTGCATATTGGCTTGTTTTTAAATGCATATCATAAGTGTAGCGTGACCAAAAATTTTTGGGGCATATAAGATATTTTTCTGTATTGTAATGATGAACATTGCCTTCATTTTTTTTGGGGGGGGGGGGAATTAATTTTTAAAGAAATATTAGTGAGCTTTAAATATGTAATTACTTGTAAAGGAATCTTAATTTCAAAGTCCACTTCTATTCAGTACTCATGGAAACTGAATTTTTGGATACATTCAATACAAAGCTACTAAGCTACTTTTAATTGATTATTAGAATTGGTATGGATTATGATTACTGTTAATTTTTTAAAGGATTATGCTTATAGTCAATGGTAAATTTGTAAAAAAATTCAGTAATCTTGATCTTAATTTAAAAAAAATATCTAATATTAAAAAAGAGAGAGAGAATAATGCAAAATGAAAATATTGATATAAAATCTGCATTAAGAACAGTAAAAAGTCTCTTAAAAGTAGCTGTTAACATATCAAAATTAAGGTAAAAGAAATTTTGACATTTAAAAAGACTACTATGGGTAGGTGCGTCCATCAGCTTTTAAGACAAAGAATGAATGACCTTGTGTAATTTCCTGTAAATAACCTCTTCCCACCTAATGGCTTAGCCAATCAGCAGTCTTCACACAATTATGAGGGAATAAAGATCAGGAACTTGGGAGAAAGTGCCAATATGGACCAGTTTGTTGGCTTTACCACTCACAAACATTATTGCACCAATGAGATCTATGCACAAAGATTCGATCATTGGGAAATGATGAACCTGTGAAAAATTAAGGATGATCAGTAATGATGAGATGATGACTATCTGGGGAACTGATGTTTTTGCTGGGTAAAGTCTGATGTTTGAAATGTATGTAACAATTGGCAACTCAAGAAATTTTCCATTTATAGGAATACTTTTTTTTTTCCATAAGTAAAACATTTTTTTATGAAATAAGTCAATCTAAAAAGAAGTAAAAGACTTTTATGTTGTCTACAAAATAAAACTGTTGATGCCAAAAGCTGTTTTCATGATTTATTCAAAAATACTTGATTTACTTTTTCATTTGTTTAACTCTCAAACAAAATTTAAAGATCGGTTTAAAGTGTGTATGAACTATCTTTATTACCATTTATTAAGTACAACTGCAGTTATGTTTTATACACATAATGATTAAGTTTCAAAATTTAATGTGATACTTTTAGAAGGCAGCTTGTTTCTTCTGTGGTCAAGTGCATTCTGTGTGTTATTGATGAATGAGCTTTTATAATGTACCCCCAAATATACCCATTTTCTCAGTGATTTGCATATTAATCAGGGATTTTTTAGCAATTGTTTATACATTCCCATAATTAGTATATTTTGTTTTATTTATAGTTCTTTGTGAATATTACTTTTTTTCTATAGGGAGTACTTTACAACTCTCAAAGAATTCAGTTGTGTGTAAAAAAAAAAGGGGGAGAGGGGTGAAAGAAGAATGTATAATTAAAACAAATTTTGGTTGCATGCTCACACTTTATTTGGATATAAGTTGTCCAAATAATCTGTTGTATATATTTTTGAATTGCCGTTAATTTAGTTTTATTTCACCAGATTAGTAAATAAAAGGAACCTTTTACTTTTAGATACCACCAGATTCTTGGGAGCTAATATTTATTGGTCCCTTGCCTTTTCATTCCTTGTGACGTATGGATGGAATAGGTTCATAACCTGTTCGCTTTTGCTAATGAATTCAGTTTCTGCTGAAGAAAAAAATATGGTGCTCAAAAAATAATAGTGAAAACAAAAATGGAATCAAGATTTGTGTCGATTTTTACCCATGCATTTAAAATAGTTTATTGTTTTAAATTTAGTTGTAGTATGCTTCATGTTGAGAAAGAACAAGTTGTTATTTACTGGGAGATCAATCCCTTTGACATGTTTGTGATGTTATGAAATTGTTTTATGACTATTTATTTTTTTAAAAATTTAAATCTATGCAGTCTTTCAGTTTGATGAATATTGTAGTGGCAATCTATGCATTTAAATTTTTATCTCGGTAGCTTATAATATATTTATGCTTTTTTAAGTGCTTGTCAGCTTATTTATATTTCATTAGATTTTTAACTTGTACTTTATTAATTATGTTATCTGAATGAAGACATTAGCAAATTTTTCTTCGAGATAGCATTCAAAAGAAATTTAAATTCTACGTAAGTACTTGCAATAATTTAAAATATTTTCATCCTTTTAAAACTAGAATCTCAGATGAAGTAAGTTTGATCTCAAGTTTCAAGGGTGCAGCCTGTCCATACCTTGTACTTTTGCAATCCGAGCCCAATCCCATTTTAATGATTGTTTCATTTTGAGCTCAATTTGCCTTTATGAATTTTTTTTAATGTAGTTACTTTTTTTCAGAATATGCTAACAAAATGAAAATGATTGTGAAAATGTCCAATCGAGGTTTGACCTGCACTGTTCTTGTTCCTGTGTTTTTTTAATGTACAATTGTTATAAATACAAGCTTTAAATATTTAAAATCCAAATTGTGAAAAATATGTAAGCATATAAATTTTGTTTGGCTGAAAATTTATTGAAAATAGCCACATGAAAAAGTTGTTTATATGTGTTTAAAATGTTATGCTATCATGTTTATGGAGAACTATGTTAGAGACTTCATAGGAAAGCTAATTTTATTAATGAAATCCATAATAATATTGTAGGGCTCCAAAAGTTAAATGGTTGCAAAGATAAACTTTGTTATGTAGAGAGTTAATGCATAAATAATACAGTAGAAGACCCAAAATCTGCCAACCCAAAATCCGCACTGTCTGTTCAATGTAAACAATGAAATCTGCACCCAGCCAGCTGCAAGTTCAGAAAACTATACTATAACCTCAAAGTAAAACTAAATAAGCTATTCCCACTTGAAAAAAATATTTTAAGAGTTTGTGAGCTCTGATGGTAACATTGATATCCTTGAAATGACTGACAGTGACATAATTAACACTCAATTATGGTCACATGACACAGATTCTGGCACAGTAACAAATGGGGATGATCAAAAAGTTGATAAAATAACATTTAATCAAGGTTAGGCTCTGAGAAAGAAATATCTTAGATTTGTAGAGCAGCAAAGCTGTGTTACAGAACAGGAAATAATAGGGAAAAAAACCTATAATTAGAACATCCCAAAGTCCTAAACTACTGTTGAATATACATGTTTAAATAAGTTGTACTGTAATCTCATAATTTTGTATATTGTATTATCCCTCTGTATTTTTATATCATGATTCTGATAATAAGTAACATGATTTGTTTCTCTTGATCTTTTTTTTTTTTTTTTCTGGGTGGGGTGGAGGGAAATAGAATACATTTCCTATTATGACCCAAAATCCACAAAATTCTAAAATCTGCACAAGGACTGGAACCAAGCTGTGTGGATTTTGGGTCTTCTACTGTATTAATCTCATAGGAATTAATGTACACTATTAAAATATATCTATTTTTAAATACAATGAAACTTCCTTCAATGGCCACTTCCAAACAAAAAACCTCCAGAGACTGGCCATATATCGGAAGTACCAAACACACTCCATAGGGTTAATGTTAGAACTAACCTGCATCGGTGGAGCTTTAAAAATCTGTTTTAAATTGTCTCATTATTAGTTCATTTCAGATGCTTTTTTGGTAGATTTTTAAAAAAGCTCTTATTTTACTTTGCAAATCACCCTCATAAAAAAAAAAGGTTTTTCATACATCTAAAAACCCTCTCATCTTTGTGAAAGCTGTGCAAGGGGCAAAAAAAGAAATTGACTTCTTTTGCTGTTTAGAAGCTTGCAATGAAGAAAAGATCTCATATCAAATTATTTTAAGTACAACATTTTATGGCTTACATATATTATCAATATGTTTTAAGTATTGTCACTTCAGACTGTAACATTTAAATGAAAATGAACAAATCTAGTTTAAAGTGCTAGAACAAAACCGTGATTTTGCAATTTATCAATTTATAGCCCATACTACAACCGATGTCTGAAGATACCAATTTTTTCTCATTCGTTTGTTGTCTATCATAAGACTGTACAATAAAGCTCTATTTTCTTTGTCATTCCCCCCCCTCCCCCTTTTTTTCTTTCTTCTAAGATAAGCAGTAAGTGAAAATCTCATGCAGCAAGTTTCAAAAACTTGAAAGGATTTTTAAAAATAGAGGTTGATTAAAGTAATTCTCATTTTATATAGGGTCAGATGGGGAAAATGCAGGTATATTAAAAAATACCTTTTTTCACCCTAAAAATTTTGCTGTTTCAATATTTTTTTCTATGGAGATATATTTTAACAACATAACAAGTACTTCTAAAGAAGTTTTAGGATATTTCAATAATATTAATATGTGCAAAACATCTTGTTGTTGCTCTTAACCTTCTAATGCCCACTATAAGAAATTCCCAAGTAAAAAATTATTTTTTTGTTGAAATGGTGTTCTTTGAAGTCAAATAGCATAAATGTAACAAAAAACTGTTAAAAAAGTTATTTTTTATGTGTTTTTTCAATGGTAATACCATGATTTTAAAACTCTTCTAAACATTGTAAATGAAACTTTTTGAGAAGTTACTTTCTATCTAGCAAAAAAGCATATATTGTCTTACATATAAATCACATTTATTTTTCCTTCATATTAAAATAGTAAAAGCCAAGTTTCCTATTTTATCATTGAAAATGTGGTTTTTTTTTTTTTTTTTTTTTTTTTGTTGACTTTATCCATGTTGCTTCTAAAATATTTTTTTATCTATTAATGCTGGCATCTGTAGACCCAAACTACTAGTATTATTAATTAAAGGTACAATTAATGGCTTTGCAACTTCAAAATTACATTTTTAAGCATTTCTCCCATAAAAAAAAAAGCATTTAAAGGATGGTAGCATATATACTACCATGGGCATTAGAGGATTAACATACTCCCTGTTAACAAGTGATATTGAAAAACTTTCTTCTTGATTCCTTATAATTAGATACATTCAATTATATTTTTATATATATTAGTAGAGAGACTTCAAAAGAACTGGATAAATAAAACAATTAAGAATAAAATTATAAATTTTATTTTTAAATTTTTTTCTTCTAAGGTGGGGTAAAATGAGGGTATGGTTGATCTTAGAAATGTCAATTCCATATGGAACTTTTTTATTTCTCCTTTAGTTAAAATATTCCTGAAACAACAGTTATAATCTATGAAATTGACATTTTAATTAACTGTTTATTGTAGAAATTAATTTTGTGGAAATTGTAGCATAGCCAAGATTTTTTTTTTTCAGAGGTGACTGAGAACTTAAAAAACTAGAATGCATTATAGCTTTTAAAAATCAATATAACATATATTTTTATGGGGGGGGGGGAGGAATGGAATTCCAAAATCTTTGCAGTTGGAAAAACATACAGTAGAGAAAATATAAAATTTGACTTAGTCAGGTCCATAGCTAAACCTCAAATTTTTCAAGGGGAACTTTCAAATTTATGGACAAATATATAATCTTTTTCATATCTTATGTTTACTTATTTTAGGGATGACTACAGCCCCATCAGCCATCCCCTGCCTTATATCCCTGTGTGGAACCAAGTAACATTTGCCATATCCTGAGTGAACTTGAATTTGATTAACGTGGACATTATTTCTTTAGCTTATTATTTTGGGAAATAATTATTTTCTGTACATCTTTTTCTTGAATTGTATTAATACATTGAATTGAGTGCCTTTTCTTTCATTCATAGCATTAATGTGATTTTTATTAAAAATATACAGGTGCTTTTGTACTTATCCCATTTTCTCCCACCACGGGTGAAAATGAGGATATCTACTTGCCTAACTAATACTAACACCGTAAAAAAGTATTTTGATAACATTAAAAAAGTAATGCTATATATTCAATCTATATAAGTCCAATGTATGTAATATATGTCAATAATTTAATTAACATAAATTTAACAGCCTGATTTTAGGACCTTTTAAAAAAATACCTGATTTTTCCCCACCTGACCCTAGTTATTTTTTTTTTTTTTGTCCTACTTTTTTAATACTCTTTTATTATTTCTGATATATATTTTTGTATTTTTCATAAGCAGGATGCAAATTTTGCAAAAATCAGATTTTATTTATTTATTTTTACAGATCAATTCATTTTTTCATAAACTTAGTAAAAAATAAAGTGCTATATTTAGCAATTTATTATTTGCACTGGTTTATGTAAAAATGCATGTGTTTTGTGAGGTTAATAGATCTATATGTAAAATTACGACCATTGTAATTAAGTTTTTAAAAGTTCAAAAAATTCTCAGCTTTGGCACAGAAGTATTTTGTGATAAAGATAATTATTGTAGATGATAATGTTGGATTTCTTCGTATTTAACCCATTTTCATCTGTAAGTTTGAATATAACTTGCTATGCAATTGGTAATTCTCTGAAGAAAAATTTGCTTCTCACCTTGAATGCTATGTTTAATGACATGATCTTGAAAGTAGCAGTCATGTAACTATTTTTTTTATATAGTTTTATTTTAATTCATATTTGTAAATTTTCTGTTGAATTTCAGATTTTTATTATTTTTTTGTGTGGTGTTTTATGTTTTGTTAATAAACTTTCCTATATTTCTTTTCTGTATGTACTGTTTTTAATTACACTATGGTGATTATTAATTTGATGTTTTTATACAGAATGTTTTTAGCTGGTATAAATGACTATAAACCCAAATTAAACCGAATGCTTCAAAATTTTCTTTTTCCTTTTTTCTTCCCCTTCACTCAATTTTTTATTTTCTTATTTGCATTTTTAATGTCAAATGCATGAGCATAGCAAAGACCTCATTAAAGCTTCTAAATGTTTAGTTACATTATGAAATATTAAATTTTTGTTCACATTTATTTATATGTCTAAAAAATTCATGTAGGAGGCATTAATCATAAATATGTGTATATTATTAGAGAGAGGATTATATGCACAAGCAAACCTTCATATCTATGTAAAAAAAAAATTAAAATTATCCATTTTCTGAAGAAACATGCTTATTTATTCTCACCTCATCCCTCCCAATAATTCTGTCTTTTTTGTTTGTAGTGAAAAGGTTCGGGAACTGATGTTTTGAGTATCTCTCTTATTTAGAGAACTGTTTGGTGAAAGTAATAAGGAAAAGAGATAACAATACTTCTCAATAAATGAGAAATTATTAACTGATTGGCAATTTTAACTCAGTTCACTTCTGTTGACTGTCATACACATACATTCCTCTGCAGTGTTAATCGAAGGGTTTTATTTTTCAATTATTGATCCCAATTGTACTAGATCATAATTTACATAGATATTTTAATGCTTTTTCTTTAAAATATAATCCACTCTCTAGTCATAAAATCATTAATGCCAGTGGAATAATCCAAATTTTTTAATTGTATTGCTTTAACTGGTATAAAACTATGCATGAGTATTTGAGATTTCCCAGCTGTACTATGTCATTTAGAGGGATCATTTTATCTCAGTTGTATTACAGTGTTCATTCATATTGATCATATATGCATCACTAGTAATTTATTACTGGCTATTATAGCTAATAAATTGTAATATAAAATGATTTAATAGCCATTTTAATTTGCATGTGTCAATTACTCAAACAATTTATCTTTAAAAAATTACTCTTTATAGATTTCATTTGTTAGACATAATATGCAGATTTAGTTTTAAAATTAGTGCATTAATTTTTAATACTTGATTTGATAAGTCAAATGAATCAAATTCTGCACTAATTTAACTCTGCACACTCAAGGTGAAACAAGGGTACCCCGACGTTGAGCATAGGCACATAGATAAGATACTACGCATGGTAGATGGTTGAAGTGTGAAGGTTCCAAGTTTAGTGCCCACAGCACTGCTGTCGATCTATCTTGAGTTTTCAGCAATTTTCTCCAGATGTAATGTGAATATGCTTTAGAACCCCTTAAAAAGTCGCCTGCTCAAGGCATACACCCCTATTGGTAGATACCCCTTGTGTAGGCTTGCCATAACACAAACTCCAAAACAAGGTTGCCTGTATGGAAATGGTTAAGAAAGACATGAAACCCTTTCACTCTTCTTTACCCACATGTACATGCAAAAAATTTTTGATAAATTTTAATTAATTTGATGGTCTTGAAATTGGTAAACATTTCCCTTAGCTTCCGGTCTAAAGATACTTAGCACATACAATACTGTCTGGTCGAAACATGCTAAATAAAGCACTGTGTAGTCAAGGCCTGATTATCGAAAAGGGTCAGAAAGATTGACCTTCCATTCAGAATTCGACAGGGGGCCCGAAAATGACAGAAAAACAATTTAAAATTCAAAGTTTTATTTTGACACATTTTTAATATATATATTTTTTCTTTCTTTTTTGGGGGGGAAAGTTTGCCAGGAGCAAGAGAAAGTAGTCTGTTTACTGAAGGTTCACTTGCATGACATCAAATTGCCGTTGCCCTAACCCTGCAGAAAATTTGATTGGATGATGTTCCGTGTGACGTCACGACACCGAGCGTTCGCTTAAGGCGATTCTTCTGACGGAACGGAAGTCCATCATTCCGATCGCGACATCTGGTGGCAAAAAATATTCATGGTGAGTAGGAGGGTCCGAACTGTCATAGCTGACAGTGGGGGGGGGGGGTCTCTGCAAACGCGTGTGGGTTTCCACTTTTCCGGGAAGAAATGTTATCGCTAATTGTGGTCAAGCAGGGGTGTCGGGGAATGAGCGGAGGAAAGAGGAAGAATATAAATAATCACTGGCTGAGAAGTGAAAATGGAAGAACTGATATTTTCCTAAACTGTGGGCAATTGCATGAGAATTAGAATGCATAGAAAATGACAACACTTTATGTTTTTTATTCAAATTTTAAATTGACTTCCTAAAATTTTTTATCGATTGATTTTTTCCATTCTTGGGTCTCTGTTCCATTCACCAGCCTACCCACTTGCACGTTGAAAAACACAAATCCGAATCCATCAATTCAATTAAAAAAACAAACAAACAAAAAATACGTTATGGCTGATTGTGGTCAAGCAAGGTTGCTTGGAGGAAGTATGAGAAAAGGAGAATGATGTAGCTGAAAATATTCCAGCGCCAGAATGATTTTTTCCCAAATTGCGAGGAAAAATGTTTACGCCAGAATTAAGAGATAAATTATTTAATTATCCAAGATCAAAATTGAATTCTAAATGCGCTGAGATACCGTAACCTGTGACCAAGCTTTCCGGAATGAATTTGTTCACCCATTCCTATCACAAGTGCATTTACTTTCAGGTTACAATTTTTTGCTTTTCAAAGAATATGATTTACTGCTGGGTACAGCAAAAATTTAAATTAAAATTTGGTGTGTGATTCTGTGTGATTATGGC